>JACCEG010000006.1:229712-359252 GCA_014065205.1 Tuber brumale | reverse complement strand
GCGTTGAGGGTTGATTTCAATCGCCGGGTGTGTAGAGGAGACGGAGGATGGCCTATCTACTCAGTCTTTTTTTCTTTTTTTTCTCTTTCTTTTTTTTTTATCTTCATATATTCTTTGTTTACGGTACAAGAACTTGCATGCAGCGCTAGTTATGGCATAAAAGAAAAACCTTAATCTCAAAAACTCGCAAACACAAAGGAAAAACTCGCACCAAACTATAAAACCCTCCAAAGCGTGTCCGATAGCCGACACAAAATTCCTAAGAAAATAAAACAATAAAAAGCACGATCATAACGAAAATTACTTCCTAGCAACCTAGAAAAACTCAAGCGGGGAAAACAACAAATCCCCTTCAGGGAACGAAGCCGTGAATCGGTACGGCGGACGCGTCTGCGTCCGGGGGGTGTTCGGTGTCCCATTCGGCTGGGGCCATACCGGGGGGAAAACCAGTCGCCGTAACGTTTATCTACCTGGCGAGGGAGCTGAGAGCGGCGGGTGTGGACCAGAGCGGGCTGTCCCTATCTAACGAAGTGAGCCCCTGGCGGTGGCGCTCACGAGGTACCTTGCAGGACACGCAGGTCAGGATGGCGTGGTTAAAATCTTCCTCGTCCTCCTCGCAAAGGGGGCAGAGTGGAGAGGGGTCTTCTGTGAACCACGATGGGTGGGCTGCGAGGTAGCTTTTGCCTGAGCGCATTTGGTGGATCCTCCCCGCTATGAACCTGCCGAGCCCCATGAAGGGGTGGGGCACTAGTGGCACTGGGTATGGGTAGGCTGGTGGAGGGGGGAACTCGTCCCTCCATTCCTTGATCAGCGCCAACCTAATTCTCAACTTGATCGACGTGTAAGAGGGGGTACCTTCCTTGATGGGGAGAGAGGCAGGCGGGAGGAGATCGGGGGAGGCCACCGGTAACGGACCGGAGGCAGGGATGAACACAAGTGTGCGATGGGCGATTGCATCGATCGGAAGGTGTTTCCTTATGGGCGGGGAGGGAACTGCCGTTCGCCATGAGAGGGGGGCATAGCGCGATGTGAGGCCTCGCGTGTGGTGTCGGTGATCGTCGGGGGCCCTGAAGGGAGACCAGCTAGGGAACGTGGGGTGGAGCCTGGCAGTCGCTGGATTCGCCTCCGGGGGAAGGCAGACCAGTCTGACAGCTGCGAGCCTCTGGCGGTGACGGATCAGGAGGGGCATGGGAGGCAGGGCCGACTCGCAGGCAAGCGCGCCGACAGGAGTTGAGGAGAAACAGTTTCTGACCCATCTCTGGACTCACCTCCAGAAGACGGACATACGGTCGAGGAGGGTGTGGCTCGTGGAGAAGAGATCCGCGCCGTAGAGGAGGATTGGGGAGATCAGGGATGTCGCCAGGCGGTGGCAGAGGAAAGGAGGAAGGCCTTTGCCGGGCCGCGATAGCCTTTTGATTGTTGCGAAGGTGCCCTGGGCAAGGCCGAGTCTCCTAATGAAGTGGGCCGTTGTGCCTCTGGTGCCTGAGGTTGAGGATGGTTCGAACCAGTACCCTAGCCATCATACCAGCTTAGAGGGGCGGAAGACAAGGTCATCTAACAGGACCGGGATTGGAGGTGGGGGGACATTCTGCGAGGGGGTCTCCCAGTGCATCAGCTCCGTTTTCGGGATTGAGAAGGAGACACCGAGCCTGCCAGCTTTCCTCTGTAGGACTTTGGTGATACCTTGCAGTCTCTGGATGTTTCTGCGGTAAGAGGCCGATGCTACCGTGACCGCGAAGTCGTCAACGTAGGAGAGGATTAGCCCCCTGGGGACCGGGAAGTGCAAGGTGGATACGTAAATCACAAAGAGCAGGGGGGAGATCGGGGACCCCTGTGGGGTGCCGACCGAGACCTGAGAGAATACCTCAGGGGCGCCCTGAAAAATCAGGCGCCAGGTGCGGCCGTGGAGGAAAGACCTTACCCACGAGACCATGTAGGGATCGACTGCCTTAGTGGCAAGTCTGTCGCAGAGTATCGGGGCTGAGACGTTGTCGAAGCCTCCTTTGATGTCGAGGAAAAGGGTCGAGACCTTGAGCCTGGGTCACATAAATAGCTGTACCTCATGGGACAGGGTTGCCGCAGCGTCAAAGGTGCTCAGGCCAGGTAGGGAGCCAGTCTGGTTGAGGGAGAGGAGGCCCAGGAACCGTGCCAGGGCTGAGTGTCTGTTCGCCATTACCCTTTCTAAAATCTTCGAAACTGTTTCGAGGAGGACGATGATACGAAAGGACGCAGGGGTATCGTAGGAGGGTTTGCCGGGCTTATCCAGCACGATGCCGTTGGCCCTTTTCAGGGAAGGGGGGTGGTGCCCATACCTAACCAGGGGGCCCAGAAGGGAGGTAAGGATGCTTGGGTTTATCAGGTGGACCCTCTTCCAGACCGAGTAGGGAATCTGGTCAGGGCCGGGGGCGGAGGACGAAGAGGATTTCCGAAGGGCCGTTGTTATCTCATCCGCCGACAACACCGGCACGTCCTTAAACTCTCGCAGCATACTGGGGGGGGGAGAGGATCTCTTCTTAGGGAAAAAGTGTTTGAGGAGGGCCTCATTGATATCAACTGGGGTTTCTGCTCCCGGGATCTGGGGGAACCTGTCTGGTTGTTTGCCGAACGTGAATCTCTTCACCGTCCATAGGGTCTGGGGGTTCGCTGTCTGTAGAAAATTCTTCCAATAATCATTTTTGGCTTTCTTGATCGCCTTGAAATAGAGGAGGCGTGCTTTCCTGCACAGTTCTCTGGACGAGGGGAGGGGGTCCCTGCGGGCTTCACGGACCGTGGAGTGGAAAGCTGACCTCTGTGCCGTCAGGTCGGGGGACCACCAAGGCTTTGACCTGTTGGATGGCTTCTTGTCGCGGGTGTGACATTTCAATTGGGACCTTAACCTGTCCAGGGCTGTGTCGAACCAGGTTGAGAGTGTGTGTGGAGTAGGGAGAGAGGGGGGAGGGCGAATGACCATTTCTTTTAGCCTTCCTTCGAGGGCCTGCCAGTCGGTTTTCGTCCATGAGGGGGATGGGGCCTATCTACTCAGTCTTTTTTTTTTTATTTTTATTTTTATCTTCATGTATTCATTGATTTATGGTACGAGAACTTGCATGCAGCGCTAGCTATGGCATAAACAAAACCTTAATCTCAAAAACTCGCAAGTAACAAAGGAACTTTCGCACCAAACTATAAAAACCTCCTAAGTGTGTCCGATAGCCGACACCAAATCCCTAAGGAAATAAAACAACAAAACGCATATTCATAACGAAAAATAATCTCAAGCAAAGCCAAAGAAAGAACAACAGGGGGGGGCGGGTTCCATCTCAGGGAACGAAGCCGTGGATCGGGAGAGCAGGCGCGTCGGCGCACGGGTCGTACCGGGGGTCCCTTTCTGCCGGGGGCATTCCTGGCGGGAAACCCGTCACTGTGACGTTTATGTATCTAGCGAGGGAGTTGAGCGCCGAGGGGTTTGACCAGAGGGGGCTGTCCCAATCCACCGAGGTGAGGCCTTGGAGGTGGCGCCCACGGGGTTGCTTGCGGGACCCGCAGGATAGGATGGCGTGGGTGAAGTCCTCTTCGTCCTCCTCGCATAACGGGCACAGGGGAGAGGGGTCCTCAGTGAACCACGACTGGTGGGCAGCAAGGTAGCTCTTGCCGGAGCGCATCTGGTGGATCCTTCCCGCCATGAACCTTCCAAGCCCCATAAATGGGTGGGGCGAAAGGGATATGGGGTAGGAGTAGGTAGGGGGTGGTGGGAACTGGTCATTCCAGTCTTTGACTAGGGCCGATCTTATCTTGAGCTTGACCGACCTGTAGGAGGGAGTGTCTGGTCCAATCGGGAGAGAGGTAGGTGGGAGGAGGTCGATGGAGGCCACTGGCAGGGGGCCGGAGACTGGGATAAAGGGGAGGGTACGATGGGCGATAGCATCGATCGGGAGGTGCTTTCTTATAGGCGGGGAGGGGACTGCAGTCCTCCACGATAGGGGAGCATAGACCGAAGTCAGGCCGCGCATGTGGTGGCGGTGGTCGTCTAGGGCCCTGGAGGGGGAAGAGGTAGGGAACGTGGGGTGAAGCCTGGCAGTTGCCAGGTTCGCCTTCGGTGGGAGGCAGACCAGTCTTATTGCTGCAAGCCATTGGCGGTGGCGCACCAGGAGGGGCATTGGGGGCAGTGTCGACTCACAGGCTAGGATGCCGACTGGCGTGGAGGAGAAGCAGTTCGTGACCCACCTCTGGACCGCCCTCTAGAAGACCGACATGCGGTCAAGGAGGGTAAGGCTGGGTGAGAAGAGGTCAGCTCCTTAGAGGAGGATCGGGGAGATCAATGATGATGCCAGACGATGGCATAGGTAGGGAGGGAGGCCTTTGCCCGGCGCAGATAGTCTCTTGATAGTGGAGAAGGCTCCTTGGGCCAGTCCTAGTCTCCTGCCGAAGTGGGACGTGGTCCCCCTTGTGCCTGACGTGGAGGAGGGTTCGAACCAATATCCGCGCCACCGTATAAGCTTAGAGGGGCGGAAGACTAGGTCGTCCAGCCGAACTGGGATTTGGGGTGGGGGAACTTTCTGAGAGGGAGTCTCGCAATGCATGAGTTCTGTTTTCGGGATCGAGAAGGACACCCCCAGCCTGCCAGCCTTCCGCTGGAGTACTTTGGTGATGCCTTGCAGCCTTTGGATGTTCCTACGTTAAGAGCTTGAGGCGACCGTGAGTGCGAAGTCGTCCACATAAGAGAGGATGAGACCCCTAGGGACCTAGAAGTGGAGGGTTGAAATGTAGATGACAAAAAGAAGGGGGGAGATCGGGGAGCCTTGTGGGGTGCTGACGGAGACGGGCGAGAAGATCTGAGGCGCGCCTTGAAAGTCCAGGCGGCAGGAGCGGCCGTGGAGGAAGGATCTTATCCACGAAACCATGTAGGGATTGACCGCTTTGGTTGCTATTCTGTTGCAGAGGATTGGGGCCGTGACGTTGTCGAAGCCACCCTTGATGTCCAGGAAGAGGGTCGAGACCTTGAGCTTGGGGCGCATGAACAGTTGGACCTCGTGGGAGAGGGTTGCTGCCGCGTCGAAGGTGCTCAAACCAGGAAGGGAGCCAGTCTGGTTGGGGGAGAGGAGGCCTAGGAAACGAGCCAGGGCCGAGAGCCGGTTTGCCATCACCCTCTCGAGGATCTTAGAGACAGTCTCAAGGAGGATGTTGATTCGGAACGATGAGGGGGTGTCGTATGAGGGTTTGCCTGGTTTGTCGAGTACAATGCCTTTTGCCTTTTTCAGGGAGGGGGGGTGGTGCCCATATCTAACCAGGGGGCCCAGGAGGGATGTGAGGATGTTCGGGTTGTTTATGTGGACCTTCTTCCAGACTGAGTAGGGTATCTGGTCCGGTCCAGGGGCAGAGTATGAGGAGGACTTCCGCAGGGCCGCTGATATTTCCTTAGCTGACAGCTCTGGGACGTCTTTAAACTCCCGTAGGATGCGTGGGGGAGGAGAGGACCTTTTCTCGGGAAAGAAGTGTTCGAGGAGGGCTTTGTTGATCTCGTTGGGGCTCTCAGCCCCCGGGATCTGTGGGAATCTGTCTGGTGGTTTTCCGAACGCGAACCTCTTCGCCGTCCAGAGGGACTGTGGGCTAGCCGTTTGCAGGAAGTTCTTCCAGTTGTCATTCTTGGCTTTTTTGATGGCCTTGAAGTACAGGAGGCGCGTTTTTCTGCATAGCTCCTTGGATGATGGGAGGGGGTCCCTACGGGCCGCCCGGACTGAGGAGTGGAAAGCTGATCTTTGTGCCGTCAGGTTGGGGGTCCACCATGGCTTTGATTTATGGGAGGGTCTCTTGTTTGGGGTGTGATTTTTGAGTTGGGATCTTATCCTGTCCAGGGCTGTATCAAACCAGATTGACAGCGTCCTTGGCGTAGGGAGCGGAGGGGGGGGGTGAAACGTCATGGTCTTCAGGCCTTCCTCGAGGGCGGGCCAGTCAGTCTTCGTCCACGATGGGGAGGGGGGCGAGGGGCCGAGCCAAGGGCTCCGAGAGCGTGATAAGAATTGGGACATGGTCCGAGCCCGTTGGAGGAAGGGGTGTGCCCCAGGAGTGGAAGTTAGGCGAGAGGGGGGCATTTGCGAACGCCAAGTCTATCACCGAAGAACGGAGGTTTGAATCAATGGGGAAGTAGGTGAGGGTACCGGGCACGTTTAGGAGGCAGAAGCCTTCACCGGCAGCTTTTTCGAAAAATGGGGATGATGTCCCAAGGTCTTGGATCGAAAAGAGACGACCTGGGTCAGCTGAGGGGTGGTGGATGTTGAAATCTCCTACGACCAGCGTGGGGGAGGGTGTGGAAGGAAACGCAGCATCAGGCGAGATGGTCCTTTTGAAGGGGGAGCCGTCCCAGGTGCTGTAGAGGTTTATCACACGGAACTTGGTTGTAAAGGAATCAAAAAAACCAACGGACGAAAAGAAGTGCATCGCCATCCAGTCTCTTGCCTCGGAGAACACAGGAAGAACTGAGAACTGTTGCGTGGCGGGGAGGTTGAGGTAGCATGCCACTTTGGGCTTGCCACCGTTAGGGCAGGGGGGCAAAAAAGATTTAAAGTTTGCGAACGCAGGGGGCCTGCCCCTATACAGCGTGGGGTCTTGGAGAGCAACCAGGGTAGGGGCGGAATCCAACAGAGAAAAGGAATTAAACAAGGAGAGGAACACATCCCAGCTTCCCAAGCAGTTGTGTTGCAGCACGGAAATAAAATTATTGGAGTCCGTCGCCAGCACGGAACTCACAGGGGAGGTGCGACCAGCCATTACACGCCTTCCGGCGTCTCAGACTGTGGGATAGGAGTGGGAGTCGCCTGCCATGCGGGGTTGGACAGGGCTCCTCCTTGGGGTTTCGGAACGTTTGTGGGGGGACGTGTTGAGGGGGCATCACCCCTCCTTGGACGGGATGTTTCAAAATCGATGGGGGGTAGGAGGAGTCGTGTACCAGTTGAAGGACCCTCGCCGGAGTCATTCGACGTGTCCATTCCTTCCTCATCCTGCGATAGAGGGGGTTCCCTGCGGAGAGTAGGGGGGGCGGGTCTCGATAGGCAGTCTCGAGCAAAGGCCGGGTGGGGGCCTTTGCAGACAGTGCAGAGCGGGGGAGAGCTCGGGCAGCAGTTGGCGACTGCTCTGAGGTTGCCGCCCTTTGGGCAGGTGGGGTTCTGGCATCTGTGTGCCTGCTTTCTGTGCGCGAGGGCGCAGATGGGGCATACCGGATGGTCGACCTTGCATCTAGCTGAGTGGTGACCGTATTCATGACAGTTACGGCATTGAGTGAGGCCATTAGCCGAGTATGCTCTCTCGATCTTGCATCGAGAGGAGTAAAGGTAAGAGTTGCCCAACATTGTGGCCTCATTCTCCGGGGTCACCGTTACTACCACTGAAGTTGCCTTCTTTTGAGCTCGGGAGCTACGGTTGGGGTTGAGGTACCGGGCAGAGAGGATTTGGACGTTCTTGACGTTGAGGATGGTGTTTGACTGAGACTGGAACAGGTCGCCGTCGTCTTCAGGGAGGTATGCAACGGGAAGGGAGTGAACAGCAAGCTGCACCTCGTTTGGTACCGGGCGGAAGGGAAGCCAGGGCGAGTCACCGATGGGGAAGGATTGATTAAGTTTAGCAGAGAGTGCTTCGTAGTAAGGGGCGTACGATGTGGAGGGAACAAAGGGTGAGAGAGCGAGGAGAGTAACAGCCCCTCTGTCATTTACCCGGGCAGAGAAGGATAACGGGAGGTTGCAGCCGGCCTATCTTAAGACCGTGGCGGCGGAATCTGGGAAGGAGGCAGCAATGAGTTCGGCTTGGTGGTGGGGGAAAGTGGACGAGCGAGGGGCGAAGAAATGTCTCTCGGTTGCTGGAAGGCTCTTTGGACCCCTGGTCAGGGCGGGCTCGGCCGTGCCTGACGCAACCTGGGCAGCAGACGGGGTGTTCTTGCCTTTGCTCAACTTGCCCTTCCTTTTCTGTCCAGAAGAAGCGGCCTGAGCGTAGGAGGAGGGGCCGGGTTGGGCCGATGATTTTGGATTTGGGTGGAACTCGGAAACAGGAGGGTATTTTCCGTCCCTGAAGGCCTGAGCCTCCCAGGAGCGCGGGAACTTGGCTGCATAGGCAGCGGGGTTGCCATACCACTTCTGGTCTTTGGTACTGTAGGAGGGGAAGTCTGCATCGCCCCCACCCTGCCTATCTACTCAGTCCTAGTGACCTCCTTATATAGTTGTCCTTCACGCCGTTGTGACTCGTACTACAAGTCATGCACCTTTCATGACTCACAACTGTGAGTCATATCAAAACATCATAACTAGTCATATGACCAAAATGGTCACATGCGCAAAACCCGTGACCTCTAGGTGAGGTCATGTGCGAAACATAACATATCATTGTAACCATATCATATGACCAAAGTGGTCATATATGCAAAACCCATGATCTCTAATGAGGTCATGTGCGAAACATAACATACCTATGACTCATAACTATGAGTGATATGAAAGCCCCTTCCTCACTAAGCCACGTTCGTGACACAGAGTCACAAGCATGTACTCAAATAATGGTAGTTGTGGATAGATTTACATAGATGGCATATTTCATCTGACTACAGATATCAGCTACAGCCTAAGATGTCGTAAGCACGTTCCTGAAATAAGCATGTAGGCCACCCGGCCTGCCAAGAGAAATGCTCATGGCTGTGGACTGCAAGTTCATAGGAGAACTCTGGGAATCCCTTTGCATGTGGCGGGAAATTGCGGGAAGGATGTGAATGGCATACCACCCTCCAGCTAGTGGGCAAAAAGAACTTACCAACCAAGTACTGGAAGGATACCTGCAAAGTTTCATCAATTATGATCATGAAAACTGGTATCAGCTATTACCACTAGCTGCACATGCCTATAACAACTCCTCAGCCAATGCTCGCAGGATGCCACCATTCTATGAGACCTATGGATTGTATGCACAAACAGAGTGTAAGAAGGAGCGGGAAGCTCCAAATCCAGGTGCAACATTCTACGCTAACTGGATTAAAACAATACATGAACAAGTGTGAAGGTCACGAGAAAAGAATCCTGAAAGAATGTCAAAGTATTATAACAGGAAAGCTAGTCAATATCCAGACTTCAAGGTCGGGACAAAGTAATGTTAAACTCAAAGAACATTCGCCCGCAACAGAAATAGAAAAAGCTAAGTCTGAGGCTTAATGGTCCTATCCAAAGCATGGAAAAGTGTGTATCACAAGCATTTAAGCTCAACATATCCAATTGATTGAACATTCATCCTGTATTCTATGTTGCACTCTTGGAACACTATTGTGAATCAGTTCATGACAATCACCAGCAACCCCCTAGAGAACCAGATGACATTGACAGAAATCTACAAGGGGAGGTTGCAAAGATTGTGCAAGGAGAGATTTCCTGTTAGAGGAAACGGGTACATGGCCACTATTAAGGGAAGCAGGAACTGTGGTACTTGGTTACATGGCAACGATGTTCAGATAATAAGAACACATGGAAGCCAGCCACCAGCATGGAAAATGCGGAAGAAGTTGTGGAGAAATTTCATGATGAAAATTCAGACATGCCAGTAAGGGCAGAAGTAAGTTAGTGAGGAAATGGTTTTCCTACCGTAGCCAAGTAAATGTGGAAGGCTTTTTACCCTGACCACATTGAGTGTTAAAATAACTTTAGAAAAATTATGAAGAAATTATAAAGGCATTCGAGGCGAAGACTGATAGGAGGGTACTCATGTTAGGCATATGGAAATCTGAGAAAAGGTGCACAGACATAATGGTAGGGTAACTGTGCACAGACCCACGATTTTCCAAAGTACCAACACCCGCTTCCAGCCCCGTTATGGGGCCTGTACATCATTAGCGATGTTTCGCAAGTTGCGTCCTATAACTAAAATGTCACATCAATGAAGCCCACTTCATAACACCATATACCTGCCCCCGTCTATCGGACCGCATGCTGTTTGTAGGATATATGGGAAGGGACCTTTGGCGATATATGGGAAGTGGAATGGAGGAGATATGTGGGAGGTGGATTGAGATAGTAGGCTTCAAGGTTGCGCTTCCTAAACTATAGGCTAAAGGTGACGGGACATTTTCAGCGAAATATCCCAGCAGGATGTCCCAGTAGCAGAGGCTATTAAGGACATACTGGATCCACCCATACCTGTCTGAGATGAGCTGTAGCTCGGTTGGTCCCACCAATAGGACTCCACTACAGAGGCCGGCAGACCAGGGGGAAGTACTCATAGAATGGAAGACCTAGATAACTCGGAAACCTTTAGCACGTTGACACGCTGGGCTCAGACTTGAGATTGCCACTAGGTGAGCCAGTATAAACCTAATCACCTCTTGACCGAAGGAATTACTGGAACGATAGTCAACAAGAGTAGCGTAATATAATAGTCTATGTGGACCACTAAGTTGAAGGCTGCTGTTTGGTATAACAAATAGCAAAGTCCTCTCAACAGAGGAATACTATGCAGTAACCGTAAAACATTGTGATAAGTTTCAGGGTCCGGTGGTGTTCGCCCTCATAAGATTCTTGACGTTTATGTATTAAAACCAGAGTGGTATCTGGGAGGCATTGTAGTTAGTAGTAGTCTGTGAATACGTAGATGCAGGATACCAACCTCGAAGTGCCCCCCAAGCATTCCAGACATCATCAAGCAACAGAGA
Source organism: Tuber brumale (assembly GCA_014065205.1). Taxonomy (NCBI): domain Eukaryota; kingdom Fungi; phylum Ascomycota; class Pezizomycetes; order Pezizales; family Tuberaceae; genus Tuber; species Tuber brumale. The sequence continues at coordinate 348,604 of JACCEG010000006.1, read as the reverse complement.
AGAGATCTTATCAATATAAAATCCTTTACAATACAAATCTTTAATTTACCTCTTTTATCGAGACCAGCCTTCCTCACCAGATTCTCCGAACTAAGATTTTTAGCCTACATCTCTCAGTTATACTAGAGATAGTTATCCCCCTAACATCACTACAACTATTAGTTTTTTGTTTTCAGCTACCCGGCCCTCACCAGGACTAGTCAGTTTTCAGATTCTTTTTCACTACCATTATATACTGGTTTGTTTTATTTCCCTTGGTATTTAGTATAGGCAATCAGATATACTTCTAGTGTTTGCTTTAAGTACAATACTTTACTTCGTTCTTACAATTTGAGATTGAAGTTTTCTTTATTCTATAGCTAGGACTGCATGCATACAACTTATTGTACATTAACTAAGAATTTATAAAGATAAAAAAAAAAGTAAAAAACGGAGCAGAAAGAGACCTTAGAGATAAGCCATTCTCTGTCTCGCCTGTTTTCATTGTACTGGAAATCAACTCTCCATACATGAGTCTCACCATCTCCATGACCTCCATCTCTACTCATCATGCCTTCAGCCTAGGAGTGGCAGATATCATCATCCTTGTCTCGCTCTCCCCTTGTACTTTCTACAGTTGCTGTGGCTTTCCACTCGTTGGATTCCTGTACTGCCATTTTACTACTCATTTCACCCTCTCACCTCACTGCGTGAGGCTGCCATCATAGTCAGCCACCATTTGCTTTCCATATACGTGTTAAGGGGAAATCTCGTTCACAGTATCCAAGAATTTCTTCAACCAGCCCACCATTGATATTGTCAGTCATTTTTTTAACTGCAACCTAGTCTGATATGAACACAATTTCCCTGAGTTTGGACTGTCGTATTAGTATTCTGCTTGGTTATCCTAGTTATATCATCTTATACCATACTATTAGGTAGATGTCGATCTCTAGTATAACTGTGGGACGTAGGCCCAAATCTTCGTTTAGAGAATCTGTCGCAGAAGGCTCATCTCAAGAATATTAGTAAAGTAAGCACTTGTATTGTAAGCGATTTTATATTGATAAGATATCTTCTCTATTGCTTAATGATATCTGTAAAGCTCGCGAGGCAATTTGATATTTATATCCCGCATCTGCGTATTCATGGACTACTTCTGACGACTATTCCTCCATAGTACTACCCTTCCGTTTTAATACGCAAATGTCCAGAATCTTGTAAGTGTGAACACTATTTGACCGTCAAACTTATCACACCCCTTCACAGTTACGGAATAGTATTCCTCCATTGAGATGACTGCACTATTTGTTATACAAAACAATAGCCTTCAACCTAGTTGTGCACATAGACTATTATATTACTTTCGTCTTGTTAACTTTCGTTCCAGTAGTCTCTTCGATCATGAAGTGATCAGGTCCATGTGGGGCCATGTAGTGCTAATCGCAAGTCCACGCCCAACGTCTCACTGTCTTAAGGGTTACAGACTTATCTTGGTCTTCCTTTCTGAATGTGCTTCTCCTTGGTACGCCAGCCTGCGTAGAGGAGTCCCCATGGTTGGACCAACCAATATACAGCGGATCTCAGAAGAGTATGGGTGAATTTGGTATGTCCTTAATAGCCTTTACTACTGGGACATCCTTTTGGAGTATTTCACCGAAAACGTCCCTCCAGCTTGGGCCTATAGTTTCAGAAGCCTGTCTTTGAAACCTACTATCTTAATGCGCCTGCGACAAGTTTCCTCTCTTCCACTTCCCTGATGTCACCAAATGTCCCCTCCTATATATCCTGCAAACAGCATACAGTAGGACTGACAGCTGCGATGCATATGGTGTTATGAAGTGGACTTCATTGATGTGACATTTTAGTTATAGGATGCAACTCTCAAAATCTCGCCAATGACGTGTGGGCCCCATAAGGAGGCCACAGGGGGGTGTTGGCTCTCCGAAAACTCACGGGTTTGTGCGCACGTAACCTACTGTGAAGCCTGTGCACTTTTTGTCTCTAATTCCCACATGCCTTACATGAGCTCTCTCCTACCAGGCTTCGCCTTGGATGCTTTTATACCATTTTTATAATTCTTCTAAATATATTTTAAGACTTAGTATATTCAGGGTAAAAAACCTTCCATGTTTAGTTGGCCACGATAGGAAAGCCTTTTCCTGCCTATCTTGCTTCTGCTCTTCCTGGCAGGTCCAGATTTTCATTATGAAAACTTTCCACAACTTCTTCCACATTTTCCATGCTGGTAGCTGGTTCTCCTGTATTCTCATCTTCTAAACACCCTTGCCATTTGACGAGGTACCACAGTTCCCACTTCTCTTGATCATGGCCACATTCTCCTCTTCTGTAAGAGTGAATCTCGCTTCTTACTACTTTTTTCAAGCTCCCGTTGTAGATTGCCATCATTGTCCTCCTGTTCTCTGGGGCGTTGCTGATGATTGTTATGAACTGACTGGTAATAGGGTTCTAGTAGTGCAACATGAAATACAGGATGTATGTTCCATCTATCAGATATGTTGAGCTTGAATACTCGTGATCTGTGCTTCTCCAGAATTTGAAAACAGACTATAAAGCTTTGGACTTAGCTTCTTCGATTTCCGTCAGCTGCGCATGTTTTTTGTGTTTAACATTACTTTATTCCCATTCTTGCAGTCTGGCTATTGTCTAGCTTTACGGTCATAATATTTCTACATTCCTTCTCCTGCTTTTTCTAGTGACCCTCGTGCTTCTTCATGTATCGCCTTAATCCAGTTCACTTGGAGTGTTGCCTCTAGATTTTGAACTTCTCACTCCTTCATCCACTCTGTCTGTGGATGGAATCCGCAGTTCACATAGAATAGTGTGATCCCGAGAGCCATAGTTGCAGAGTTATTATAGGTATGTTCAGCTTGTGGTAGTAGCTGATACCAGTCATCCTGATCATAGTTGACAAAGCTTCGCAGGTATCCTTCCAGCACTTGGTTAGTACGTTCCGTTTGTCCATCTGTCTGAGGGTAGTATGCCATTGACATTCTTCACTTCATTTCCCTGCTTTGCAAAGGGATTCCTGGAATTCTCCTCCAAACTTACAGCCAATATCCACGACGATTTCAGTTTGCAGGCCATGTAGCCTCTATACCTCTTTAAGGAATGAATTCGCAACGTCTTTGGCCATAGCAGATGTCTGTAGTCTGATGAAATGTGCCATTTTCATGAATCGATCAACTACTACCATTATATGAATGCATCCTTGCGACTCTGCTAGTGGTGTGATAAAGTCAACTGCAATGGAGGATCATGCTGGATAGGGTATTTGCAAGGGTTGCAATAGTCTGTACTTATCGTGTTTAGGCTATTTATTATATTGACATTCTTAGCAGGATTGTATGTAATCGTTGACCCATTCCGCAAGTCCTTTCCTGCAGAAGGCCCATATAATAACCTCCAAAGTTTTATTTGGTCCAAAATGTCCTGCAACCTTCGCATCGTGATATCCTTCTGCGATCTTGGTGTATAGTGCCTGACTGTTTGGTACTAATACTCTTTGTTTATAATAAAGTAGATTATCAGTTAAGGTGCAATCCTTGCGGAAATCATTTCCCTGGTCTCGTAACCGAATAGGTTCTTCCCTCCGTTGCCTCCCAGGTACATCGGTCTCGATAGCTGCCTGTATCTCAGTTAAGAACTCAGGATTAAACTGCTTCTTACCATTTTGTAGTATAATGGTATTTGATATCAGAACTTTCTCCTTTACTTCCGAAATGTCGTACTATTGTTCATTGTCTATAGCTAATGCCTATAGGTAACTGATGCTAGGTTCCTGTTCTCTGATGATCAAGGATCTCGTCACTATATTGGAGCTTCCGAATCTCGCAATTCCACGTTCAGTTTCTTCCAAGTCATCTACCTCCATCATCTCTGTAGTATTGATCTTTTCTACCACCAGTTGAGCCATTCAACTACCCCTTCTTATTTGGCAGTCTATATCTTTATAGTAGAAAAGTACCAGCTTGAGTTCGCTGGTGTAGTCGGCATCGATCACTTAAGCTCACGTGGAGATTCCGCTCTGAACTGCTAATCCTCTTGTTGGAGCAACTATTCAGCAAGTTCCTTTTCATAACCGTACAGCTATACTTATTCTTATTAATACTAGTCTATATTTCGCGACAATATCATCATCTGTTGCGTACTGGTCATGTCCTGCCACCATTCTTAAGATTTTTGTTACCAAGTCTGCCATTTTGCTCAATCTCTTGATCCTAATCATGGGTTCCTTTCCCCCTCTTTGAGGTTCCAAATCCAAATCCTGTTCCCATTCCAGTCGTCTCCTTCATCACCTACCCTCGCTACTAGTGATACCAAAACCCTTTCCGGTTTCAAAGTTTTCTGTTTGCGATGCAAAGCTCCCTCCTCAGGATGGTACTCCGGCTGTCTCCTTAATGCGTCATGCTTTCTGCCCTTCGTCCCTGATCAGTATACAATACGAAAATTGTCCTCTACGCACTTCTGTGCCCATCAATTTTGGCCGCCACTCCAGACTTTTGAGGTAAGGAAGTATTGTAGGTTTTAATGAGCGGTAAAGACTGTAATTGGTTTTTCCTTTCTGATCAAGTAGTGTCTCTATTCTTTGAATGCTTCTAGGATTGCTGGAAGTCGCTTATCATGTATCTCATAATTGCCCTCCACTGTGTTCAATTTTCTTGAATGGAATGCTAGTGGATGTAGCTTTTTCTCAAAGTATTGAAAAAGGACTCAATCGAGTACGAAATTGCCTGCATCTTGTTCTACCTCTGTTTCTCTTTCTGAGAAAAGGTGGTATAGTATGTGAGCTGTGGTGAATTGGTTCTTCAATTCTTCGTATGCCGTATCCTACTCCTCTCCCGATTTGAAATTCTTTGGATTTCTCTATAATGTCTGTATTATTGGCTTGCAAATAGCGGTGAAGTTTTTAATAAATCGTCAATAGAAGTTTGCAAATCCAATAACTATTTGCACATTACTCACTGAATTAGGAGCTTTCCAAACTATTATGGATTCCACCTTACTGGTGCTCATTGACACCCCATCAACTGCGATAATTTAAGTGAGGAACTCTACTTCTTTCACATGAAAGGTCGATTTCTTTAGCGATACCGCTAATTGAAAGTCTCATAGACTTTGTAAAACCCTTTTGGAAGCTTCACTGTATTCCTCTTTAGCCTTTGAATAAATGAGAATATCATCCAGGTAACACACGACTCCCACATCCAAGTATTCTTTCAGTACTTGGTTCATTATATCTTCGAAAGTTGCCAGAGCATTGACCAATATAAATGGCATAAACTTATATTTGTAATGCCTATATCTTGTCCAGAATACTGTTTTCCATTTATCTCCTTCCTTAATCCTAATCAAGTGGTAGCTATCTTCAAGATCTAGCTTGATAAAGATCTTTGTGCTAGCTACAAGAGCTCGAATTTCGCCTTATTAATAGACGGGGATGTTTGTTGACTGGAGTAATCTTATCTAGATTTCGATAGTCCACAACTAGATGTAGTCTGCTATCTGGTTTGGGTACGAATAATATTGGTACTACTACAGTTGATTGACTCTGAGTGATTTTTCCACTTTCGATCATGGTTTCCCAGTATTCTTGTAATGACTTAAGCTGCTTTTCCGATAGCGGCTATATCAGTCCCTATGGGGGAGTTGATCCTGGAATCAACTTAATTTCTTGATCGAAGGTTCATCTTGGGGCTAGTTTTTCTGCTGTTTAGGCTACAAATAAATATTTATAAAGCTAGTATTCCTGTGGTTGTAATTTGAACACGACTGCATTTTCCTTGGTTTCAATTCATCCTATATGGCAAGCATTCCGGTCGCAAGCGACTGTTTCATCGTATTCAAACATATCCGCTATCCCTTCATCTTCTTCCACACTGTTTTAGAGCGTCTAATTCCAGGCCCTTGGCGCTGCTTAGTTTTTCTTGGTTCTTGCACGCAGGCATCGTTTGTGTTGGGTGTATGTAATAAAATGTTTGTTAATATGCCTGCGTGGTTTCGACCATTGAGGTCTTCTCAGACAAACTAGCAATTTCTTTAGCTCTAACAATCTGGGACTATATACTAAGCGGCGTTTCACCGATACGCAATTGTGCACGACCAGTTTTCAGGCTAGATGCCTTCTCCTGACATACCAGACCTTGGCTCATAGCAGATATTTGGGCGGTTATTTTCCATTTTACTCCCCAGGTTTGGCGTTCCCGCTTTCAATGATCCTTTCCCTTAGGATTTCAGTTAACCATCCAGCTACTTCAAAGGACCCTTGTGCACCAAAGCAGTACATCCCTGTCCCACACTCTGGCCAGAAGTCAAGACAGTGCATAGGTATAATACTGCTCAGACTTGTGTAGTAAGTCGAAAGGCCCACATTGGTTGTCCTCATGTCATGTATTCTTATCAGGTAGATCTTGCATTACTATCTTCCAACTTCTTCGGTATAGAAACTTACTTGCACATAGGTAGCTGGCGGCCACTAGGTGAGATAAGAAACTTTGTACTGTTGGCTCCCACACTATGTAGGCATGTTCACTTTCTTATCTTTCCCTCAAGACTTTCCATATATTGATTCTTGTGTTCGTACTCGCAAGTCCCTTGTGGCGTCTTTTCACTTGCAGCCTACTTGCTGTGATCTTGAAAGGAGAGACTTGCTTTGCACTGCTTTGATCATTTTAGGTTTCGACTTCCGTAGTTGCACATGGACTACCCAATCCCCATCATAGTCGGTACCCAATACACTTGACCCAAAGTGGGTTCCCATTTCGATTTCAGTTCTATATAGACACTGAATACTCAAATGCTGGCGCCATGGTGCCCATGAACTGACCTAGGTTAGTTCTTCATTGTCTTCTAGTTCCCAGATCCTACTTGTACATGCTGGCTGCTGGACGGTAGCGATTTTATGCCCGCGTTTAGCCTTTATAATTATTGATCTTGCAAGACCATTTCCCATTTTTATCGGTCTTGAACTCACTATTGCTGCTGATGTATACGCATCTTCCCTATACGTCTGATAAGTGTGGTTTTTCTTCCCACAATGTGTACAATTCTGTTCCCGCCTCCACCTATCTATCACACCCTGTGGGATACCAGTATGGGATTTTTCAAAGTTTATGTTGGTTGTTTGCACTACACCACCCATCTACATTTTGGGCCTTTCCGGCTCAACCTCCAGTTTTCCCTTTAGTGGTGACGCTCCACATCTCTTGACATAGGGTTTATTTTCCCTTTGTGCTTTGGTTTAGAGTCGAATCGGTCTAATCTTTTGACCTCTGGGACTACTTTTTGCTAAGGTGGTTTGTCTCTTGCAAACTTTTCTCTCACGAGAAGTGCTTCTTATGATCGACTACATAACTTAACAGCTTCTTCCTATTCTTGATCTGTTATGTATTGTAAGGCCGCCAACATGCGGACAATTTGTTTTGGAAGTTTGTTTTCGACATCCTCCCCCCTGGATTAATGGGTCATGCGTGTCCTAATGTTTATGTTGTGCATGATTGTGTGGTAACGCTCCATATTGCCCTCATACTTGACCAGCTTCACTTTTCAAAGCACTTGTCTTTCGGCTTCCACTTCGGGGAATCGTTTGACAATGTCATATTCAAAACCAGTCCGTGTAGCCAACTCTGGCTTTTGGGTTTCCCCTTGCAGTCCATCCACAGCCTTCCTGTAACAGATAGGGTAAGGAAGCACTATGTCTGCATTTGTTTGCTTGCGCGTGTATATAACTCGTTCCTGGATATTATCCCAGATCCGTGAGTTTCTTTCGAAATTGTCCACCCCTTGTATAATCCAGATGTGTATGTCTTGTGCGGATTTGTCCTCAAAGAATGGAGATGGTTCTGATGGTCACTTCACAGTAAGTGCCATCGCATTACCAAGTGTCTCTGTCATACCAAACTGTTCTGGTGTTTGTCCTCACCTGTCGTGGCTTGGACTTCCTCTCCTTCTACCTTTCTCATCATCATCATCATCGTCATCATCAGGATCTCCTGGATCACCTCCCTGAGTATCTGACAGCAATGCATCAGCATCTTCTTTGCCTTTCTCCTTTTCCCTTCCCATAGGTCACGCATAGTAGTATTCATCATTCTCTTCTGAGACTGACTGTAGCGGTGCAGGATCTGGTCTTGGGGTTCCTTTATTTTATCCGCTAATTCAATTATGGCTCTTATCAAGGATTGGTCAGCTTTGGAAGTTTTTGTGGCCATTTTCCTTTGCTCTCTTTGCAATGTCTATCTGCTCGTATGTTGTTCTTTCAAGCCATCATGTATGTCTATCAATGACATTGCAAGGCCTTTGTCAGGCTCCCCTGTTTGGTCGCGGAAGAGATTGAACTCACTACGGAGTTCTGACACCAAATTTACCAGTGTTTGCTCTCATGCAATAGCTTCCTGTCTCTGCTGACCTAGACTACCATGTAACTGGGTAGTTACATTTTCATGGGCCTACTGCTGCAGATCTTGTTTGGCCAGTTTGGCCACCACGTTATGGAATATCGCCGCTTGTATGTCTTTCTCCTTGGATTCCACCATGGTTAACTGTATCAATAAGATAGCTATCTTATTGTTGTGGAGGTCCTGCCCTTCTTCCGGTTCCCATTGTACTTCCATCAACTTTGTTGCATTCTCTTGAGTTGCACCTGTAAGCCTATTAAAGGCGATGTTGGTGGAATTGATGAAAGTATCAATATCTCGCCAAATTCATGCGAAATTTATCCCTAAGCGCTTAGCTAAATTCTTTAAGTTTGCCTCGCGATCCTTTGCAGATTTAGGGGTCCCTGATCTTGATATCCGGTGTGCACTTGATATCCTGCAAGATTGTGGCAATGAGTGAACATCCACCCTTCAAAAGCCTCAGGTAAGGGATAGAGATTGACCGAAATGTGGGGTGTCACTAGTGGATGGGACATGTGCGAACTGGGCTGAACTTCTGTCATTGGAGATGTCTCCCCAGGTATCCATCAGTTCCTCTTCTGTAATCTGTTTTAGTTCTTTCAAACGCTATTGAATTTCTGCTATCCCATTGATAAGTTTATCTGATAACTTTAATCACCACTCTGTGTTCTCGGCTTTCAGGTCTAGTACCTCATGCCAGTATTCTCGGTCTCCTCTAATGGGTTTGAGGAATATGTGGAATCGTTCCGGGTGCTGCAGGTATTCTGTTGGAGAGAGTATGAAAGGGCTAGGGTGATCCGATTCTGGATTTAGAACCTGGATTTCCCTTTTCTAAAGGTTTAAAATATACTTGTAGTACATATAAGGGTTTCTTAGGCCCAAGCCAAAGGGGCAGGTTGTCCTTGGCTAATGGTCCCTAGTTCTTTGTTCTCGGAGTACTTGGTACTCCATTCGACAAGGGCTTCCGACTTGGTTGAACTCCACTAGAAATTCGGACTAATCTAGGTATGATATGTGCGCTTGAATTTATCCCTCGTTGGGATACCAAAAGGTATTGTGAACTACTAGGATTCTTGTATAAACTCTTCTTCAATTTCAAATAGCTCAGTGTCAAAAGTTTCTTCAAATGTATGAATGTAAATGGGGCAGTGGGTCCTTCTAAAATGTAATTGAAGTCTTTGTTGAAATTCTCTATTATTCGTTTCATAAGTATATTTATTTTAAAATAACTTGTATTTCTCTCCTTAGTTATATTTCTGGTTTACCTATAGATCACGAACATTACTACAGCAAGAGCATATACATTGCGTATTTCGTTTATATTTTGTGATAACGATGAGATAATTGGATATATATTTTCTTATTGCATGTGTGGGATGTCTCGGTTATTCTCACTTATGTACTGCGACCTTTGTGGAAGGTGCATTGCTTGTTAGTTTTCCGCTTAAAATCTCTCACACCATTACAAGTTATATATATTTTACTTAGGATTTCCTTGGTAGTTTTTCGGGGTCAAACTTGTTCGCACTTATGTTTTTACAAGATTTTCCCATTTATTTCTTTTCTTTGCTTAAGTATGCGCATCTGTATATATAGTTGGCTACCGCTCCGAGTGTCAGAAAGAATTAAGGACAAGAACTACTACCAATCTGCCTTCCTACTTCCATCCTCCTCGCCTAAGTTTGCCTACAGTATACATTTAATCCTGTACCACATTCTCGTACTCAAGCTATTAAGATTGTGCCGCTACATACAAATTCAATTGGTTATAAGCCCGGCGCATTCATAGTCATACGACATACACTCACACACTTCAATAGAAAACATTCTACTACTCTACCTCTCATAAACGAAATAATCGCTTCCCCAAATCGACCGGATTTATCACTTCCAAACCTACAGTCGCAACCATCTCTCTTAACATCAGAGCTTGTACCCCCCACAACCCTAACCACTGGCTCATACACCTTATCGCTTCCTATAGCACAATAAGGAGCCTGATTGGCTAGGCTTGATATTTAATTTCCAACACAAGTACCGATACTTAAGCGACACGAGCGAAACTTTCTCAAATGCTGCTGCAGTACCTCCCCAACCTCTGTTACCTCACCCAGCAACCGCTGTAGTACCCTTACCACTACCAGCTGCTGGCGTACCACTTCCAGCATCCCCTGCTGTTGGACCACTCCCAGCAGCTCCCACCCCAGCTGCCAGAAATATCGCCAACAATTCCAAGCGCTCTTGGGCACCGTCCCATAGACTGAGCTCTATCCCAAAGCTCACCGGGCCCGACAACTACAGATCATGGCGTGACATCTCGGAATATGTGCTGGGACTTTACAACTGCTTGGACATAGTAACCGAAAGGGAGATAATACCGGAACTGTACGAAGGCGAAGAGGGCGAAAACAATAGTGAGAAGATAGATGAGTTTAGAGATCGATACCAATGGGCCTCGACCTACTTCCTTGAAACGATAGACTCCCGATGACTAATCCTCCTGGTAACCCACAAAACACCAGCAGCCATATGGAAAGCCTTTCAAGACAAATTTCCTAGAGAAAATACCGCCTCCTTCTTTGAGCAACTCAACGCTGTCCTTGACGCCAAATATGATGCGGCCACACTAATAGCCGATCACATCAACGCATACGATACCCTTTGGAATCGAATGCAACATCATTGCTCCTCCTCCTCCGCTGATGACCTATACACCTTGCCGCTTGTTTTCAAAACGGTTTTCATGTCACATGAAGCAAAAGCTGCTGTTCTTCTCCGTTACCACCCCGAGTCAATGAGTAACATCGTTGACAACCTCCAGATTAAGGAGGACCTTACCTACGATCATGTCTATAACAAACTGTTGGACTTGAGACCTTCGGGTAATTCCGAAACAGACAAAGCGTATAAAAGCGCTGATGTCAAAGGAAAAAGATCGGAAAGGAGAAGATATCCAAACCGGTCAGTACATCCTCCTCCCTCCTCTCTACACAAAGAAACCCTTATCCACTCAACTGGGTAATCGATACCCGCGCAAGCTCACACATGACAAACAACCTAGACCTTCTTATAAACTATGTACCTAGTACTGGTACCGTTAAGTTGGGAGATGATTCTATAATAGAGTCACGTGGTTCAGGAACGGTTAGACTCATGGCCAAAACCTCAAAAGGTCATGTAGTTCCGATATTCCTGCAACGAGTTCTCTGGGTTCCCAAGTTGGGTAAAAGCAACTTGATGTCTGGCGCGCTGTGGTTTCGATGGGAAAGGGTTTTTCTTTAAGTAGTAAAGGGAAGGACATGTTCATTTTAGAGAAAAATAAAGAGGAAGTAATCTGGGGAAAACTAGACGGTCAAGATTATGTTGTGCAAGAGGAAAAGGAAGTAGCGAACAAGATGACTTACCAACAATGGCATGAAGCACTTGGACACCCTTCACCTCCTTACCTCCAAAGCAACAACTACAGAGACGACCCGTCAATCCCCAAAGTTCCTATAGACTGGCGTTGTGAAACTTGCATCACCTCAAAGTCAACAAAGAACAAACCCGAATCAATACAAAGTCGATGTGAAAGCCCCTATGATCTAATCCACTCAGATCTAAGTGGAAAGTTTTCGTCCCGATCCTTTGGCAACTCCTAGTACTATGTCACATTTATAGACGACTATACACGATACACTTGGGTTTACCCCATCAAGGCTAAATCCGATACCGTAAAAGTGTTTACACAGTTCATCAAAAAAAGACAAACCCAGGACAACGCTATTATTAAACGATTCCGCACTGATAATGGAGGAGAATATGTCAATAATGAAATGCTGATATTATTACAAAAGCATGGAATCATACATGACAAAACCCCCCCTTATTCTCACGTATCTAATGGTGTTGCCGAACGGTACAATGGGACGAAAATCACATCAACACGTTCTATGCTTATAGGATTACCGCTGCGACTATAGGCTGAAGCAATCACAACCGCCGTATACCTAAGGAACAGACTCCCTAACCGATCCATAGGAAATTCAACGCCCTATGAATCTCTCTACAACAAAAAGCTGTTGATAAACCACCTTCGTCTCTACGGGACCAAATGCTTTGTCCATATACCAGAGGAGACACGCAAACCTAGAACCAAGCTACAACCTCGGGCAATCGAAGGATACCTTGTCGGATATACTTCCTCCAACAAATTATACCGGATATACATCCCCTCACAGCATAAGATTTCTGAAACGCGACAGATACATTGGACGAACAAAACAATACAACCATCAATTCTAACAGTATCTTTACCGGAACCAGAAGTCTATGCGAATGTCTTTCTACCACCTCTCCCTACTCCATATGAAAAACAGATACCTCTCTCTACCCCATATGAGCCATCGGAATCAGACATAGAAAAGACACCACCAAAACCGACCATCGAAGTACATCCTCCTCCACCGCCAGAAAACCCAGAAGATTATAATGAAACCGCAACACTAGAGGCAACCCCCGAACCACCTGCACAGGAGGAACAACCGGAGGAACCACCGGTGATACGGACCAGATCTGGAAGACTTATTCATCCACCTCAATACTATGGCAGGAATGTCAAAGTACTGGCAATCGTGGATCCCTTAACGTATCACCAAGCGACCACTAGCTCGCTTAAGGAACACTGGACCTTAGCCATGGACGATGAGATAAAGGCACTGAAAAAGAATGGAACTTTCAATGAAGTAGATAAACCGATTGGAAGAAAGATAATCGATAGTAAGTGGGTATACAAAACGAAACGAAATGCTGACGGTACATTGGAAAGATACCATGCAAGAGCCGCAGCCAAAGGTTTCTCTCAAGTACCTGGATTCGACTTTGATGACACCTTCACAACAGTTATCCGTTACGAATCACTCCGTTTCCTGCTCGCCGTTTGCACCAAAAACAAATGGCGACCGCGACAATTCAATGTTAAATCAGCCTTCCTCTATGGTCAATTGAAAGAAGAAGTCTACATGCAACCGTTACCTGGGTACAGTAACGGAGATAAAGTATGGCGACTTAATCGATGTCTCTATGGACTTAAGCAATCTGCGAATGAATGGTATGCTCTCCTCGCTAGATACTTAACATCTAGAGGCTTTACGACATCCTCCCTTGACCCATGCATGTTTGTTCACAATAAACACGACATCTACATTTCGGTTTATGTTGACGATATCGCTATATATGCGGCCGAAACTCCCGAAGCCACCTCTCTAATAGAAGACCTGAAAACGGCATTCGAGATAACCGACTTAGGGGAAGCTACATTCCTACTCGGCCTCCACATCGCGTATACATCAGACAGGATACATCTTACCCAAGAACGATACATCATGTCAATCCTGGAAAGGTACTCTATGGAAAACTCACGTTCTGTATCCACACTCTTACCGAAAGGCATTCAACTACTGAAAGGAACAGATGAGGAACAGATACCCGACCCTTCCACATACCAATCGATAATAGGATCGCTTATGTACCTGACCACTGGTATGAGACCTGACCTAGCGTATACCATTTCATTTCTCTCTCAATTTTCTTCATGTCCCACGGAACAACACCTCAAGGCCGCAAAACATGTCTTGCTATACATTAATGGTACAAAAAAACATTGGACTGCACTATCCGCATACTACTACAAACGCTATCGATACTTATGTCGATGCTGACTTTGCTGCTTGTCTGGATACCCGCCATTCCTTTACAGGATACATTATGCTTTTTAATGGCGCTTCCCTCTCCCGGCGATCCAAGAAACAGGCCTCGGTCGCAACATCCACAACCGAAGCGGAATATGTAGCTATGTCACTAGCTGCGCAACAAATCCAATGGTACCTCAAAGGTCTCAACGACATTCGCCAAACCGTACCTATCGCCCTACATGCTGATAATACGGGCGCAAATTTCCTAGCGACAAACCATCAGTTAAACGAACGAACAAAACATATCTATATACATTTCCACAAAATACGCGAAGAAATCGATAACGGTTCGTTCACACTACTTAAGGTTGCATCGTCAGAAAACCTAGCCGATATATGTACTAAGACTTTGGCAAAACTGGCGCATGAGCGTCTAATGGGACTGTTGGGCTGTAGATAATGAGGGGAAGTGTTGAAATTCTCTATTATTCATTTCATAAGTATATTTCTTTTAAAATAACTTGTATTTCTCTCCTTTGTTATATTTCTGGTTTACCTATAGATCACGAACATTACTACAGCAAGAGCATATACATTGAGTATTTTTTTTATATTTCATGATAACGATTTGATAATTGGATATATATTTTCTTATTGCATGTGTGGGATGTCTCGGTTATTCTCACTTATGTACTGCGACCTTTTTGGAAGGTGCATTGCATGTTAGTTTTCCGCTTGAAATCTCTCACACCATTACAAGTTATATATATTTTACTTAGGATTTCCTTGGTAGTTTTTCGGGGTCAAACTTGTTCACACTTATGTTTTTACAAGATTTTCCCATTTATTTCTTTTCTTTGCTTAAGTATGCGCACCTGTATATATAGTTGGCTACCGCTCCGAGTGTCAGAAAGAATTAAGGACAAGAACTACTACCAATCTGCCTTCCTACTCCCATCCTCCTCGCCTAAGTGTGCCTACAGTATACATTTAATACTGTACCGTATTCTCGTTCTCAAGCTATTAAGATTGTGCCGCTACATACAAATTCAATAGTCTGAGCTGTGGGTTGGGTTTGAAGTGAACTCGTAGTTCATATAGTGAAACTTGGTAATAGGAGAACTATCAATATACTGTTAGGCAGACTCTGATCTCTAGTATAACTGTGGGACGTAGGTCAAAATCTTCGTTAGGAGAATCTTTCGAGGAAGGCGCATCTCGATAAAATAAGTGAAGCAAAAATTTGCAATGTAAATGATTTTATGTTGATAACATCTCTTCTCCGTTGCTCGATGATGTCTGTAAAGCTCGCGAGGTACTTTGATACTTATATCGCGCGTCTGAGTGTTCGCGGACTTCTTCTAACTACTATGCCTTTGGAGTACCACTCTGGTTTTAATACGCAAATGTCCAGAATCTTATAAGTACAAACACCGTTTGACCCTGAAACTTATCACCCCCCTTCACAGCTACAGAATAGTATTCCTCCATTGAGATGACTACGCTATTTGTTATACCAAACAACAACTTTCAACTTAGACGTCCACATAGACTCTTCTGTTACTTTAGTCTTGTTGACTATCATTCAAGTACCCTCTTCAGTCGTGATGTGATCAGATTCATGCCAGGCCACCTAGTGCCATTCACAAGTCCGAGCCCTACATGTCACTGTCTTAAGGGTTACCGACTTATTTAGGTCTTCCTCTCTGAGCATGCTTCCCCTTGGTCTGCTGGCCTCCATAAAGGGGTCCCATTGCCAGTACCAACCAACATACTGCTAATCTCCGAAGGGTATGGGTGGATTTAGTATGTCCTTAATAGCCTCTGCTACTGCGACCTCCCTTTGGAGTAATTCGCCACCAATGTCCCCTCACTTTCAGCTCATAGTTTAGGAAGCCTGAGGTTTAAACCTACTATCTCAATGCACCTCATACAGACTTACTCCATTCCACTTCCCAGATATTGCCAAATGTCCCCCCCTACATATCCCGTGAACAGCACATGGTCGAACAGACGGCGGCCCCATATATTGTGTTATGAAGTGGCCTTCACTGATGTAACACTTTACTTATAGGACGCAACCATCTACATCTCGCTAATAACACGTGGGCCCCATAAGGGGGCCGGTGGGGAGTGTTGGCTCTCCAGAAAATCGAGAGTCTGTGCGCAGTTATACTACTGTCAGGTCTGCGCACTTTTTGTCATAGATTTCCATATGCCTAACACATACTACTATACTTCTTTACTGACTAGTACTCTAGTACTAACATATTTTTCTGCCAACACCTACAGTCAGCACTTGTCTCCGTCTTCATCGCAATCCTGAATTATTTTACATCTTTCCATCTACCAGCACATATATTCTGGCATGGTTGTTTTGCGATCTCGTATGACTTATTACTTTGTTTATTGAAGATGTTCCCAGTAATCACCTATGTATATTTTGCTGCTTGTTGGTAGTTAGGCTTCTTCTTTTCCCAGGGTTCACTTGTGAGGTAGAGACAGGTCTTTCTTCTAGGTGAGATGTGCTATTAGGCTAATACCAAAGGGTATTGGACATATGGTCTGGCTAGGTGAAAGTAGGAATTGGAATTGGTTATACTATACCTAGCACAGCATGCAGGTTCTTGCACCTTAAATAAAAATGAATATATAAAGATAAAATATAAGCGATAAAAGACTTAGCCAATGAGCCATCCTATGTTACCTCTATTTTGCTTGTACTTGAAATCAACCCTCAATGCAGAAGTCCCATCATCACCTCCTCCCCCTCTCCTCCCATCATGACTTCAGCCTAGGAGTGACAGCTATTCTCATTCTTTCCTCACTATCCTCTTTCACCTTCTTACATGTTGAGGCTCTGCACCTCCTGGGTTCCAGAACTACCTTTCTGCTACCTGTTCCCCATCTCCCTTGAATCAGTGGGGCAACTCGTCACCTCCCTTGCAAAAGACAGCAGAGAGTAAGGTTTGTTGTATACAAAAACTTCCTCTACAGACTAATGGTCAATCTCACCTCTCCCTTCTTTTAAGGATTTCCTAGTCAGGTACGAATACAATTACTACGAGTTGACACAGTCACATTTGGTTTCTATGTCATTCTAATAGTTGGATCAGGTCAGATCCTACTGCCACATCCTTTACCCAGCTGGCACTCTATCCACCCCTCCTCTCCTGCCAACCCACATAGTTAGTGCCTTTTCTCATTTGCATCCTGTTCTGGGATACTATCTACGTTTTCCCTCTGCCAATATATATATCTGACTTGGTTGTTCATAAAATCTGGTGTAGTTTTTAGTTTATTTTAATATAATGTTTCAGGTACCTTCCTCTATTTCCCTGCTTGTTCTTAGTTAGACTTCTCCTATTCTCTGAGTTCACCTGCAAGGTCGGGCTGGGTTTTTCTTCAGGTAAGATGTGCAGTTATGGCCATACATGTAAGTCTTAGATTTATGGTTGGGCCGAGCGGAAAGAGGATATGCATTTTCTTTTATGTTCTAGCTAGTACAACATGCACAGTTCCTGTATCCTTAATCATGTATATCATATGAAGATAAACAAAAGAAAAGAAAAACCTCAGAGATGAGCCATCTCCTGTATCTTCATTGCTCTTGAAATCAACCCTTAACACAGGACTCTCACGAACTCCTACCCCCCCCTCTCATCCTATTATTACTTCAGCCCTGAAGTAACAGCCATCTCTGCCCTTCCCCTACTCTCTTCTTTTGCTTTCCTATGCATCAAGGCTTTCCTCCCCTTCTGTCCCAATACTTTCTTTCAGCTAGCCATACCTCCTCTTTCTTTGTTTAGCAAAGACCCTTCTATAGTTCGTAACCCGTCACTTACCCTATAACAAATCCCTAAAGATATAGTTTGCAGTATGCAAGAACTTCTTCAACCGGCCCATGGTCAATCTCCCCTCTCCCTTCTTTTAGGAACCACCTAGTCAGATATGAATATAGTTACTAAGGGTTGACATGCTTAGATTTAGTTTCTACCCTGTTTTATCTGTTGGATTGGCTTCTAACCTACTGCTCCCTTCTTTTTCCTGGCTGGTACCCTGCTATCTCCCCCTCTTCCAAGACCTCCACAGTTGGCCTTTTTTCTCAGTTGCCTCGCATTCCTGAATACCTTCTACTATTTCTATCTGCTAGCACATATATCTGGCTCAGTTGTTTGGAGGTTCTGGTATGAACTTTTTACTTTATTTTTAGGCTATATTCCTAGTGGTTACCTTCTTATATTTTTCTGCTTATTCTTAGCTAGACTTCTCCTATTCTCTGAGTTCACTCACAAGCTAGAGTCAGGTTTTTCTTTTAGTGATATGTGCAGTTAGGCCCATACCAGAGGGTTCTAGAGATATGGTCACATTAGGCAAATGGAGAATATCGGTTTTCTTTTATGCCATAGCTAGTGCTGCATGCACAGTTCTTGTACCCTTAATCAAGTGAATTTTATGAAGATAAAAAAATAAAAAATAAAAAAAAAGACCTCAGAGATGAGCTCTTCATGCTTCATTCTAAGTTATTTTCTTGCTAATTACTTCATACTTGTACCAATCTAAAACCTTTACATTCTTTATTACCACATATACAATTGAGAGGAAGAAGGACTCTGTTATATGGTTGAGTTGAAGAAAGAGTCTGGAGAAGATAGTTAACTCTGCTAACTGACTAGAGTTAGATAAACAGTAACCTAGGTATTAATGACTTGAGACGAGAGATCTTGCCCACCTTAATATAGATTTTATTATAAGAACAATCACCAAGATAAGAAGGAATTTGGAAGTAGATAAGTATTATCTACCCACTACTAAGTACTTACAAGGTCAGGTAATGTAATACTGAACCTATTAGCTAATGATGTTAACTAAGTAGAAAGTGCACCAAAAGTAACTAGACATTTTCAGTCAAGACTTTGAATATGAATAGACTGTCTCACTAAAGATATAACTGTATATTTGCATCTAATACAGTAATAAAGTAGAGAGATTAAAAGACCTACTGAAAAAAAGAGATTACTATTGTAGTCTACTTGCCTACAACATGAAGTTAAGTTAATTCCCCTATACATATATATCCAATGCAGTTATATATAAACATACTGCTAAGATTTTCTTTTGTCAGAACTGGCCTCTCCAAACTTAGCAAGACCATCAGTACGTTAACAATCAGGCAGCATAACTAGAATAAATTTATATAGCATAAAGATCAGACAAGTCTTACTGAGTATGTATACAACACTACTAAAATTGAGAAAAACTTTTAAACTAAGTATGGAGGAAATTTTCTGAGTTAAACTATATTTGTACTTTATAGAACTAGATAAGTTAGTTAGATAGACCTTAGTAGTAGGCTGCAAACACTCAGATGTAGTATAAAAAAAGCAAAGTCTATTTTCTGCTTAGAAAGAACAAGCAATAGAGAAGAGATCTTATAAAATCTTCCTCAAAACTTGACCACTGGCCTAAACCTACTCTTATATAACACCAATAACTTACACTTCTATAAGCCTTCCTATACAAATCTCGAACTATTAAAAGTACCTTGACTTTAACTATTCACACCTACTTCAAATATATTACACCTAACACTTGCCCTCTTGATTTGCTTTTAAGATTGTATCTTTCACAGTATTGAGACCGATGTCAAGGTAGTGAGAAATTTGACAATAGCTCATTTGAGGATTGTGTAATTCAAGAATTCACTTCCTAGTAGACTCAGAGAGGTGGTTAAAGGGAATTGGCTTTTTGGCATGAATGTGAAAAATAGGAAGCATAGTTTCTTAAGATAGAGGAATTTCTGTATATGATATTGCAAGTAAGGGGTGATGAGGAGGGATGCGTTGCCATCCATCGTTGGTGTACGGTTAATTTTGTCAACGGACAATATCAACAGAACCTCCAGTGCCTTCACAAATCCTCACTCGCAACCCCTCGTATCTCTCCATCCCCCTCCCTGCGAACGAAAATACAAGATCAAACAAAATACCCGGACCATTTGCCTCCCCCCACCAACCACTGGACCAACCACCACACTTCCGGAAAGACAATTTACAAGTACCGTAGTCCATAAATGCATAAGCCGCGCGCACCACATACCGCGCGCTGCCCCCCGATACCAACCCCTCATCTACCACTATTCACAGCAAGTTATCGTATACCACTCCATCACACCCCGCACTCATCCCATCCCATCCATCCCCCAATCCATCAACTCATCAATCTTTCACTCAGTCATTCATTCATTCATCCCCGTTCCCAAGCCGGGGAAAACTTCTTGCCCACTTCTACATGCACACACTTATACATACATCCGCGCAACATGGTGGTAATTCACGGCAGGTGGAAGGAGGGGGGGCTGATATCATTTGCGCGATTTTGTCCATATATCGGTACCCAAGCATGGACGTAGGGCGGATACCCCCAGTATAAAAGATGAATCGAGAGAGAATGAAGGGGAAATGCACGGGATCAAGCGATCCGTGGAGATTATATCGTTTCCTTCGCACAACCTATCTGGTTGGTCTGGTCTGGTTTGGTTTGGTTTGCGGAACGGGTGTTCATCGCACGATTCGGGAGTTTGGAGGTAGCCCCATACGCTATATGATTGGGGGCTCCTCAAGTTTGGCCCACAAGTACTGTACCTTTCCAGACTCGCCCGCACAGAACACCACGTTGACCCTGAACGAGATCCGAAAACCGATCCTCCTCCGGCACTCCACCCGCGGCGCAATGACATAGACTATCTAAAGAGCCCGAAGGAAGAGAAGAAATGAAAACAAGTCATATGACAACTACTCGAATATCATGACAACTACTCGAATATCATACAAATAACCATGATGATGCGGCTGCACCTAAACAGTCCCCCAAGCATGATCAGATCCCATTACATTAGCGTTCGATAGATTTATGCACCCTACTTATTTGTTAATATGACCCCTGTTATGTATTCCTCTCGAGATAACAGTGACCTAAGGTTCACAAAGAAAGAAGAAAAAAGCAAGATCAACCCCAGACCTAACGATCCGATAAGACATAGGTCATTAACCCTCACCTCACCCCTCCCACACTCAGTATTCGGGTATGATACTGGTACAATACAATAGAAAAAATGCAAATATAAACACATCATGGGTAGACTATGTTTATGACGCGAAGAAAAAATATCGCAAATAAAGGCACCCAAATCGTAAAAGAATGTTAACTGCTATAAGTTGGTGAGAAATTTCAATTCTTGCTTCTCTCACTTCTCACCCCCTTTCCCGAAATATGCCCAAGCGAATTTGTATAGAAAAAGAAAGAAAGAAAAGTATGGTTTATCCACAAGTGTCCTCAGCTAAACTGATAAAATATCACCAACTCCGATTCCAGCCCAAGATTGGTTTGGTCCATCGCCACTAGCTACCGCTACGAGCAAGAACCTATTAACCCGGGTGCACAGGGAATAAGTAAATGTAAAGTCAGAAGGGGAAAGAAAGAAAAAGAAAGAAAGAAAAAAGCCACCCCTTCCAGAAACGAAACTACCGCGTCATTATCGTAACAAGCAATCGAACCCACCAACCGGATAATTTTCGATGGCCATGTGAAAAGGATAGGAACCCGGCCACGAGAATTGTAAAACAAAAGAAATAGCCAAAGGGAACATTAGGATGGAATCAAAATGCAAAAATGTGAACGAAGAACGAAGAAAAAAATAGGAATCACTGTCTAAAAAAGAAAAAGATACAGAAAATCACCCAAACAATAATAAATAAAAGAATGATCGTAAATAAAAAAAATGAAAAAGGAAGGGTAAAAAGGGGATAAACCCGAGAAGATAACACTACCAGTAAACAAGAAACCCCAACCCTATGACCATTTTCCTTTCCCATCGTAAAACAAATAAATACTGAACACTACTCGAACCCAGTCAGACTGATGAGAAGGGAAAATTGCACCCCTTCGCAAGAATTCAAGAACGAAGAAAACGCAATCCATCTTCCCTTTTAACATATAGTTCAAGAAAAGAAAAGATAAAAGGAAAACAAAGTACAAGTATGTCCGGCAGATATAAAAACAATACCGAAGTTAGCGAAAAGCCGAGACAAGCAGGGAACAAGCAAACACAAAAAAAAAGTATGAATCCATTGTCTCTAGCGGTTGACGATCAGAAAGATCAACTTTTATGTAGTAAGTTCGCCGGGAAATTTTTTTTTGAACCAATCACCAAACCATGCGAATTGAGTGAAAAGGAAAAGGAAAAGGAAAAAGTGCTCAGGCAGTGACGGGTTGGCAAAAGTTCGCCATCATGTACCCATCAGGTCTCTGGCAAACAGAACAGCCACAAGGATGTCCGCCAGGCCAAGCACGGTGAGAGTGATGATAATTTGATAATGCCGGAAGCTGATATGTGGATGATCGGTGATGAGACGCAAAAGTGCCAGACCACCCATAAGCATACCCCTCAGGAGTTGTCGGACCAGTCTCCGGGGCCGATGGAGGAGAATATTCTCCGGGGTTCATGTACCAGTAAGAGCCCTCAGGCTGAGATTGCTGAGGACGCGGTAGGTGAAGGGCTGGATCGTTCAATATACCCAAGGGGTGGTAGGTTTGTGAGGACGGGTATAAGGGTGAGAATGATGTCGACTCGGTGCGATGGTGATGACGAATATTGGTGTTGATAGGTGCAAGCGCCGGAATAGCCGCCTTTGTCCCGTTTTTCCTGACCCAGGTTTCCCACATTGTTGTATACTGACTGAACCCTTTAGTTCCCTCGGGATCGACATGCAAATCCCACCCAATCTCCTTCAACCAATCCTTCTCCAAAGTGTTGAGCTCGTTCACAGGGAGGCCCGTGACATCAGACCAAGACTTGTTCTGGAAGGTGTTATCATCCAGAAACTTGCTTGCGAGGAGAAGAGCGATTGTAATCATTCGATACACGTGATCATGCCGCGACGCGGTAGGGGCAGGCTTGGTCATTCGTCTTTGTAAATACACCAGACCTAGCAAAATGGTGGAACTTGGCAACCTTGTTGAGGATAGAATTTGCAGAACAAATTTACGGAATTGCTGAGGTAGTGCACGGTCCGAAACAGAGCGTTGATAAACACTAAAAGTAACTTAGCACAAGATAAAATTTGATCAAAGGGGCTTTCAAATGCTGACAGTTGTTGAGCCATAACACCAACAAATTCCGTCATCTCCTCCATATCATAGTCCAAGTGGGCAGACACCCCACCAACAGGCTTCTCCTCAGGCTGATGCACAGATTGCTCCTGTTTTCTCGGCTCCTGTCTGTGGCGAAAAGATTCCTCAAGAGGCGGCAATTCCAATCGCCGGCCAGATGGCACAGGCATTGGTAGTGACAATGCCGGCACAGGAAAGTACCGACCAGCAGGGTGGGTCAAACCGGGAGGTGGTAGGCCAGAATAATTGCCCTGCTGTTGTGAAACAGGGTATGATTGTCCAGGAGCATGTGAATACGAAGGCATCTGCTTCCGGCCATAAGTTTCCATGAGATTAGGGTCATAGACGGCACCCTTCTCAGACATCGCTAGCCCCTGCGAGCTCATCGCGAACTGATGAGTGTTGAGCTGAACGCCTCCATTGCAGCCACCATACGACAAAAGATAATCGGGAGGGGTGAGCGGGAGGCGAGATTGAGGAGTAAACATGCAGGGCATGGTAAAATTCGAGGACTTGTGGCGGAAAGAAGCCGCGCGGTCGAGAGTATGCCGTCTTTCAAGAATCAACATAATCTCGTTAGCCATCTCCCGCTCGAAATTCGCAGGGCGAATCATCCAGCTAGATAATCCCAGGACAGCCTTCTGTCCTCAACTACTCACCAGTCTTTTTTCCCTCCTTTCTTGACTAAGAATGCGTAAGCTACGACGGATCGTAAGTACACAGAGCTAAGTTTGCGGAGCAAAACTTAAACCCGATTGCCCATTCAAAAACACTGCTATTGGATATCGAGTGGCTGCGATGGCGTGCTTTCGTCAAGTAAAGTCTGGAGTCGGGGATATATCACAAGACGACTAACAGGAAGTAGATAGCCGCCGAACGAATACCAAAAGGCTAAACTCTTCCAGGTTGTGTTTTGTGATGTTAAAATAAAGGATTTCGAGAAGAGAAGTTAGAACTCAAAAGAAAAGAAAAGGTAAGTGGATGTGCGAGCGCCGGAGTGCGAAGACGAAATGCTAAGTTAATAGGTCCGCGATTCGCTATATTCTGAAGAAAAATCTATCAAGATGGAGCAGAGACAGGATGATGTTCGTGGCGCTGATTATCAAAACCAAAGAAAAGTCGTGACCAAGAGTGAAGAAATGCCGATGGTATGCAGCAACGTGAATGTGACGACGCCCCCGGAAAAAAAGACGTAAGGGAGAACCGTAAATATGTCCGAGGGGGGTAGTTGATTACCGAGAGAGAGAAACCTTTGATCGTGCCTGGTGTTGTTGCTGTTTACTTTTCTGCCGCCGGGATCCCTTTCAATACTCCAACCGACAGTCAAGTGGGAAGGAGAAGAGGTTGTGTGAGAGGTTGGGGGCTGTGGAACGGTTTTTATTATTCGAGGGAGAAAGGTTGACAGACAAGCGGATCCTGGCAGGGCAATGATTCGACGCCCGCAGTTGCAAGATTTTCCCCCTACCGCTATGCTACCCACAACAGCCCAAACCGCAGACTTATTCAATGAAGAATACCGTCCGATAATTCCTTTTTTTTCTTTTACTTTTTTTCTAAGAGAAAAACACTTAGAAGGGGTGTGAAAAAAAAGATTGAAAAAGGGAAATCCTTTTACTTTTCGATTTTTGATTTGGAGAGTGAGAGAAGGTTGAGGGAGGGAGGAGAGAGGGAGAGGAAAGGGCACAGAATGAGAAAGGAAGAGGAAGACGAAATTGGAACAGGGGCCGGCACGGACAAGAGAGTGGCAGCGAGGGAGAAAGAGAGAAGAGAAAAGAGAAAAGAGAAAAGAGAAGGGGAGTAAGGGAGAAGGGGGAAGAGGCAGGGAGGAAGAAGGGGAAAGCGAGAAGCGTCGCGTTACGGTGCAACTTGCAAGGACCAGTTGTGGGCGTGAGGCAACGAGAGTGAGGAGGAAAAACGATGCGGACGGAGCAGCAGCGCCGACCGGGGATGTCAAAATTTTTATTTTTATTCTTTTCCTGTTCTAACGAAGGAAGAAAAAGAAATTGATGACTTTGCTTTCTGACCGTTTGACCATGGCGGATCGCACGCGAACGTCCGGGCTACCCAAAAAGAGGTTATCCTTTTCAACAGTAATTTAGTCAAATCTAGTATACCTATGACCATACTACGATCTAATAATTTCTATTATGCTCCCCCTTCCTTTCCATTTCTCCATCATACGGGACTGGTGAAGAGAGAAACAAAAAAATCCGCCCGGTGTATTGGTGTCGGCAACATCATATTATGGCTCTCTGGTTATGGCGGCGGCCCCCCTCGCCCTGCACACAGTGCAATCCACCATGCCCACGGCACTCCTCTTCCCCCAGTTTCGTTGGCCACGACCTCCTCCACCACACCGGCACAAAACCATCTGCCCCCCGACCCACTGACACTGACCGCTGCCTCTGCTTGCTACCGGTCCTGCCATCCCAGTCAAAAAGTCACCCAGTCACTCTTTTTTTCCCCCAACTCTTTCTCCACCCTACCCAGTTTTATTGGTCCTTCCCCTTCCTTCCCACTACACACCATTCACCCATCCCTCCATACAACCCCACTCAACTCGCCTCCGCTTCTAACCTCATGCTGGTGCTTCATGCTGTGGGTGCTTCACTGCTTTTCGCGCTTCCTAGCCCAAGGTCACTGATGGGCACCACCAGGGAAGAGGGGTGTCACCCACACAAGACAACCACTCAAATTTATTCCTCACCCTCCCCAACCCCTCTCCTCCCAACTAGTCATCCAAACCAACCCTTTCCTCTTACGGAAAAATCTGTTCTACCATGATGTCTTGGCTCACCTAATCTGCGGCTTCTGCCCCCCTTTCGTCAATTGTTTCTACCCATCCACTCACACCTGCCACTCACGCCTCTTGTTCCTCTGCATGACAAGGATTTTCCCGCCCGACTTGGTGAGTGAAAGAAAAGAAAGAAAAGGCGAACGGAAAGGAAGAGAAGAAAAAAAATTCGAGCGAGCGAGTGAAAGCATGGCCCAATCTGAGTCTATGACCCATTCGGCCAGTCAAATTTGTTCATCCGTTTCCTATCCCCTCCCCCCTCCGAATGACTGAAGACGTCCTCGCCACTGCGGGGCAGTAGATGAACCTGCTCTAGCACCGAGAATTCTTACCTATTTGCCCACTCCAAAAGTATCGGGAAATCTTGGCACAGGTGCGGTGAGGGAGCTCTTTAACCCATGCGCTTCCTGCATAAAGAATGGCCAGCTCCCAACTTCTTAAGTTCCTCAACAATAGCTTTTATTGTAACCTTCTCCCCCATACCTCGATACAGGCAGGGTAGGCTGGAGATTTAGTGTACGATATAAAGGCGTTTCAAAAGTGTTATTCTTTTGGGTGAGCTATAGGGGTTTAGGATATGGTATGCTGGACCAAAAGTTGGTGATACACGGCGCTGGTTTAAGGTTTCCCCCACCACCAGAAACTTAGCCAAGATATCCGGACTCTTTTGGAATGAGCAAGTAGAGGAGGTCCTATGTGCTCGAGCGTCTTTGCCAAGAATACCTCTGCGAGCAGATGGCTACTTGAGTCGGCGCTGAGGGAAAAGTTGTTTCTGACTACAGCAGGCAGCACTTGCAAAAACCAGTGGCGATATTCCACAGGAGGTTATTGATAGGCACTTCCGAACCTTTCATCCAGATTCACATCGTTTGAAGGAAGATGGTTGGAAAAATGACTTTAATTCCGGGTGTCTTTTCCAACTACTCGCCAAAATCAAAAGTCTGTCCCTGACCTTTACTTACGCGCCGGCCACAGGGTTTGGAACTACACTTCCCTCACTGGCATGGCAATGGGTAACATCTTATAAGCTAATATGATGTCAAGGTTCATGAGCTCTTTAGTAGTATCAACAGCAATGTGAGTATCATGCCTCCGATTCCAGAACTTAGAATGACCGAGTACACAAAAGGAATTCTAATAAGAAAATAAGAAAATAAAAAGTGTATATTAATATTATTAGCAAAGGACAACAGGTTATACCCTACTACTGATTGAGTATCATCACCTTCAGCTTAGTTGGAAAGTAATTTCTGGATATCAGGTGACAGCTGATATTACGATTATAGACTGACAGATAGTGGACCGAGATGTTTGTACAATAATGAGAATATTTGTCATGGGTTTCATTTGGTATATTATGATTCTACGCAGATGACCTATTCAGAGGTCATGGGAGCTGCGCATAAGACAAAGGGGGCTGTACGCTATGATTTACTTTCATGCACCTGACCAATTAAGAGGTCATGGGGGCTATGTACATGACCAAGAGAGCTGTGTGCGAGGATATGTTATTTCATATACATGATCTATTAAGAGGCCATGGGGCTTACGAACATGACCAATATTGAGGTCATATGACTTTTATGTTATGCAAGTACACGAGTCATGATTGTGACTCATAGATGTTTTGATTTATAAGTGAATTAAGTGAAGAACTATATAAGGATTCTACTGGGACTTAAGAGTTGGTTTCAACCTCCATCTCCGCTATTTTCCTCACGATTGAAATCAACCCTCAACACAGGATTCTCAGGATCATCCACCTCCCCTCTCCTCCCACGATGGCTTCAGCCTAGGAGTAATGGCCATCCTTATCCTCTTTCCACTGTCCTTCTTCGCTTTTTTATCCATTAAGGCTTCCCTTATTTTGGGTTCCAGTATAGCCTTCTGCTGCCTGTTCTCTCCTCCTCACCTCACTTGGTGAGGCCCCTCTTCACGGTTGGTGACCCATTACTTCTTATGCATCAGATGTCTGGAAATACGGTTTGCAGTACGTGAGAACACTTCAACACGCCTGCAGGTCGATCATGGCACGAGCGCTGGCATCTCATCTACTAAGTGACGCTACCTCCCGGAGAACAGGGTACTATATGAGAGATGCTGTAAAATCACTTGCTCTCCTTCACTAGGGACCACCTAGTAAGATATAAATATGATGACTGAGAGTTGACACAATCATGTTTGATTTTCTTCCTAACCCAATAGTTTGACCGGCTTGCACCCTAGTGCTCTATCGTTTCTCTGGCCAGTACCCGAATACCACCCCCCTCTTCTGTCATCCCCCACAGTCAGCTCCTGTCTCAGTCTGCATCGTGCTCTGGGAATGCTACTACATTTTGTCTGCCAGTGGGTATATTCTGGCATGGTTGTTGTGGGATTTTTAGTGTGATATTTCATTTGTTTCTTAGTAATGTGCCACATGGTTACCTTATATTCTCCTGCTTTGCTTTGAGGTCTTTTCTTCGGTTGTCAGATAGATATGTGGGGACTTTTGGGGTGGAGATGTACAGTTAGGCCTACACCATAAGATCTTGGAGATAAGGTCAGACTAGGTAGAAGGAGGAATAAGGATTGTTTGGTGCCATAGCTAGCACTGCATGCAGATTCGTGTACCCTAAATAATAATGAAATAGATAAAGATAAAGCAAGAAAAAGAGAAAAGGCTTGACAGGTAGTTCACTCACTCACGGGGTCCCAACTTTTATGAAGTCTGAAATGAAGGTCTTGATACTCTTCCTCAACATAAAGAGAGGCTTTGACAATGTCTCCTCAGACTACCTATGTGAGAGACTTGCTACTAAGGTAGTCGACCCCTACAAGACATCTAGGATAAGGTTGTTCCTTCATGGAAGGATGTACCGATTGGTGTTCCAGGGCTCCCCGATGAAGTTTATGCCTGTCTCAGTAGGAACCCCGCAAGGGTCGCCCATCTCCCTCCTCCTCTTCATCATTTATGTCTCAACACTACTCTTCTCTATCCCCACTAGCCTAATACTGTCCTAGGTTAAAGACTTTGCGATAACTGTGGCTTCTAAAATATAATGCAAGAATGTCTCAAGGCTCTAAGGCCTGGTGGGCATCCTACAACTCAAGGCCAGAAGGATTGGCATGTCCTTACTGATTCCCAAGACTGAGCTCATGCAGTAGTCAACCCCCAATCGAAGCTCTCCCTGCCCTGCATTCCGCTCCTACTAGATGGTCGGCTCTTCCACCCATCGAGTCACATCCACTGGCGAGACTAGTAGTTTGAACCCACCACTACCTCCTGCACGAAAGCACAACCTCCCATATCTCCTAGTGCCTGGCCATAGTACAGGGTACTCTCGAAACAATTAGAAAACCTTTCAGGTGGGGCAAAGGCCTCGCTCCCTTCCTCTGCCACTACCTTGCCATTTCCTTCGTGACCGCCATCCTCCTCTACAGCACAGACTACTTCTTACCAAGTCTTACGATACTTGACCAGATGACAGTATCTTGGAGAGCTGTCCGGAGATCGGTAACCAACTGTTTCTCAACTACACCCACCATCTCACTTGCCTGTGAGTTGTCCCTTCCCCTGTCTTCTCCTGATTACCAACCGTGAAGGCCTGGCAGCTATCAGACTTGTCTGCCCCCCCTCAAAGGTGAACTCGGCAACCACTTACCTTCACCCCACCTTACCAACCAACACTCCACATACGCCTCCAGAGGATCACAGGTCCTACACCAGAAGGCTGACATCAGTATATGCCCCACTGCTCTGGAAGACTTCTGTCCCCTCACCATCAATGAGGAAGTACCTGATACTAGATGCGAGATCGCACATAACCCTCTCCATCATCCCACCATTTGGGCCTCTCCCATGCCCTGACCCATCTCTCCTCCCACATGACCAGCTCCCTCCTCTAAATGTCACAACATCCTACAAGGTAATAAAAGTGTAGGCATAGTCCCGACTCCTCAATAACTGAGTGTTCCAGTTTCCTCTGCCCCCCAACTATGCCTACAGCTCATGCCTGTCTCCCTACCCCTTCACGAGGCTAGGCAGGTACAGGGTGAGTTTGATCTACCAGATGCACTGCGGCAAGAGTCACCTTACCACACATCCATCCAGGTTTACCGAAGACCCCTTCCCTCCTTTGTCCTTTCTGTCAAGAGGATGAGGAGGACTTCTAGTATGCAATCTTCCACTCCCTATCCTGCTTTCCTCACTGAAAGGATCTCATCCTGACACTCACAGACATAGTACAGGACAGCCCTCTCTGATCTGAGAAGGCCCAGCTCAAGGCCCTGGCAGCCCATATCAACAAAACTGGGACAGGCTTCTCTCAGCATATGCCTCCTGCCTGCTCCACGCTCACTCCTGTGAGTGGCTCTCCACCACCCGCAACCTTTCGCACCATTTTTGGTTTTAGGCCTGCGGGCCTCCAGATACTGTAGTTTGCTTTAGTTGGGCTATTGTTTACTTTTATTGTTATGAGTACATATTTGTTGGTTTTATTTTGTCAGGGATTTAGTGTCAGCTATCGGAAGAGCTTGGAGGACTTTGGTTTGGACCAGTGTGTGATATCTTTTCTCATGCGATCTGGAATTCAGGTTTTCTTTATGCCATAACTAGGGCTACATGCAAGTTCCTGTATCTGAACTAAGAATATATGAAGATATAAAAAAAGAAAAAAATGGAAAAAAATGGAAAAAAATGGCTTGATAGTTAGTTCATCCTGCGTCTCTACTATTTTCCTGGTACTTGAAATCAACTCTCAATACATGATTCTTGCAATCATCCATCCCCCCTCTCCTCCAAGGATGGCTTTAGCCTAGGAGTGATGTCTGTCCTCATCTTCTTTTTTCTGTCCTCTTTCGCTCTTTTATGCATTGAGGCATCTCTTCTTCTCAGTTCTGTTACCGCCTTTCTACTGCCTATTCCCGCCCCCTCATCTCGAGTAGCGGGACCCCTCCACACGGTCAGAGACCCTTTGCTTCCCATGCTTCAGACAATAGTGAATACAGTTTGTGGTATGCGAGAAGTTCTTAATAGACCGATGGGTCAATCTCACCCCTCCTGACGGTTGACTTAAGTGGTGGTATCCCATCCACTAAGTAACACTATCTCTCTGAAAATAAAGGACTAGGCAAGAGACGTGGTAAAATCACTTGCCTTCTCGTACTAGGGACCGCCTAACAAGTTACAAACACGATTCCTGACAGTTGACATACTTGCATTTGGCTTCCTTCCTGGCTTGAAACTTGGATTAGCTTGTATCCTACTACTACATCCTTTCTCTGGCTAGTAACCTACTACTGCCACCCTCTCCTCCTGTTCCTCACAGTGGCACCTGTCTCAGTCTGCATCCTAGTCTTGGAATTATTCCACATTTTTCTATCTGCCAGTACGTATATTCTGACTTGGTTGTTATGGAATCCACAGGTGCAATATTTTATTTGTTTCATGGTGATGTTCAAAGTGGTTAGCTTCTAGTATTTTCCACCTGTGTTCAGGGGTCTTTTCTTCTGTTTTTGGAGATCTGTTGTGGTTTTAGGGGTAGAGATATTTGGTTATGCTCACATAAGAGAGTCTTGGATATATTGTTGTGTGAGGCAGCAGGTAGAATGGGGATTGTTTATGCCATAGCTCGTGCTACATGCAAGTTGTACCCGAAATAACAATGAATATATGAAGATAAAGAAAAAAGAAAGAAAAGAGAGGCTGACTAGTTAGTTGGGACTACATGAGAAATGCGGTAAAGTTTCTTGCCCTCCTCTACTAGGGACAGCCTCACATGACAGGAATACAATTACCGAGAGTTGACACAATCACCTGCAGTTTCCTTCCTGACCCGACAGTTGGATCATCTTACATCCTACTGCTACATCCTTTCTCTGCCTGGTACCATACTATTGCCACCCTTTTCCACTATCCCTTACAGTTAGCATCTGTCTCAGCCTGCTCTGCGTTCCGTGAATTATTCTGCATTTTTCTGTCTGCTAACGCGTATTCTTTAGCTTGGTTGTTGTGGGATCTACTGGTATTATATTTCCTTTGATTTTTGGAGATGTTTCACATAGTTTCCTGCCTATATTCTCCTGCTTGGCTCTAATGTCTTTTCTTCTGTTTTCTGATGAGTTTGGGCATTTGAGTGGAGATGTATATGTAGGCTAACACCAGAGGATCTTGAGAATACAGTTGGGTCATACGGATAGAGCAATGGGGATTGTTTTATACCATAGCTAGCTCTGCATGCAGATTCTTGTCCCCTAAATAACAACCAAATATATGATATTTAAAAAAACAAAAAAAGAAAAAAAGAGAAAAAAAGGCCTGATAGTTTGTTCTCTTCTCCCTCACAACCAGCTGCCTCCTCAAGGAAACTCAGATTCCTACAAGACCGCAAAGTCTGCTGTTCAGGCCCGACTCCTTTATGACTGGTGTACCCAGTTTGTCTCTCCCACCTCTTACGCCTACAAGCCACACCTCGTACTCTATCCCTGTAGGAGACCAGGGAGGTTCAAAGCAGGAAGAATGCATCAAATGCGATTGGGAAAAAGTAACCTTGCGGTACAATGTCCTAGTTTACCGAAAATCCATTGCCCCTTTGCTCACTTTGTAATGTGGATGAGGACTATACTTCTGACATGCTATCCCACACTGCTTGTTCCACTCTCCTCACTGAAGGCAACTCATCCCGATGCTATATGACTTCGAACAGGACAGCTCTTTCTTGTTTGATAAGATCTAACTCTTAGACCTAGTGGCATACATTAACATAACTACAGCTGGCTTCCCTCCTTGGATGCCACTAGCCCATGTCAGTCTCCCTCTTGAGAAGGAGACCCCAACACCCACCGATGTTCTCCCCATTTTTAGTTCAAGGCTTTAACACTCTCTAGCCTCCTAGTTTGCTTTAGGTTACTTTAGTTATTTTTCCTTATGATTATGTGCTTATTTGTTTTAATTCCTTAGGGATTTGATATTATCTATTAGATATACTTGGAGGACTATTATTATTATGGTTGGTGCGAGATTTCTTTCATTATATGCCTTTTGGGATTAAGGATTTCGTTATACCGTAGCTAGTGCTGCATGCAAGTTCTTGTACCTTAACTAAAAAAAACTTGATAGTTAGTGCTTCACGCAACTACCTATTATACTTTCTTACTTTTTTGCATCCCGCTTTGGTGGTGATACCACTTGGCCTTGTAAACCGAATGTTTTGCTGGCTCGAGTAGATATCTAAGTTTGCTTAGTATGCAGGATGATGTCTTCGCAGAGATGGCATTGACTGTTCGCATTTTGGCTGCATTGTTTGGGTTAGGAGCCCCAGGGGATTAGCAGCTCATTGCTCAGGATGCTAATGCCCATCTCAGTCATGATTCAAGACAAGATATTAAAACGGGCCCTAGAGCTCGCCTTTTTCCTCGCGGCATTCGATGCTTGCACAAAAGCTCTGCCACACTTCCTACTTGCTGGCTCCTCCTCTTACTGTGGGTTTGAGTTGACAATTGGACTTTTGCACGCTTTCTAGGGTTGGGATTTATGGTGGTTTTACTTGGGGGCTTGGGTGGACTTGTTTCTCCTAGGTGACTACGTGCTGATCCTTTCGCATTCGTAGTGGGAAGCCTTTTGACCCTGTCAATTTTGCTGCCCTCCTGTGGATTACAGTTCTGTTGGAATGGTGGGAGTTGAGTGGTTGCCAGACCCTGTCCCAGGGCCTGGCATTTATTCTGATAGTAGGGGCTGGATAGGTTACTTAGGGCTTGGCTGTTGCACTCTCCCTCGGGAGACAAGTGTGACATTCCATGCTTTGCTGGTGCTCGTCTTACTCCAAAAATGAGGGGGATTTTGGGTGAACCCCCACCTTGGCTAGGTGTTTGGGCTCGGCTTTTTGTACTCCCGGATACAGGTCAGGCTGGCTCTCACATTACACTTCAGGACGCATTGTGGTTGAGTGGCCTTTCTAGCTTTCGCGTTGTAATCGTACTGGTTCGGTATGGTTTGTGTGGAGCCTGCCTTGGTGGGACCCACTGCCGACAGGTGTTTGGGCTCAGTTGGTTGGACGATGGGGTACAGGTCATGCTGGCTCTCTCTGTTGCGATCCAGGACATGTTGGAGTTGGACTGCGAGTCTGTGTTTTGGGTTGGAAGTAGGCTTACCCGTGGTAATTTTGGTTAGTGGTTCAGTCTACCCAGTTGATACAAACCTTCAACTTCCTCTTGGGGTTTCACATTCAGCTAGGGCGCCCAAGTAGATGTTGGTGGCTGGTGTGGCCATGGTGGCAAGCCGTAGGCATAGGACCTCCTCACCCAGCATGCTCTTGGAGGTTACTGGGCCAGTCCATGTCTCTTGGAGTGCAAAGACCGGTAATTGTGGGGGCGGGGTTGGTGGCCTGGCATGCAGATGCGAGTTTAGGGGTGTGGCCTTTACCTCTTCGCCTTGGTGTCACTTGCATTTTTTTTGTTTGTGGGTTGTTTGAGCAAGTGGGTCTTTCTACTGTAGGGGCAGTTTTGCGAGGCCATATTCAAATGGTAGTAGTGTTTTGTTTATTTTGTAATGGTTAGAGCTTGGTCTTTCCCTCAGCCTCGTGGCTTCAGCCTGGGTCTTACCTGTTGCTAGGTTTTCACGATAGGTTTCCTCTGATTTACAGCATGAAAGATGCGGACTTACTACAGGGACCGCAGTTGGACTCATACCAGAGAGTCTACTGTGTGGAGTGATCGGGGTTTGTCCTGGCTGCCTTTTTATCATCTTGTACTTTATAGCTGTTCACAGTGGGCGGGTTCAGTGTTGGTACTTGCTTGTAGACTTTGCACATAGGATAGTGTTAGTAGTTGTTGGTGATGAGGGAGACGAGTTGCATACCAATTTTGGTGGCACGAGGTTAATAAAATTAGTTTGAATCGTCTATTATACTTTCCTACCTTTCGTCGTGCCATTTTGGCCCTGTCATTACCTGGTTAGTTCAGTTCACTTCCTTGAGATTATAAAGTCTTTTGGTCTGCATCTTCAGTTCGTTCCTTCTCTAGGCCGGTAGTTTCTGCTGGCCATGGTTAGAACTTGTCACTACGAATATGTTCGTGCCGACTTTGATGTTTCACAAACACAGTTTCCAAAGTTACAGTATGTGGCTCGACACCCCCTCTTCAATGGGCTGTTGAGGTGGGTAACTACGGTCGCATCCCCTCTCTTACAGTCCCCCTCGTCAAACACATCAGGCTGGACCTGTTTTACACACGCTGGTGAACATCTTTTGACCCCCGCTTTCCTAGTATTTGTTTCCCATCTATAATGTTTGCAGTGCAGCCTATACTTTTCACGGTTATTTCTCTCACCTTGTAGTGGGGATGGGCTAGGCCGCGTGTATTTGTTCATAGTTGGGTAGAGGTGCACCTGTGGGAATTTTCCTCTGTGGGTGCTGGGAGGTGTCTTTGGTGGCGTCTGGTAGTAGGTGCCTGGCCCACATCAGGTGGTGGGCCTAAGTGACACATCAGATTGTTTTTTTGCCCATGGCTGACATATGGCTGGTGTTGTGGTGTGGCCTCTCCTGCTGTATCTTGCGGCTCAGGTCGCCGGGGGTGTGGGTGTTGGCGGGACAGTCCTCAGTCGCCCCTCGGCAAAACCCTCACGTGTTTGTTATCTTCCCTCCACTGGCTTTATTTGGCAGCTTAGTTTCACATTTGGGTGGGTTGGTATGGGCGGTTTTACTTACTCGTGCCAAGGTTGTGACTAAGCGTCTCAACCTGGGCACTCCTTCAGAGTGCCTGCCAGCTCAACATGACTTGCCAGCTCAACATGACTTGTGGCTCAACACAACTTTTTGTGGCTCAATACTGTGGCTTAACATAAAATTGTGGCTCAAAACAATATAGGTGGTTAAAACAATGAACAAGTTTAATGTACAAAACTTGAATATTTTAATTTACATTTATTTTCCCTGCCTTTACTTCCTTTTTAATCCCTGCAACTATAAGTTTTGCTATCTTTTTTTTATAGCCATGAATATTCCGCCTTTTTTTCACATATAATCTCATCTCATCTATCAGAGGCTTTTGCTTAGCATGTTCAAGCCTTTTTTTTGCATTCTGAGCCCGTTGAAGTTGCTTCTCTGCCTTTTCCAACTCTGCATCTTCTCGACTTTTGACCATTTGACGAGCTTGAGAAGCATAAAGAACACCTCCTGTTTGGATCTACCTTCGGTTTTGTGCCTTGTGTCTTGCAGACCTTGCTTCCTCAGCTGCCTGAGTATGTTCCATATGCTCCTTCGCTAAAGCTCCTGACTGAGCTTGAGCTAGTCCTCCTTGGAATGCCATTTTTAGCTTTTTCTGAAAGGTTGGTGATAGATCTTTTGCATCCTGCTGTAATTCCTCACTCATGCATTTTAGGGTACGGACTGTAAGAGGAACAGTAGAGGAGGATCGTCTGGGTGGTGTGACAGGGCCATTTCTAGGCATAATAGCCTCTCGGAGCTTGGATGTAACAATATTCGGATTGTAGGGGATAAGGCCAGTAGCCTTAAATGCAGATCGAATTGTTGTTGACTTGAAGGTAAGTTGTCGGATAGAGTCAATAGAATCTAGAAATTCTATCTTGTCAAACTCACTACAGCCTGTCCGGGTAGCTGCTTCAACAGCCTCAGCATGGTAATGCTTATAGGGCTGGAATACTACTACATCAAGGGGTTGGAGAAGATGGCTAGTATGAGGAGGCAGACAAAAGATGATAATCTTATGCTGATCGCAGTAGTCGATGAACTGCTTTGTGCAGTGGGATCCAAAGCCATCAAGAATCAGGAGACGATAAGTACCAACTTTTCGCTGTCGAGAAAACTTCTCAAAATGTGCTAACCATTTCATCGACAACTCATCATTACTGTATCCGGTTTCCGAAGTTCCAATAAGATAATCATCTGGTATTGATGTCGCTGTATACCAGGGCTCCTGATGAATCGCACCAGGGATAATAACCAGAGGTGGTAGAACTATACCATCACCACTGATGGTTTCACAAACGGAGACAAGTTCTCGGCTTGTTGAACTTGCCAAATAAGACTGTCGGGAGGGGTCTCTTGTGATAATCCACTGGTCACGCCCAATACCAATTCTGAAGCCAGTTTCGTCAAAATTATAGCAATCCCCAATCTCAATGGCATATTTCTCCCAGACAGTCTTGTATCGCTCAAACCAATCTTGAATC
Source organism: Tuber brumale (assembly GCA_014065205.1). NCBI lineage: Eukaryota > Fungi > Ascomycota > Pezizomycetes > Pezizales > Tuberaceae > Tuber > Tuber brumale. Next base: position 311,404 of record JACCEG010000006.1, on the reverse strand, counting down.
TCATGAGGCTGATGAGTATTCTTTCTGTCACTATCAATGGTACGTTGTTTTCGAACAGCATATTCTGGATAACGAGCAAGAAATCTTTGTGCCCAGTGGTCGCCTACAACTGGAGGTGGAAGTGGGCCTATATGCGCATTTTTCAGAATTGAATTTGCACAACCTGAAAGCATCTGCAGACGAGCACTGGTTCCGATAGCATCTAACTGATCAAGATACTGACAAACAGCTAATTCTTGGTCCTCAGAAAGCTTTCTGTTGGCTGCGGGTCTATCTTGCTTAGAGGGAATTCCATTCCAACGGGCTCGGAGTCGTGAAACTGGAATCTCATACTGGCGTGCCAGTGCTGCAAGGTTCGGCTTTTCATGTTCTAATCCCTCCAGTGACACAAGAGCTGCCTGAATTCTGGTTTCTGTATCCTTGTACGGCTCTACCCACTGGCTAGGGAGCATAATCGTTGTAGGAACTGGAGGCATAATAGTGATCGAATAGGTAATATTGAGGATTGGCAGAGGAATAACAAATTAAACAAAATGGAATGGCGGAGCTTGTAGATGACTTTTAAGATATAACTGAAAAGAGAGTCTCTGAGTTGTAACTACAGTACTTATATCTCAAATTTGATATGAATAAATAGAAAATACTATACTAGGAGCCATAGGTCTTAATATTGTTGTTCTGCTATAGAAATTCATTGATGTTGGATAGCTATATTCCATTGATCAATTAGGAACTGAATGTGTTTAAGTTAAATAGCAATATTCTATTAATCTAAAAATAAATAAATACATTCAAGCTGAATAGCAATATGCCATTGAGCTGCAAAGAAATAATTACATTTAAGTTGAATAGCAAAAATCCATTGCGCTGTGAAAAAACGATATTAAGTTGCCAAACTGTATTGGTAGACAATACTATGTTGAGCTACAAAAAGTTGTGTTGAGCCACAAGTCATGTTGAGCTGGCAAGTCATGTTGAGCTGGCAGGCACTCTGAAGGAGTGCCCAGGTTGTGACGCTTAGTCACAACCTTGGCACGAGTAGTTGTCCTTTTGTGGGCTGGCCGGTACTTGGATGGAGAGTGGGTTGCTGGGTCGCTTTGGGTAGCGGTAGTGTTTTGTTATTGGAGGTGGGCATTAGTAATATCATGTTGAGTGGCACCTTTGGGTAGTTAGGCTTTAGTTGAGATGACCGCGAGCAGGCGGCAGTGGCAGTAAGATGTCAGACTGTAGATAGCTTTTTCGCATAGCCTAACTGTTGGAGTCCAGGCATGTTTGATGGCAGGGTAGGAGGTTTGGAGTCACATATTGATATTGCTACTGTCACATGCGGGTTAACCAGCTACTGGGTAGCCGGACTTGTCATATGCCAATTTTGGCAGTAGAAGTATAAATAAATATATATTGAACCACCTATTATACTTTCCTATATGTTTGCACTACCCATGCGGTGGTGATACCTCTTCATAATTTGGGAACCTTGTTTCTCCGGCTTGGGCAGTTATCTAGCTCTGCCTAGTATCTGGGGCCGGGCTCATCGGGCTTTAGCGTTGATAGTTCATGTTTTGGCGAAGCAGTTTGGCTTTGGAGCAACTGGAGAATGCTGGCTCGTTTCTCAAGAAGCTAATGCCCTTCTCTGTTATGGTTCATCACAAGATGTAAATCTAGGCCCTGGAGCTCACCTCTTTTTTGAGGGGGTTTGATCTGTGGGCAGAGACTTTACTGCCATTCCTACTTGCTGGCCTTGCCACTTACTGCAAGTTTGAGGTGACAATTGGGCTGTTGCACGCTTTCTACAGTCAGGATTTATACTGGTTTCAATTTGGGGCCCAGTGGGACTTGTTTCTTCTGGGTGATAACAGGTTGATCTTTTTTGCCTTTACGGCGGGAAGCTTTTTTACCCTGTCAATTTCCCTGCTTTCCTTCAAGATTACGGTTCTGTTGGGGTGGTGGGAGGTGACTAGTTGCCAGGCCTTGTACCAGGACCTAGTATGGATTATAGTATGGGAGCAGGATGGGTCCCTTGTAGCTTGGCAGTAGCACCCTCCCTCTGGGGAGAAATGTGACATTCCTCGCTTCACTGGTACTCATCTCGTTCCTAGTCTGTGGGGATTTCTTTGCTTTAGTCTGACCTCTCACCTCAGTTAGATGTTTGGGCTCCGTTGTTTGCATGATGGGGTACAGGTCAAGCTGGCTCTCTCTGTTGCACTCCAAAATGCATGGTGGTTGGCTGGCCTTCCTGGCCTTTGAGTTGAGATTGTGCTGGCCCATTATGTTTGAGAAAAGCTTAACTCGGTAGGACCCCCTTCAGATAGGTATTTGGCCACAGCTGTCTGCTTGATGAAGTACAGGTCAAGCTGGCTCTCTCAGTTGTGCTCTGGTATGCGTTGTAGTTAGCCGGCCTTCTTGGCCTTCAGGTTGGCAGTGTGCTTGCCTGTGGTATTTTTGGTTGGCGGTTTGGCGTACCCAGTTGGTGAAAGACTTTCAGCTTCCCTGGGGAGTTTCGTGTTTGGCTTGGGAGGCCTGGATAGATGTTGGTGGCCGGTCTGGTAGTATTGGCAAGTAGTGGGTACCGGTCCTCCTCATCCAGTATGCTCTAGGAGGTAACTGGGCCAGGACATCTCTCTTTGGGAGCGAGGACCAGCAATTGTGTGGGCAGGGTTGAAAGCCTGGCCTGCGGATGCGAGTTTAGGCATGTGGCTTTTACCTCTCTACTGTAGTATTACTTATATCTCGTTTGTTGACGGTTGTTTGTGGGGCTTGTGGTCTTGTCCTGTGGTGGTGGTTTCCGAGACTGTATTTAGACAAAGGTAGTGTTTTGTTTATTTTGTACCGATTGGCGCTTGGTCTTTCCCTCAGCCTTGTAGCTTCAGCCCAGGTCTTCCCGGTACTTGATTATTGCGACAAGTTACCTCTGTTTACACCAAGAAAAATACAGACTTGCTACGAGAAATGCAAGTTAGCCCAGACTAGAGAGGTTACGAAGTGGGCTGATTGGGTTCCATCATTACAGCCTTTGTTTTCTTGTACTTTATAGCTGCTCGTAGCAGGTGGGTTCAGTGGTGGTACATGTTTGTAGGCTTTGCTCGGAAGATAGTGCTAAGCGGTAGTTGTTATAGGGCAGACCAGTTGTATTCCAATTTTGGTAATACCAGGTTAAATATATTAGATTGAATCACCTATTATACTTTCCTACCATTTTTACGCTGTTTTGGTCTCTATGATACAGTTAGGCTTTGGGCGCCCTTGGTTTCTATCTCACGATAGTTTTCAAGTCTTTGGATTCGAAGTCATTTCCTCATTTCTATTGTCTATCTACACGTTCATTGGAAGGCACACCTTCCTTTTGCTCATCTCTATGGTTCCTTCGTTATCACCTCGCCTCCTCATGGTTGCTATGTTTAAGCAAGGTTTGGTCCCTTCTGCTATGTTGTTCACATAGTTGTTAGTAGTTCTGTCTTGTGCCATCGAGAAGAACTTCACTCTCGAGGCTGCGGTCTGTCACTATCCGCATCACATCTCAAGCCTTTCACGATGGCTTGATCATGCTAAGAAGGAAGTCACTGTCTTGGTGGCCTGTTTCATGGCCATCACTTCTATGGTTATCCCTCTTTCACCTACAGCCTCTGTGGTTATGGTCCTGGGGAGTGGGCCAGACCTGGAGTTTTCTTCAGGCCTGGCGGAGGAGCTCCTCTTGGTTGGAGAGAATGGTGTGGATGGCCCAGCTCATTCCCTGCATAACCTGGCTGAAGACTACTGCCCTGGTTGGTATGGCTTTGCTATAGTGTGGACTATATCCGGGGCTTGTCTAGCCACCTGGGCAACTTAGGGGGCTGGGGTTGTGGCGGCTGGTGTGGCAGACCCAGTTGTGGTGGCCTCTTTGCGGGCACCTGAGCTCGGTGTGGCTGAGTCTATGGCTGCGGGGGGGAGAGTGCCTTGGGTGGTGCGATGGATGTGGCTGGTGGTAGGGGTGGTGGCTCGTCCACTGTCGACCATCCTTGGCCTGGGTCTGGTACGAGGAGGTAGAACAAGCAGTGACGGTTGAAGTATGATATTACCTCGCCTGTCCCTTGGTCTCTGACTCTGAGCAGGAGGTGTCACCAGAGCAGGCTGGTATGCCTACTACTATTGTTGGGTGTAGATTTGGGTGGCTCTGCAGTGGATGCACTGCCATTGGGGTTGGTATATTAGAGGTGAGTGGGGTATCTGGATTACAGTACAGTTTACCCTATCCTTGTTTTGCAGGAAGGGGCTTTTGTCCATTGTGACATTTGTTACAATGTGATACCCCTCCGCTTCTTCTTGCACACTTCTGGTAGGGTTCCTCACCCTCTGTTCTAATTTGGCTTCAGGTTTTGGATTCGCATTGCCCGCAGATTGGGTTTGAGATTGTTTTGTTTCTGTTGTCCTGCCATGGGTTAGCCTACATTTGGGTGGAGGGTCGGTTGCAGGGTTGCTTCGGGTGGTGGTAGTACTTGTGTGGTTGGGGGTAAGCTTTAGCGAGATCGTGTAGTGTGGCACACTCAGGTGGTTTGGTTTGCTCAGGATGCCCACAGGTATTTACTGAGGTGGTAAGCTGTCAGACTGTAGATAGCTTTGTCCTATAGCCTTGCCGCTAGGGTCTAGGAGCATTTGATACGCAGGTAGGAGGTTTCGGAGTCATGTATTTCGATTGCTGCTATCCTGTACACGTTATCCAGCTACGTGATGGCTGGACTTGTCAGATTCCAATTTTTGTAGTCGAAGTACAAATAAACTTATATTGATCCGCATACCGTAAAAACTCGAAAAACTCGCTATGCAAGAGCAGGGGTGTATACGCATATGCAGCCAAGAACATGTGGGCGTCCAGCTGAGACATATCATTTTCTGTGTTTCTACTCCGCTTCTTCACTATAAACAAAATCCACAACACCGTTATCATCATCCTCTTCCACTTCCACAATTGCTTCTTCCCGTAACCAGTCTCCAATTACCATCTCAGCAGCTGCAAAGCCTTTGATGCGTAGTTCAGAATCTCGAGAACCAGCGATTGGTAATGCAAGGCCAACATTTTGGAACGAGTTTTGAATAACTTTTTTCCTCATCTCATTTCCAGTAAACTGTGCCCAAGCTTTACCTACACACCAGGTTGTTGAAACTCTTCGTTCCCCAATTGACCACTTTTCAAGTCCATTCTGCTCTTGTGTAAGGATTTCAAGCTCTGTGAGATCCTGTAGAATATCTTTGAATGGGCGGTTGACTGAAACATCTAGTGGCTGAACGAGACCCGTGCAGCCTGCCGGAATCATTGAGGGACTGATATTGTGTAACTTAAGTTTTTGCAATACAGCTGGTGTTTTATGAAATTCGGCTGCATTAATAGCGAACAAGGAGGGCCGGTCTTGGAATGCAGGGACCAGAAAGTCATCAATATAGGATAAGAAGACAAGTTCGTTACTGTAGGCAGTAGGATTAAGCAATACAGTTACTCGAGGATCGTAGCATCTGTTTTCTCTCGCAAGTCGAGCACTGGTACCGTGAAAAATTATGACTGGTGGAATTCGATCAATGCCATCAGCAAAAATGCAGAGGATAAGCGTCGCTTGACGCTTATCCCAACCAGAGCGTGTTTCCTTAATCCATACTGTCTTTGCACCAGTAGGATTATACGTCCGGCCTGTTAAATATTCGAAAGGTAGTGGGGTCTCATCAAGATTCGCTATATTGCTGAGAAGAAATTTACCATAGGGATTTGGGCTTGATATAATGAGGTCTAGGAAAGGGTTTGAACTAGGTTGGGAATTTCGTCGATTAAAACTAATCCAATTAAGAATGAGAAGTCGGTACTCCTCAGGAACTTTCTGAGCTTTACGGGTTGCGAATCGTAAACTAATCCGATAGCGTTGTAGAAAGTTACGAAACCATCCATTCGAAAAACGAAAAATGTTCAGAGGAACATCCGGGTACAGCAAGTCAAAATTCCTCATCGAAGTTCTTCGGAACCAGCCTCGTCTAACAGCTCTTCCAGCCTCTCTTTCCTCTAAAAACTTTTCATTTACTGCGACCTCTAGCTCTGGCCAATGACAAATTTCCACCGTTCTTGGACTCCGTCCATTTCCCTCTGTGGCCAGGATTTTTTCCTGCTTTCTCACCCAACCACTAATTGTCGATTGAGGTATTTGGAACACCGCTGCAGCTTCATCCTGGGTGGGAGGCCTTTGGTCTGAGCTGCTATCTTCACATTCGATACGATGATGGTGGAGGAAAGAGAGCACTTCTAACTTCTTGGTTCGGGTATAGGTATGAATAGGGCGTATTATTTGGTGAACGGGGATAACTTTTCGGGCTGAAATTGGCTTTGGTTTTGGTCTCCGACGAGTTCTTCGATTGATTTCAGTGCCTGACAAACACCTCAATGCTCCTGGTGCCATTGTGTAGTTGTTTTTCTCACTTAGAATTCACCTTCTACTGGTATTGCAATATGATGTGTTGTTGTCCTTTTGCGGCAAATACTACGCTACTGCATGTCTTATATGTACCTTACCGCTAAAGCTTATCTTAGGTGCATAGCGAGTTTTTCGAGTTTTTACGGTATTATACTTTTCTACCTATACATTTAAGAATAACACGTTATTCTGCCATCTACTATCCAGTCATGATAATACTAGATTATCAGAGTTCCATTAAAAAATGTAGGTGACGGCCTAATAGCAATAATATGAGTCTTGATAACACTTGAATTGACAAGGGGTAGAGCAAACGAAGAAAAGTATTCCTGACTGATAAGAGGCTAACAAATATAGTGTTGTTACCTGTTGCAAGATATGTAATGAGCAAGGTTAAGAGTATTATATCCAACAGCTGCATATTTCATCTAATACTACCGTCAAGCTTTTCTGAGTTGTTAAAAGTTATACTCAATTCAAGATGGGAATTCCTATGAGGTATATAGAAAATCTGAAAATTGTATAGTCCTCTCAGTAGTGTAATTGTGCACAGACTCTCAATTTACTAGAGAGCCAACACCCTCCTCCAGCCCCCTTACAGGATTTACATGTCATTAGTGAGACTTGAATAGTTACATCCTGTAACTAATAGGTCACATTAATGGACCCTACTTAAGAAAACTATATCTGGTACTGTCATATATCTTACCAGATACTATTCACAAAGTATATAAGAGGTAACCTCAGACAATGACTGGAAAGTGAAACAGAAGAAATCTGTAGCAAGTACATGGAGTTCATAGTCTTCAAAGTGTGGTTTCCTAAACTGGAAGGAATGGTAACAGGATATTTTTAGTGAAATACCCCATGTAGCTGTTAGAGTAGTGTAAGCAGCTAAGAATATACTGCATCTACTGATACCTTTCTGAAATCAGCTACAAGTTGGTTGGTCTAAGTAATAGGACTCTATGAAGAGAGTGAGACCAAGGGGAAGCATGCTCAGACAGGAAGTCTTATATAAGTCAAAGACCTATAAGATGTTAGCACATTGGGCTTGAACTTACAATTAGCATTATGTAGCCTAGCAAGAAACTGATTACTTAGTAATAGAAGAGACTACTGGAACAATAGTCAACATGACCAAAGTAATATAATAGTCTATCTAGTTAACTAAGTTGAAGATATCTGTTTAATAAAACAAATAGTACAGTCATGGCAGCAATGGAATGATATTTCCTGACTAACAATTGGTATAACAAGTTTTAGGATCAAATAGTGCTTGCACTTAAAAGATTCCAGACATTTACAAACTAAAGCCAAAGAGATACTCGAAGTACATAGAAGTTAGAAGTAGTTTACAAATACTTAAATAGAGGATAGAAATATTGTAGTGCCTCACAAGCTTTACACATATCATCAAGTAATGGAGAACAGATCTTATCAATATAATATTGTCTCATAATTTAAATCTTTGTATTATCTATATATTAAGATGAGCCTTTCTTAACTGATTCACCGATCAATAATTTTAGCCTAAGTCTCTTAATGTATACTTGAGTTGACTTCTGCCTAACAATTCGCATAAGTTTATACAGAATTCTACCATTATTTGTTTGTTGAGAGCTTAATATCGTAAACCTTCAACTTCGATCTAATTATTATTACTTTTTACTTGTCAAAAGAAGAAACAATAAGTGGTAACGATATGGCAGAATTTCATGACACAATGTATATACCTTTAAGTTCTTTGCATAGTACCTAGTATAGACAAATCTGTTTCTCAATTCTAAAGAAGCAAGAGTTTTAAGAACTATCAAGATCTTAAAAAGAAGTAAAGATAACTACTAATATTGATATATATATATTTTATCCGATTGATAAAATATTCGACTTGATTAAGAAGATCTCTTCTTTAACTAGCAAGTTACTTTTCTAATAGCATGATCAACTAATAAATCAAAAGTTTTCTTATATTAACTATTATGACATTCAATTTCCAACTCTTATGAGATAACATTATATTATATTATATAGTGAAGAAAATAAAAATTATAACATTTCAGAAAAATCTAGATAATATAAAACAAAAATAATTTAATCATCATATTAAAATATTTATATTGTACTCTCTCCATAATAACCAAGAGTTAAAGAATTTATCTGGTATACTATGCAATTTAGAACAACAGGTCTATCTTTAATGTAAAGAATTTCAAAATTTACTTGAATTTGATAAAATATAGTAAGATATAGTGTCACGCATCCAAAACATGCACTTTATGTATTGTAATATATAAGACTCCGTGCTTAAAGATATATGTCCCATGTCTTAAATCATATTTAATGTCATGAACAGTCGATCATTAAGGATGAGGTTTCATGTGACTCATAATTATGAGTCATAGTGATATTATGTTTCACATATGACTTTACTTAGAGGTTATGGGATTACACATAACTCAAATATGTAAGTTGTTGGTATATTATAATATGACAATTCTAGAATGGCATCTGGTGAATGAAGATCTTTGCACTATGGCGAGGATACTTGTCATGGGTTTCATTTGTTATATTATGATTTCATGTACATGGCCTATTGAGAGGTCTTGGGGGCTATGTACTATACCAGGTGGGCTGTGCGTTATGGTTTACTTTCATGTACCAAAACTATTAAGAAGCCATGTGGCTTATACACATGCTGAATAATGAGGTCATATGACTTTTATGTTATGTGAGTGTACAAGTCACTATTGTAACTCATAGTTATTTTGATCTTGAAGCAGGTTGAGTAAAGAGCTATAAAAGGAGGTTGTTAGGACCTGGTATCATAGTTTGTTCTTCATGCAACAACCTATTATACATTCCTACCAATACATTTAAGAATATCAAAAGATTCTGCCACTTACTCTTCTGTCATGATATGATCAGATTATTAGGATTCAAGCAAGAGATATAGGCAATGGCCTAAGACTAATAATCAGGATCTTGATAGAATTGGAGATAAGCAAGAGCATGGCAATCAGACAGAAGCATTCCTGATATGTATAAGAATAAACTAACTACATATCATTTCCTCTTACAAGATATATAAGAAGCAAGATCGCGAGTAAGATATCTAATATAAGATTAGTTATTTGTTTAAGTAACTCACAGTTGGGAGTCAGATAATATTAGGAGTTTTGTACATGACCTTGCTTAAAATTCTTAGATTACACATATAGGACTACTTAGGCTATATGATTTGTTTATTATATTTCAGTTAGTTTAAGATATGTTATACAGCAACTGATAAGAATCATTTGATAGATTTCATATACCTCACAGTTGTGAGGCATGGAGGTTGTATGATTCAATATATGAGTTATGCTGTATTGAAAAGCAACTATATAAAGAGGTGAACTTAGCTGAGGAGTTAAGCCATTCTCTGTCTCCTCTATTTGCCTCACACTTGAAATCAACCCTCAACGCTTGGACTTCACGAACCACCCACCCCCCCCTCTCCTCCCACGATGGCTTTGGCCTAGGAGTGACAGCCATCTACCTCCATCTCTCACTGTCCTCTTCTCCTCTTTACGAGTGGTGGCTTTCCTTTCACCAGGTTCTGGTATGCCTTTCACGCTGCCCGTTCCCGCTCCTTTCCTCGCTTCGTGAGGCCCCTCTATACTGTCGGCGACTGCTCGGTTCCCATGCTTCAGATGTCTTGGAACAAGGTTTGCGGTATTCGAGAACTGTCCAACAGGCCTACGGGTCGATCTCGCCCCTCCTCACGGTTGGCTTAAGCGGTGGTATCCCATCCACTTAGTGATGCTATCTCTCGGAGAAAAATGGACTACATGAGAGATGGGGTAAAATCACTTGCCCTCTACACAGGGGACCGCCTAGCAGGATACAAACACGATTACTGCGAGTCGACATGGTTTTGTTTAGTTGCTGTCCTGTTCTGGTGGTTAGATCGGCTTGCACCCTACTGCTACACCCTTCCTCGGCTTGCACTCTACTGCTTTACCCTCTCCGACTGTGCCCACAGGCAGTCGCCTGTCTCAGTTGCGTTGCGTTTCGCGATATCTTCTACGGTTTTTGCTGCCAGCGCGTATATCTGGCATGGTTGATGTGGGATTTCTGGTGTTGTTTTTCTTTTGTTCTTTCTTGAGATGTCCTGTATAGTTATATTCTAATGTTTTCCCGCTTGTTTCTTGGTTAGGTTTCTCCAGTCTTCTGGGTTCACTTAGAGGCAGGTACAAGCTTTTCTTTGGGGCAGGATATGTAGTTAGGCCCACACCAGAGGGTCTTGGAAATACGGTCAGGCCTGGCGGGAGGAGGAATGGGGATTATTTATGCCACAGCTAATGCTGCATGCACGTTCTTGTACCCTAAATAACAACGAATACATGACGACAAAATAAAAAAATAAATAAAAAATAAAAAAAGCTGTGGAGTTAAGCTCTTCACACTTTGCTTGAAGTTATTTCCTTACTTATTACTTTATACTTTTACAAATATAAAACCTATTAGAATTTTTACTATATAACCAGACTATGAGATAGACTATAATGTATAAGAAGAGTTGAAGACTGAGTATAAAGGAAAAGAAAGTACTGTTACTTAAGAAGAGTGAAAAAAAGAATTACAATAGGGATTAGATTCTCAAGAAAAAAGGTCTTGCGGGCTTTAAAATAGATATTAGTCTTAAAACTAATATCAATTAAGAAGAAGAAGAGGAAAAGAGAAGATAAATATTATTTTCCCACTGCTAGGTACTTATACAGTGAGCGAATGTAACACTTAATTTCAACTTTCCACTCTCCAATTCTCTAGTATAACAAAAAAGTAAAGAATATATAAGTATCACAAATAATAGTTTAGTATAGAAAGGGTTTCACATAACTCATAGTTATGAGTCATGGTTATGTTTTATTGCACATATAACTTAACTCAAGGACATAGGATTTCACAAAACTAGCATCTATAAGTTGTTACTCTGTTACAATTGATTCATTGTTTGAATCACTCACAATTGTGAGTCAAATAATATTATAAGTTTTTACATAAGTCCTTGCTTCAAAGTCATCAGCCTTTGACACATAACCTCAACTAAAGATCATGGGTTTTGCACATATGCTTACTTAGGACAAAGAACTAGTTTGTCATGTTTTAAGTAGTTTTAGTACATTGCACAGTAACTGATGAGAGTTATCTGAAAGATTTTACATGACTTACAGTTGTGAGTCATATGGGTCACCTGATGTGAGGTATGAGTCACATCACATGAAGATCAACTATATTAGAAGGTCACTAGAGCCTAGGAAATAGGTATCTTTCATCTCTTCCATTTTCCTTGTGCTGGAAACTAACCATCAATATAGTACTCAAATGAACAACTACAGCTCTTTCCCCCTGTGATGGCCATGACCTAGGAGTGATGGACAGCCTTATCCTCTCCTCACAATCCTCTTTCCCTTACTTAGCTGTTAAGGGTTTCCTTTCTATGGGCTCCCGTACTGCTTTTCTACTGCCTGCGTATCCTTCCTCTCCTCTCTCTTAGGAAGGTCCCACCACACAGTTGGTGACAGATAGCTTGACTTACTTCAGATGGCTGGGAATACCATTTGTGGTAAGCGAGAACTCTACCACAATCCTCTGGGTTGATCTCACCACTCCCTATACTCGGCTTAAGTAGTGGCATCCTGTCTACTGAGTGTTGCTATCTCACTGAAAGCAAGGGAATATATGAGAGACGTGGTAAAATACTTGCCCTCCTCTTCTAGGAAGCTTTTAGTAGGATGTGAACATGATTACCAAGATTTCACATGGCCATGTTCAGTTTTTTTCCTGACCTTACAGTTGGATTCGCTTGTACCCAACTGCTACACCCTTGAACTCACTAGTATCTTACTAGTACCATCTATTCCTGCCACCCCCTACAGCCAGCACATGTCTGAGTCTGTATCGCATTCCAGGAATGCTTCTACATTTTGTCTGCCAGCGCATAGATCTGATATGCTTATTGTGGAATTTTGGTGTGTGATTTGTTTGGCTTTTTTCAGTGATATTCCAGGTAGTTACCTACTGATATTCTCCTGCTGTGCTATCATGTGTTTTCTTCTATTTTTGAATCAATTTGTTTAGGCTTTCAGAGTAGAGATGTGTAGCTAGCCCTATATCAGAAGGTCTTAGTAATAGGGATGGGCGGGGTGGAAGGAGTAATGGAGATTGTTTTATGCTATAGCTAGCACTGCATGCAGATTCTTGTACCCTAAATAACAATAAAATATATGACCCAAGAATATAGATATCATCCTTCCCATCTACATTCTTCACTGTTGAAATGATACTTCAATGGAGGAATCTCACAATCTCCCCTGTCTCCCATATCCTCCTGTGATAACTTCAGCCTAGGAGTGATGGCCATCCACATCTTCCTCTTATGGTCCTCTTTTTCTTATTTTATACATGAAGGCTTTTCCTCCTTCAGGTTCCAGTACTACTTTCTGCTACCCGTTTCCTCCTCTCTTCTCACTTACTTAGGCCCTCTATATAGTTGGCGACTGCTCACATCTCATATAACAGATAACTGGAAACAAAGTTTACGGTATGTGAAAACTCCCAACAGGCTCTTTAGTTGATCTCGTCTTTTCTTTTCGGTCTGTATGTAGTGATATCCTCTCTACTAATTGATACTATTTCTTGTCAAATAAGGGACTACATGAGAGCCACAGTAAAATTTCTTGCCCTCCACCTGGGGTCCACCTAGTCAGATATGAACACCATTATAGAGAGTTGACATAGTCCCTTTTGGTTTCTACACCTTTCTTACACATGGATTGGCTAGCACCTTACTACTATATTATCCATATTTTTTGTCCTATGAGTTACACTTCCAGGTTTCGTGATCTAGATTGCACTGGCCTCTGTGCACTACAGCAGGTACTTTTGCCTTCTGCTAAGACTTTCCCTTCGTTCTTGCACTACCTTTACCAGGTATATGTTCATTAGTAGTAAATATGTTTACCCTAGGTGGCTTAGGGCTTGGGTTGCACAGTTGGAGTTTAGGTTATCACAGAACGCTTTTCGCCAAGCATCGTAGCCACAGTTGGAGTGTGGAGTATCCTCAGTTTTGATGAGTTGGAAGTCTCTCTATTATACAATCTTTACCCTTCTTGTACACTATCAGTGTACTAGGGGGGAAGCTTGTTGACTGTATAGGGTGTTGAAGTTGGTGACTCTATGCGAGACTCTTCTGAGTTCAAGTCATAGGGATCATAAGCTAGGCACCTGATTGTCAATATTGAAGGACTTTATGATGGTTTTTTTTGTAGCTGCTTGTTGGCTGAGGTTGGACAGGAGATGAGTGCATCTGCCATAGTGAATTGAGCTGCAAGTAGGCAGTGTTCCTTAAACGCAAAACAAAATTGAAGATAAAAAGAAGAATAAAAGTAAAAGAAAAAAAAAGCGCCAGGAAGAGAGGCCATTCTCTGTCTCCTCAATTTTCCTCACTCTTGAAATCAATATGTAACATAGGACTTTCATGAACACCTACCTCCCGCTCCTTCAGTGATGGCTTCAGTTTAGGTGTAATGGCCATCCTCATCCTCTCCTCATTGTCCTCTTTCACTTTCTTATATGTTGAGACTTTCCTTCTTCTGGGTTCCGGTACTGACTATCCGCTATCTATTTTATCCTGCTTATCTGGCTTAGTGAGGTCCATTTCACGGTTGGCGACTGGTCGCTTCTTATGCAATAGATGGCAGGAAACACCATTTACCGTAAGTCAGAACATCTCAATAGGCCCTCGGCTGATCACGCCATTCTCCTCCCATAGAGACCTGCCAGTCATACATGAATACGATTACTGAGAGATAATGTGGTCATGATTGGTTTCCTCCCCATTTCTATGGTTAGATCAGCTTACACCCTACTGCTCCTACCTCTCTATGGCTAGTTTCCTATACTAGCTCCTATTTTCACCATCCCACAAACTCAGCTCCCGTTTCTGTCTGCGTCCTATTCCATGAATACTTCTACCTTTCGTCTGCCTGCGCATTTATTATGGTATAGTTGTTATAGGATTTTGGTACGATATTTACTTTATTCTATCAGTGATGTTTTGAGTGGTTACCTGCTTATGTTCTTCTGCTGTACTTTGATGTGTTTTGATTTGTTTTCAGATATGTTTGGGCTTTTAGAGCAAAGATGAACGGTTAGGCCTACAATATAGAGTCTTGGGAATATAGTTGGGCCAGGCAGAAGGAGGTTATAGGTTTTCTTTTATGCCATCTCTAGCTCTGCATGCATGGTTCTTCTACCTTAAACTAAGTAATCATAGGAAGATACAAAAAGAAAAAAGAAGAAAAAAAAGAGCCAAAGAGATAGGTGGATGTTGCCTCCAGCAATAAAATATCTATTCTTCAACACAATTGCTTGGGAAGCTGTGATGTGTTTTTATCATTGTTTAATTCATTTCCTGTTCTTACATTCCTACTCCCTTTTATTGCCCTTCCGGACTCCTACCTGTACTGAGGCCCTCTCCCCTCTTTTGTGAGTTGTAAAGCCTTCATCCCCCATACCCTTTGGAAATGAAATCCAAAGTGGGTTTCTGCTTCCTATTAAAAAACTCCTCTCACTTGTCAGTTCTCCGTCTCTATGCTGCATGCAATAACTGGATGGCAATTGACCTTTCATCTTCCGATTGTTTTTTTGACTACTTCACTATATCCTTTTGACTGATTAACATTTACAACTCCTAGGGTGTGATTCCCTCTATAAAAGCAGTTTCGCCCTAAGCTACCTTGCCTCACTCTTCAAGACTCATGCTGGTCGCAGATGCCTTCAACATGTACCACCCACTCTCAGATTCTAGAAGGGCTTTCTCCATTTCAGAACCATCAGTATCCACTCCATAATTCTAGAGGGCTGCCCAAGAGGGCTTCTCCATCCATAATACTCTGAGCACCCTAACCTACTTCCCCTATGATGTAACTTGCAGATCATTGGTTTTGGACCTAGCATTTGCCACTAGCCACCCTTGCCCAACCTCTGCACCCATTCCCAATCTGTTCTAAGCTCAAATAGGACACCCAGTCCGCTGAGTTAAAGGCCTTGAAAATGAACCCCACCACTCACCTCCTATTATCCTGCAGTTTGGCAAACTGGTTTGATATTGTACTGGCCAGGCTAATCTTATGGCTGCAGGCAAATGCCTACCAAAAACAACCATCCTACCACTCAAAGCTTTGGTGGTCTCCTAACCTCATAGCCCAGAGAGCGGCCTTCCACTCAATGGTATAGACAGCCTACAGGTTCCTCCTTCCCTCTTCCTCCCAAGACACTTGCATGGCCAAAAGCCTCTATTTCAAAGCGATAAAGAGGGTCAAAAGTGATTATTAGGGGCACATCTTTGAGTCTGCCAACCCTCAGACACCTTGGATGGCAAAGTGATTTACTCTCAGCTCACCGCCTGACAGATTCCCGCAGATACTGGGTGCTAATTTGCCTGCAGCTATCAACAATACTCTCTTGGCCCACCTCTTCCACCCCAGATCCTTCCAAGGCTCCCAAGCCATATTTGCATAGTTTAAAAACATCCCTCCACCTTCTGTAGAAGAGATTGCAGTCACCATGAGGAAATCCTCCTCCTCCTCAGCTCTCTATTTCAACCAAATTCCCTACTCCATCTGGAAGGGTGTATACAAGCAAACTAAGTAATCTTGACCTCACACTTTCTCGCCCTGTGGTTTTTCGTCTTCCACTTTTCCTATCTGTAAAAAGATAGTGGTATCATCTTGGCAAAGCCCAAGAAGGCTTCTTCCAACACCCTGGTCTCATTCAGAATCATTGTCCTTCTTGAAATGGTTTTCAAAATCTCAGAAAGGATTATAGCAAGTAGAGGGCCGTTTTTGACTCACTGTTTGGGCCAGCTCTTGCCATATCAGGGTATCTCCCTTCTGGACTAAGGATATTCGATGCTTGCGTCACCCTATTCCACCTGGTTCAAACGTTTTTCCCTCTCAAGCAGAAGGTTTCCACTCTCTTCCTCAAAATTAAAGAGGGATTTGACAATATCTCATTAACCATCCTCTATGAGATCCGCGTTGCCAAAGATATTAACCCATACCTAGGCTTCTTGATAATGTCATTTTGCCATTGTAAGACATGCTAGATCATTCTGCAAGTAGCCCCCAACAGGTTTATGCTGCTCACAGTCAGCACCCTACTTGGATTCCCTATCTGCCCCCTGCTGTTCATAATTTACGTATCTAACCTTTAATTTGCCAGTCCTACCAGGCTTTATCCTCTCTTCTGTAGATCACTTTGCAGTTACTGTGGCTTCATCCTCTTATCATCACAATATTCTAAGGCTTTAAGGCCATGTGTACTCTTTCTAATACCACACTTGAAGAATGGAAGTATCTTTCACGATCCTCAAAACCAAACTCATGCATTGGGTGACTCGCACCGATAAGAACCCCCAACTCGAGGAACCCTCCGCTCAGGACCCTTGTCCTACTGACTAGCTTACTTTTCTATCATACTAGCCTTTTCAGATGACATGGTTTCTAGTTTGAACCCACTACCACATCATACATAAACGGAATAATAGCTCATTTCTCCTAAAGACTAGCTCAAGTCGAAGCTGTACTGATCACTATCAGACATCTCTTCAGGCACGCAAAAGGCCTAGTCCTCTCGCTATGCCACTGCCTTACTATGTCATTGGTAGCTTCTGTTGCTTTCTGTGGCTTAGACCTCCTCTCACCGAGTCACACAATGCTGAACATGAGGCTGGTATTTTGGAGGACAGTTTCTTGATAGATAACAAACTGCTTCACATCTACTTGCATAGTGATTTTGGTATATGGGTCAGCCCTTCCCCTTCTCTCACTCATAACCTACAAACAAAACATAGCAGCCTTCAGATTTGTCTGTTTCCCCATGGAGGTGAACTCCACTGCAGCCCACCTCTACCACTCCTTTCTATTCAACTTCCCCTACCACTTACCAGAAGACCACAGGTTTTTCGCTAGGGCTCTCCTATTTGTTTATACTATATTGCTCTGGATGACACCTACCCCATGACTCTTGATCAGAAAGTACCTCCTTCTGGATGCAATCGCCCTCAGAATGCTGCCATTCTTCTTATCCTATAGCTCCCTGCTTTGCCCAGATCCATCCCTGCTCCTATCAATCAACTCCCACATCAGAATCAAGCCACCTCCTACAAAGGGACCTGGTATACCATCTAGTCCCAGATGCTTCATGATTGGAGATTCCAGTTTCCTCCACCTCTGTCTTATATATACATGCTCAGCCTGACCCTACATTTCTGTATGGGTCTGGAAAGATTCACAGCAGGCAGATTGTACCAAATGCAGTTGGACAAGCACTACCTCAAAGCGCATCCATCCTGGCTCATAGAGTACCCCTCTATCCTTTGTCCTCTATATAAGGAGGATGAATAGGATTTTTTCCATACCATCTTTCACTGCCTGTCTTGTTCCAGCTATTGTGAGTTTTTCTTCCCAAGACTTTCAGATTTGAGAAAAGGCTGTTCTCAACTGGTCAGACAAAATTTAACTCATCACCGTCTCATTCTACATCAATAAAACAGCCACTGGCATTTCCTCCTAGAATATCTGCAGCCTGCTCTACCCTTATCCTTAACCTGTTCACTACTAGCACTCCTTTTGTCCTCCTCATACTTGGCTTTCAGTTGTGATACTGGCTTTTAATTTTTGTTAAGTTTTTGGATCATATTTCATTATGAGTATGTGGTTATTTGTTTTATTTTCCTGGGAAGTTAATGTCAGCTATCAGACATACTTGGAGGAACTGATATGGTGCATTCATTAGACTTGTTTTTGATAAATTTTGAAATTAAGGTTTTCTTTATACTATAGCTAGCACTGCTTGCAAGTTCTTATAACTCAACTAAGAATATATGCAGATGAAAAAAAAATGAAAAAACAAGTTAAGGAGATAGACCATCCTCTATCTCCACTATTTTCCTCATACTTGAAATTACCTCTCAACTCAGCACTTTTATGCTCAGTTATACCTCCTCTCCTCACATCATTGCTTCAGCCTAGAAATAATGGCTATTCTCATCATCTCCACACTGTCCTTATTTGTATTCTTACATATTGAGGCTTTACTCCTTTTGGGTTCTTGTACTGCCTTTCTTCTGCTATCAGTTTCCTTCTCCTCACCCTGCTTAGTGAGGCCCCTCTACACCTTGGGCGACTGTTTGCTTTTGATACTTCAGATGGCTCAGAATATGGTTTGAGGTATGCAAGAACTCTTTAACATGTCTACATATCAATCTCGCCCCTCCCTACAGTTGGCTCAAGTGATGGTATCCCATCTACTAAGTGATCCTATTTCTCAGAGAACAAGAGACTATATGAGAGAGGTGGTAAAATGCTTGCTCTCCTTCTCTAGGGACTGTCTAGAAATATAAGAACATGATTACTAATAGTTGGCATAGTTGTATTCCATTTCTTTCCTAACCTGACCTGACCCCTATATCATCTTGCATCTTACTACTATGCCCTTTCCCTGGCTGGCACACTACTGCCCCTATCTTTCCTTCCGACTACCACAGTTGGCCCCCTTCCCGAGTTATGTCGTGTTCTGAGATAATTTTTACCCGCTTCATCTCCCAGTACATATATTCGGCTTGATTGTTTGTGAGATCTCCTAGAGTGATTTTTCATTAGACTTTCAGAGATGTGCAGAGTAGTTAGCTGCCTGTGTTCTCCGGCTTGCTTTTCATTACACTTGGCCTCTTCCCTGAGTTCACTTGCGAGGTAGAAATGGGTTATTCTTTAGGCAAGATGTGTAGTTAGGCCTACCAACGAAGGTTTTGGCAATGCAGTTGGGCCGGGCAGATAGAGGAATAGGACTTGTTTTATGCTATACATAGCACTGCATTGAGATTCTTGTACTCCAAATAACAATGAAATATATGAAGATAAAAAAACAGAAAAAAAGAATAGAAAAAAGAAAAACAATTAGCTAAGGAGATAGGCTATTCTCTGTGTCTGCTATTTTCCTGGTGCTTGAAATTAACCCTGAATGCAGGACTTGCACAATCATTTATGTCCTCTCATCTTCCATGATTCCTTTAGCCTAGTAGTGACAGCCATCTCCATCCTCTCTGCAATGTCATTTTTCCCTTTCTCTACCTGTTGAGGCTTCCCCCTAGTTGAGTTCTGTTACTTCTTTCTTGCTGCCGGTTTCCACTCCCATACCTCGCTTGGCAAGGCCTCTCCTCATATTCGGTAACTGGTCATTTCCACAGTAATAGATAGCTGGGCATAATGTTTGCAATATGCAAGAACTTCTTCACCAGGTGCCTGGTTAAGCTGGCTACTCTCTTTCTTTTTGGACCCCCCTTGTGAGACAAAAATATGATTACCAAGAGTTGATGCTATTGTGTTTGGTTTTTCCCCTACTTTTACAGTTGGATTAGCTTCTATCCTACTGCTGCATCTACTGACTGGCTGGTACCATACTGCTCAACTGCCTCTCTCTATCGACTATAGTCAGCCCCTGTCTCAGTCTCCGTTGCATTCTGAGACTGCTTTTATACTTTGTCTACCAGCGTGTATCTTCTAGCTTGGTAGTTTGCAGGATTTGGTATAATTCATAACACCATATATACCATGACTGTCTGTCCATCTATATGCTACTTAGTAGATATATTAGAGAAAATTTTGAAGAATATTTAAGAAGTGAAACAGAAGCTATCAGTTAAAATTACTTTGAGTTACAAGAAAATGTAATTAATTAAATAAAAAGTGTAATGAAAGAAATAAAATATTTTTAATCCAAATTTTAAATTTGAAGAGACTAAATCATTAAAGAGATGAATATTTGTCTACAGCTAATACTATTGTTTATCAACAAAATTAACTGTACACTAATGATTAATAATTATAACACTACTCTTCTAACTCAACTATCATAAAAAACTAAAATTACAATTTAAAAAATACCTAATAAAATTTAATATTTAGTATACTATCTATTGGCTTTAATAATTATTTCTATTCTATCCACCCTTGATCCTACTAAAGTATTTAAAACCTTTGTGTTAAAAATCTTTCAACAATTAGTAATGGTCTCATCTAGTATCTTTTTGACCTCATTGACAGAAAAACCTGCATGATACATTGCTCAGGATAGTGCTTGTGAAGCTCATTTTTTCCCAGAATCCAAATATATTCAATTAGTTTGAGGTCAGATGAATTGACAAGAATTTCTAAAAGAGCAATTCCTTACACCCTAACCTATCTCCAAAAGGGTAAGTGAGTCTTAGCATTGTCAATGAACAAAAATACCTGTTTTTCTATAATATTTTCCTTATTAACCTACTATATTGCTAGAAAGTCATACTAAATATAAATATCAATAATTGACTGTCCAGTTACCCTACTTCTAACAGAAGTAGGATTTTGAAAAATAAGCAAAATGGGACTATGAGTTTGATTATAAAAACAACCAGTTATTATCTGACTAATTTTTCTCTCTTTTCTTCTAGCAGGTAAATTCAATACCATACTTATTCTACTTTTCTTTTAGATATTTAAATATTTATTTTTTCCTTTTTCCTTATTCTCTCTCTACAACAACCTCATCTTCCCATATTGCCTTTCTTCTCCACATTTTCCTTACTCAATGCCTATGGGTTAATACCTATTCCAATCTCTCTTGAGTCCAATACTCATCTAAGTGAACTCTTTCTTGTATCAATTTCTTATTCAAATACCTTTCTACATATCTTCTCCTTACTATTATAGTAGAGACATTGGTAGCAACTCGTTTACCAATATTAAAATAACTAGTATTGTAATTTCTGAAAGCTTCTTCCACCATAAAATTATCCTGCAACTAGTCAGTCTTAGAATATCTTTCTCCATGCTTTATTTCTTTACCTTCTTGATTTACATTCAATATTGTATTTTTAACAGTTTGAAAAGGATGTAAAGGTAGTGAGAAATTTGCCTATAGCAAATATAGGCTGATATAACTTGAGAATTTCTCGCCAGATAAACTCAGAGGAATGCTTGCCGGAAATTTGCTTCTTAGTATAACTGTGCAGAAAAAATGTATAATGATAGTTTCTTAAGATAATTGAATTTGAAAAATTGATTGAGTTTGGTTAATGTAGAGGAATGTCATTATAGAGTATTGCAAGTAAGGGATAATGAGAAGAAGTATATTGCCATCAAGTATTAGTGTGAGGTTAATTTTATTAATTGATAATGTAATAAAGTAAAGTCATTAAAAGTATATAAGAAAAGAAATTATCATAATAGAAGACATGTCTACAATAGTAAACTGGCCCATAATGTGAAGTTTAGCTACTTACCTAGTACTCTAATGCAACATACTCATACTAGAATATAGTATAATAATTGTCTAATATTTGAGCTAACTCTACAAACTGAGCAGGATAATTGAAATGTTTGCCTGTAAACCATATAACTATATTAAGTCCGGATGATATGAAGATTGATAGAGACTTACTAGATTGATAAGAACTATGACAAATTTCCAAGCTCAATAGGAAATAGATTATTAAGGTCAAATAGAGTTCATACTTTTTAGAATTTGATGAATTAGTTAGTTAAATAGAATATAATAATAGGTTATAAACTTGAATACTCAGGTGCAATATATAAATATCAAGGTACCTCTTCTACTTAGAAAATATCAACAAGCAACTAAGAAGAGCTTTTATTAATATATCAAGTTCTACATACAAAACTTGATCAAACTATCAACTCTCTAACTTAGTATTAAGTAATGCTAGTAAGTTATATTATTATGAACTTTTATAAGCAAATCTCTATATACAATAAACTACCTTAGCCTTAACTATTTGCATTTTTCTAAAACATGTTACTGCCTAATACTATAAGAGTTGACAATGTATTGTAAATTGATGTAATTGATATAGTAATAAAGAGTACAAGAATTCTATAGTCATGTAAGTATAATATAATAAGAAAATAACAAAGAATAAAATATGAAGAGCAGATTTTCCTGGGTCCTCATTACTTTCTATATAATTGCTTTCTACAACGCACAACTCATAACTTACTTTACATAATGCTTATAACATACAACTATAAGTCATGTGAAATTTGTCTGACAATTCCTAGGTATTACTGTTCAATATACTATAAATTAATCAAACTTCAGTAACTAAGCCATGTATTTTAAGTAGGCTATATGTGTAATACTTATAACTTATAATATGAGTCATAAACAAAGTTTATAATACTATGTAATATATAATCATAAGTTATAAAATCTGAAAACTAATTAACTTATAATTAAGACCTTAGAATTGTAAGTCATATAAAATCTCAAGACTCATATATGAGTTAGAGTGTAAAATATAATATTCCTATAACTCATAACTATGAGTTATGTAAAACCATATGCCTGCTAAGCTATTATTTACAGTACTACTACAAATAACTCCTTCTATACTAATCATATGCAAGTAGAGTAAGATATGCAAAAAGCTATTTGACAATTAAACTCCACTAATTTTGCTCTCATTTAATACATTTGACATCTTGTATGTAAAAAGATTCAATATTACTACTATAGTAAAGAATATATCTCAACTTTAAGTAAAATAAAAAAAATAGTATAAAACATAGAAAATAGTACAAGTTTTACATTAGAGAACATCAAGTAAAATATATTTAGATTGCTAGTAATTATACAGAAGTGTATTTCTGTTAATATTAAGACCAACTATCATATTCAATTACTTATAAGCTACTAGATATTCAGACCTTTTTTTTTCCCTTCCCCCAATTTTTTTATATTTTTATTATTGTACTACCTCATGCCAAAAATGAAAAAGAATTCTAAACTATGTGGCTATTACATAGGTAAATATTAAGAGTAGACTTTTAATTTTGAAAGGTATATTTAAACTGGCATATTTTTTTTTTGTGTTGTTGCTATCTACTATGCATAATAGAAGAGTCCTTAAAAGAATAAGTAAATATTGTTAGGCATATGGAAATATGAGACAAGTGCACCGACCTCACAGTAGGGTAACTACATACAGACCCTGGATTTACCAAATGCCAACACCCCTCGCTGGCCCCCTTGCAGGGCCCGCAGGTCATTAGCGAGATTTTGCAAGTTTGTATCCTGTAACTAAAATGTCATATCAATGAAGTCCACTTCATAACACAATATACATCCCCGCCATTTGTCTGATTGCATGCTGTTCGCAGGCTATATGAGAGGGGACCATTGGCAATATCTGGAAAGTGGAATGGAAGAGATCCCCGGAAGGAATATTGAGATATTATGCTTCAAAGTTAAGCTTCCTAAACGATGGGCTAAAGGTGATGGAACGGTTTCGGCGAAATACTCCTAGAGGATGTCCCAATAGTAGAGGCTGTGGAGGACATACCTAATCTACCCATACTCTTCCGAGATCAGCTGTATGTTAGTTGGTCCTAGTAATAGGACCCCTTTACGGAGGCTGGCGGACCAATGGAAAACATGCTCAGAAAGGAAGGCCTTGAAAAGGCTGCAATCCTTAAGATGGTAACATATTGAGCCCGGACTTGCGATTAGCACTAGGTGGGCTGGCATGAAACTGATCACTCCATGACCTAAGAGACCACTGGAATGATAGTCGATGAGACTAAAGTAATCTAATAGTCTATGTAGACAACTAAGTGGAAGACTGCTGTTTGGTATAACAAATAGCGTAGTCATCTCAATGGAGGAATACTATCCAGTAAACATAAATGTTTGTGATAAGTTTCAGGGTCAAACGGTGCTTGTACTTATAAGATTCTAGACGTTTGCGTATTAAAAACTAGAGTGGTACTTTGGAGGCATAGTAGTTGGAAGTAGTCTGTGAACACTTAGATGCGGGATATAAATATCAAAGTACCTACCGAGCTTTGCAGACATCATCAAGCAACGGAGAAGAGATCTTATCAATATAAAATCTGTTACACCATAAATCTTGACTTAACCTACATCATTGAGATGAGCCTTCCATGACAGATTCTCCCATCAAAGATTTGGCCTACATTCCTCAGTTATACCAAAGATTTGCGTCCACTTCACAGTATATTGATAGTTCTCCTGTTACCAACGCTAACTACATGAACTACGAGTTCAGCTCGAACTCGACCCTCACATCTTGCTTTGATTATATTCTTGAAACACCTCACTGTCCTATCTACATTCATACATTCGAAGAAATAATTGAGGTAGAGTTGCTCGATATCGAATTGTTTGAAATCTCAGAATCTTCCTAGTTCACAAAACCTTTTGGGATCCCTACACATGATCACTTCAAGTGAATATATCGTACTTGACCCTGTTCAAACTTCCAATGTAGTTCTCCGGAGTCAGAGGGCTTTGTTGAGTAGAGTACCCAGTACTCTATCATGCAAGAAATAGACACCTTTGGTCAAAAACAGATCTGTCTTTCGGAGTGAGCCTGAAAACTGACATATGTACTACAAGTACTTCTTGAACCTCGAAAACGGGAAATTCAGGTCCTTAACCCAGAATCTGATCCACTGTATCCTCTTTTACATACGTCCTTGGAGCACCTCAAACACTGTATACCATACATAAGCTTCCTTAAGCCTTTTAAGGGATATTGAGAACTCTGGTCTGAAGTACAAGTAATCACGCATCTAGGACTATTGGAACAATTAACCTATTACCAGAAAGTTACTATGGCTAAGGTACCACAAAATCTAAAGAAATGTAGCGCGCCAGGAGAACCTATAGATACCCAGTCTGATACGACAGCAACATATGATTCTCGCATACGGAGCCAATCTCTATCAACACTGCACGATTGTCAGTTCCAGAGAGGAATAGTACCACCCTTTCGCGGATCATCCAGTATGACAAGTACACACCGGATATCACAGTCCTCAACGCCAAAGCCTGGAGACCATGCTACAAACCTAGCCAAGTTGGCTAGTCGTCTGGGGATACCCCTGGTCGAATTAGACAAGATATTGATATCTCACTCGACCAAGCCATCATCGCCTTCAAACATTTGTAGGGAATAACTTCTGACAATACCTTAAAATTCCTGTACTTGCAATAGCAAATCGCAGAATAACCAGATGTTCATGATAAGGACATTGCTGTCTTGTTGATGCAGCTAACCGGTGTGGAATAAGAGGTTAAGGATATCCAACAGGAAATGCCTCTGGAGTAGCAAAAAAGATAGATGCATAAGATAAGCGTCAACAGGAACATGAAGTGGTAACCAGGAGGTTACATGTAACTCTCGGGGAACCAAGCCAGGAGGCTCTAGCCCATGATGGACCACTGGAATAAATAGCTACCAGCTTGTGAACGGAATTCTTAGAATCCCGTACTGAAATTGTCCATTGGGAGAAGGATGTCGATCAGGCATTAAATGCAAGAAGAATGGATCAATTGGTTCATCAAAAGGAGATTTGGGAACAGAACTCTATAATATCGGCAGGGGGAGGAAGCAAATAATACCATGATGACATTAATGGCTGCGCAAAATAAAGTATTAGCAGGAGTGCCAGAACAAGGTGCCTGGAGACTGATACCCTTACCTGCAGTTGAGGAAAAGAATCACAATGACGACTATTATGCCCCACCTACGCGAAGAGACAAGAGGAAATGCAAAGAAGCCAGTAATGCATACCTCTCAGGGGTACAAGGAGGTAACTCAGAGGATTGAGATGATGGTGACGATTATAATGAGGAAAGAGGAAGAAGAAGGGAGAGTCCTAGTGGTGGCAGGCGAGGACAAATATCAGAACAATCTGGTATGGCAGAAACACTGGCGAATATAATGGTGACGAACATTAAGCGACCATAGGAACCGCCCCCATTCGTTGAGGCCAAATCCACTACCAACATAGATGTCGCAATTATCCTGCATACCAACTATGGCGAAAGAAACCCACAAAACTGTGATAATGCTCACAAGTGAATTATTTACACCCTTTACCATACCAAGGGAGACGTAGTCCTTCCTTATACCATTTGGTATCGGAAGGCTATGGACAGACTTCAGGGAGAAGTCCAACAGCCAGAAATGGCTTTGTAGACAGGTTTAAAAAAAACATGATATGATCAAACATTTGGGGCCCAGTAGAAGCTGAAAGACAAAGCCTTCGAGAGATGAAGCTTGTAAGGTACAAGCAAAGTATTGAGCGATTCCTGACATTCATGTACAATTTAAGCATTAGAGCTTGAATGACAGGAGAGTCCTAAAGGGAGCAAGTCCAAAACAAACTTCCAAAACAAATTATTCGCAGGTTGTCGGCAATCAACTCTGATACGGATCAAGAATGGGAAGAGATGCTGAGGGCATGGGGTGGATCAAAGGTTGCATTTCTCACCAGAGAAAAGCTCAATAGAGAACAACCAGCGAAGGTAAAAATAGTCTACACGGCCAAAAGAGAAGACCAACTGGACTCAAAACCAGAAGGACAAAGGACAAACAAACCTTATGTCAAGGGAGGTAGAGCCCCACTACGGAAACGAAAACAGAAGGATGAGCCAGACCGGCCAAAAAAGAAGTTAGGAGTTGTGGCTAAGACAACTCACAACAACTTTGACCAGGCTCATCCTGGCATAAGGCAAAGTGTTATAGACACTTGAAGGTGAGAAAAGAATTGTACACCTTGTGGGAAGAAATACCACACCTACCAGACATGTTGGCGAGATGCCCATATAGCGGTGGCAACGGTCAGTTCAACACCGATAAAAATGGGAATTCGTCATTCAAGATCAACTATTGTAAAGCCTAATTTAGCACGCGGAGTCGCTACTATCCAGCAACCATCCCGTACGAGTAGGATCTGGGAATTGGTGGATGATGAGGAACTGATCCAGGTCAATTTACAGGCACTAGCAGCAATGGCATTTGGCTAGTCAGTGTCCCTATGAAACTGGAATCGAAATGGGAATCCCCTTTGGCTCTAGTGCATTGGGTACCGACTACAACAGGGATCATGTAGTCATTGTATAACTAGGGAAGTTGAAACACAAAATGATCAAGGCAGCACAAAGCAAGTCTCTCAGTTCAAGATCAAAGCAAGTAGGCTTGAAGTGGAGGGGCCACACTAGGGACTTGGAAACTCGAATACAAGAATAAATATATAGAGAGTCTTGACCGAAAGAAAAAATAGTCAACATCCTCACATGACCCACGAGCCAACAGTACAAAGTTCCTGGACTCACCTGGTAGCCGCTCGCTACTTATGTGCCAGCATGTTACTATACTGAAGAAGATGGACATAGCAATGCAAGATCTATCAGATAACAATACCAATAGGAGGACCACTGATGTGGTACATTCCACCTACCAGACAAGTCTGAGTCGTATTATACATATTTACTGTCTTGCTTTCTGGCCAGAGTGTGGGGCAGGGATGTACTGCCTTGGTACGCAAGACCCTACTGAGGTAGCTGAACAGATAACAGTAAAAACAAGGGAAAGGATTGGTGAATACGGGAACCCTACACACAGGGAGTAAAATGACTAACAACTACCCAAAATCTGCTATAACCCTAGGTCTGACGTGTTGAGAGAAGGCATCCAGCCTGAAAACTGGTCGTGTGCAATTGCGTATCAGTGAAATGCCACTTAGTATATAGGCCCAAACCTTTAGAGCTAAAGAGTTACTAGTTTGTCTGTGGAGACCTCAATGGTCGAAACAAAGTACGGGTAGTAACAAACATCTTGTTACATACACCAAACACCTATGATACCTAAATGCAAAATCCAAGAAAACCAATTTCATGCTAAGCGGGTGGAATTAAACCCTCCGAAACTAAAACGAAACAACTCTCTGCAGGGGATTGCTTACCTCCATATACAAGATAAGCGCTACAAAGTTAAAGTCTTGTTAGACTTGAGATCCAACGTGTTCCTTATCAATAGGGACCTAGTTGTAGACCTTCGCATTCCTATAGATGAACACAACAATACAGTTGATATCTCAGACTTTAATGGATCATCAGCTGCCTCCGAAGGGAAGTATTATACCCTACCTATAAAATTGGCAATTGGAAGGAACTGATACATTTCTGAAGTATCATGTGAAGTGGCTAAAGCTGGTCATTATGGAATGATAATTACATTTGGTTGGTGGCATCATGAACACCCAGTGTCTTACATAGAAGATGCAGAAAATTGGATGTTAACAGCAAAGTATTGTGAAAACTGTATGGAAGAAGTAAAAGAAATAGCGGATAAGTTAGAATATGACAAATCGGTCACTTGGAACCCCAATACTTGTTGCGTGAGAAGGATCCGAACTATCAAAAATATGGTAGAACTCATATCGTTACTAAAGGAATACTAGCATTACTGGTATTTGTTTAAAGTGCAGACGGCAGAGAACCTAGCACAAGACAAACCTTCGATCATGAGATTAAGTTAATTACAGGATTAACTCCCCCATAGGGACAGATATATTCACCAGTGGAAAAAGAGCTTAAGGCTTTGCGGGAATACTCGGAAACTAGGATCAAATAAGGAAACATCAAGTGGAGTGAATCACCAGCCAGAGCACCGATATTATTTGTACCTAAACTATATAGCAGATTATGTCAAGTTATAGCCTACCAAAATATAAATAAGATTACCATCTTCAACAAAGATCTCGTTCTATTAATGTCCGAACTTTGAGACTGAGTAGCTAGTACTAAGGCCTTAACCAAGTTAGACTTTTAAGACGGTTACCACTTAATTAGAACCAATGAAGGAGATGAATGGAAAACAACTTTCCAGATGAGGAATAGGTCCTATAAATACAACATTCTGCCATTTGGAGTGGTCAATGCTCCAGCAATATTCCAAGATATGATGAACTAAGTACTTAAGGAATACTTGGATGTTGGAGTTGTGTTACTTTGACAACATCCTCATATATTCAGAGGATGAAAAGGAACACATGAAAGCTGTCAAAATGGTTTTACAACATCTATCAGACTTTTATTTAGTGGTATTGCTAAAAAAGTCGACATTCCATGCCAAATAAGTAGAATTCCTAGCCTACATAGTAGTAGTAAATGGGGTGTATATGAGCACCTGCAAGGTAGAATCCATAATGGTTTGGAAACCACCCAACTCACTTAGAGATGTAAAAGTCTGTATTAGATTCACAAACGTCTGCCAACAGTTCATTAAAAACTTCTGGGGTATTTGTAAACCAATAAGCGAAATATTACCAGGAAATCCAAAGGATTTGAAGTGAAGAGTTGAGCAGAATCCAGCATTTGAAGAACTAAAGTACTAATTCACCATAGCTTGCATATTCCACTACTTTTTCTTAGAAAGAGAAACAGTAGTAGAAACCAATGCTAGCGATTTTACAGGTGGTAGTATCCTCTCCTAATACTTTGAGAAAAAAACACATCTGGTAGCATTCTATACATGAAAGTCGAACTCCGTGGAGCGCAATTACAAGATTCATGATAAGGAACTTCACGCAATCCTCGAAGTATTCAAAGAATGGAGACGCTACTCGATCAGAACAGAAAGCCTGCTTACAGTCTTTACCGACCAGCAAAGCCTACAATACTTCGGCACCCAAAAGGTGTGGAGTGGCCGGCAGATTCGATGGGTTCAAAAGCTGGTGGAATACAGTTTTCGTATTGTATACTCACCAGGTACGAAAGGCAGAAAGCCAGACCCATTAAGCAGACAGCAGGAGTACCATCCTGTAGATGGAGCTACATAACATGTACAGAAAACTTTGAAACAGCGAGGTTTCTTGGTATCACTGGTAGCGAGGGTAGATGATGAAGGAGAAGACTGGGATGGAGAAAAGGTTGTGGATTTGAAACCACAAAGCGGCGGAAAGGAACCCGTGATTAGGGTTAAAACATTGAGCAAAATGGCATATTTGGCAATAACAGGCTTTAGAATAGCGGGAGGGCATAACCAGGATACCATAGAAGATAACATTGTCTTGAAATATGGACAACCATTAATAAGAACTAGGATAGGCATAGGGCTACCCAAAGGAACTTATGCAAGTGTGGCTCCAAAAAGCGGGTTAGCGATTCAAAGCAGAATCTCCTCTGGAGTCGGAGTAATCGATGCCAATGACACTGGTGAACTCAAGTTCATACTATTCGACCATGAGGATATGGACTGCCAGATAAGCATAGGCGATCGTGTAACTCAACTGGCGCCAGAGAAAATCAATACCACAGACATGATGGAGGTGGATGACTTGAAAAAGAAAGAACACAGGACTGAAGGATTCAGAAGCTCCAATATCGCAATAAGATCGTGGATCATGAAAGAACATGACCCTAGCATCAGTTACCTTCAGGCATTGGCTAAAGACAACCTACATTGGTACGACATTTCAGAAGTCTCTGAAAAGGTTCTAATGTCAAACGCCATCATCCTATAAAAAGGTATGAAGCAGTTTAATCCTAAAATCTAAGGTGAGATACAGGAAGCTATCGAGACAGACACAGCTTGGAGGCAATGGTGGGAAGAACCTATTAGGCTACGAGATTAAGGAGAAGATTTCTCCAATGATTGGACTTTAACCAATGATCTACTATATTAGAAGCAAAGATTCTCTGTACCAGATAGTCAGGAACTATACACTAAGATCAGCGAAGGATGTCACGATACATAGGTTGTAGGACATTTTAGAAAAGAGAAACTAGTGGAAATCATTATGAGAGACTTCAACTGGAAAGAACTTGCAGAATAGGTCAACGACTGTGTACGATCCTGCGATGAATGCCAACATAACAAATAGCCAAGACATGGTAAGTACAGATTATTGCAACCACTACAAATACCATACGCAGCATGGACGTCTCTCTCAGTGCACTTTATCACACAACTATGCGAGTCACAAGGATGTACTCAGATAATGGTATTAGTTAATCAATTCACGAAGATGGCACATGTCATCCAACTACAGATATCAGCAACTACAAAAGATGTCCCAAACGCATTCCTTAAGGAGGTCTGAAGGCTGCACAGCATACCAACTGAAATCCTCTCTGATATGGAGTTAAAGTTCGCAGGAGAATTTCAGGAATCCCTTTGTAAGGCATTGGAAATTAAGAGAAGAATGTTAATAGTAGATCATCCCCAAACTGATGGACTAAGAGACTGTACCAACCAAGTGCTGGAAGGATACCTTTCAAGTTTTGTGAACTGTGATCAGGATGACTGGTATCAGATATTACCACCAGCCAAACATGCCTATAACAATTTTGCTACTAATGCCTACGAGATGAAACCATTCTATGAGAACCACAGATTCCATCCACAGAGAGAGTGGATGAAGGAGTGAGAAGCTCAAAGTCCAGTAGTAATACTCTATGCGCACAGGATTAAGGTGATACATGAACAAGCGAGAGGGTCAGTCGAAAAGACACAGCAAGGAAAGTCGAAATACTACGACTGTAAAGCTAGACAACAGCTGGACTTCAAAATCAGAAACCAAGTAATGTTAAATGCAAAAAATATTCGCACCCAACAGAAGTGAAAGAAGCTAAGTCTGAAGCATTACAGTCCCTTTCAAATCATGGAAAAGCTAGGATCACTAGCCTTCAAGCTCAACATATCCAATCGAGAGAACAGTCATTGTGTATTCCATATTGCCTGACCAGAACCTTATCGCGAATCAGTTCACGATGATCATCAACAACCCACTAGAAAATCAGAGGACATTGACAGCGATCTGCAATGGGAGGTTGAAAAAACTGTAAGAAGCTAGATTTGTTCTTACAGAAAACAGGTACATGGCCGCTATCAAGATAAGCGGAAACTGAGGTACTTCGTCAAATGACAAGGGTGTTCCCAAGATGAGAATACATGTGATCCAGCTGCCAGTATGGAAAATGTGGAAGATGTTGTGGGAAACTTTGATAATGAAAATGCGGACATGCCAGGAAGGGCAGAAGTAAGATAGTGAGTAAAAGGTTTTCCTACCCTAGCCAAGTAAGCGCTGAAGGTTTTTTACCCTGACTACACTAAGTCTTAAAAAGTATTTAGAAAAGATTTGTAAAAGTTTTAAAGGCATTCGAGGCAAAGCCTGGTAGGAGGGAGCTGATGTTAGGCATCTGGAAATCTGAGAGAAGTGCACCGACCTCATGGTAGGGTAACTACCCACAGACCCCTCAATTTACCGAAGTCTAACACCCCCCTCTAGCTCCCTTATGGAGCCCGCATGTCAATAGCGAGATTTCCTGAGTTGCGCCCTGTAACTAAAATATCACATCACTGAAGCCAACTACATGAAATGATATACGTCGCTGCCATCCATCCGACCACGTCTTGTTCACAGGATATGTGACGGAGAATCTTTGGCGATATCTGGAAAGTGGAATAGAAGAAATCTGAGGAAGGCATATTGAGATTGTAGGCTTCAAGGTTAGGCTTCCTAAACCACGGGTCCAAGGGCGCGGGACATTTTCGGCAAAATACTCGTAGTGGATGTCCCAATAGTGGAGGCCATGGAGGTCATACCGAATCCAGCCATATCCTTCTGAGATCAGCTGTATGTTGATTGGTCCTAGTAATTGGACCCCTCTATGGAGGCCAGCGGAACAAAGTAAAGCACGATCCTAAAGAAAGACCTAGATAAGGCAGAGACCCTTAAGACATTAACACATTGGGCTTGGACTTGCGATTGATGTTAGGTGGGCTGGCATGAACCTGATCACTTCATGACCGAAGAGACTACTGGAACAATAGTCAACAAGACTAAACTAATTTAATTGGCTATATGGACAACTACGTTGGAGACTGCTATTTGGTATAACAAGTTGCGCAGTCACCTCAATGGAGGAATACCATTCCGTAACTGTAAAAGGGTATGTGATAAGTTTTAGAGTCAAATAGTGCGCGTTCTTATAAGCTTTTGGACATTTGCGTATTAAATCCCAGAGTCGAACTTGGTAGGCATAATAGTTAGAAGTAGTCCCCGAACATTCAGATGTAGGATATAAATATCGAAGTGTCTGCCAAGCTTTCCAGACATCATCAAGCAATGGAGAAGAGATCTTATCAATATAAAATTGTTTACACCATGAATCTTTACTTAACCTACTTTATTGAGATGAGCCTTCCTCGACAGATTCTCCTATCAAAGATTTGCCTACATCCCTCAGCTGTATTAGAGATCAGTGTCTGCCTAACAGATATATACTCAATTCTAATACTATAACTCTATAATTCAGTGCGCTGCATATTTCAATAAAATACTACTACTGTAACTAGTACTAGTTACTGGTTTGAGATTTCAGGTATCAAGTTGATACTATTTGTATTTTGAATTTGTTTCAAGAAACGGGGTGCCCCTCTAGCCTGTTAGTATAGGGTTTGATACTCTATATATTTTATGTTTGGTTTCGTGTATCGGTTTCATACTCTATATGTTTTATATTTGGTTTCACGTATCACTTTGACACTCTATATGCTCCATATTTGGTTTCAAGGCTACCACTTTCAGAGCCTTATATATTTTGTGATACAAGGCTTATAGTAGTCTAACCAGTGTATTTAACAACTGCTACTCTTCGTGTTAGAAGAAGCAGACTTCAACAGACAGAGTTTTTCAATTTACTTGGTTGAACAGCTACTCTCTTCAGTTCACTTCGAGAATCTTTAGTTTCAGATCCACCAAATGTCTCCGAGACTTCAGTCGTAGCAATACAGTAAGTAGTCCATTCAACAACCTTTGTTAAAGCCTCCTGAATTTCATTCAATAATTACCACTTTCAGTAAAGATCCAGCCCATTAACTCTACATTCACCCCATTTCCCAAGAGGCGGTTACAATTACACTGTAATAAGATATAACTTGAGAGAACAAATCTGAAATATATTGAGGCTATCTAGCTTCTGGTATAAGTCTATTCCCATTAGCAAGATACCAATATTATAAAGTCTTTGAAATCAGCTAATAATAAAATAATTAAAATATAGACAGTATTAAAATAATGAAAATGTAACAGTTCACTAGAAATACCTTATAAAATTAATCTATACAAGCTCTAATGGTACAATAGAATAGTAGAAACTAATCCTAGAACAATATTAAGTAAAATCACAAGTTGGTCTATACTAAACTGTCATTCAAATACAGTCAAAAAAGCTCTTCATATACTTGACGCTTTTCCATATCTTAAACTATTTCTGAATACAAAACTAAAGTAAATACAGTTCACATTGTATTATCAATAATATTATTAGATATTTAAGAGCTGGTATCATACTAGAAGGTTTATTCTGATAAGGTAAAGTTTGTAATTGGTATAGGTGAAGGATTTAAGTAAAGTTGATAAAAGCCTAACAACTGAGGTCTAAACTTGAAATTATTATTTTCAAGTAACTTTTAAAGAAGATCCACTTCACAACAATACTATTACCTCTTGCCTCTATCTCGGATCCCACCACTCCTACCCAGGAGCCTACCTCCAATCCTCTTGCCTACCCCATTCCCCTTCTTCAGTGCCTATTTGCACTACTGTTGGTGCTTCGTCTTGAGCCACAGTCATAAGGAAGGGAAATAAGAGGTTCCCCTCCATCAAGAAGCCTACTACCTAGCAGGCTTCTGCCACCTCCGCTCCCAGAGCCACCCAGCCTAAGAAGGGCCTCACTATGAGGGATCAATGCCTGATTATCAAAAGAGATGGCTCTCCCATTGCTCCATCAGCCTTGGAACTGAGAGACACTATCAACAAGGCTCTTTCCTTTATCCTAGTCTACACTTTAGTCCTCTCCGAAGGCAATATCATCCTCACTACTATGGAGAGTGTTAGGACCACCATACTTAATAGCAAGGCCTCTACTTTTCTTCACCTAATACCCGGTACCACTACCGTCCATTTGTACATACCTGTTATACAACTTATTATGCATGGCCTACCACTATCCGAGCTCCTTACGGTTATTGCAACTGAGCTGACCACCTACAATACTGGGCTTGCCCTTACCCAGCTGCCTAGATGGCTCACCTCTGATGACTCTCATGCTGGGAATACTACTTCCTCCATTGTCATCACCATCACTGGCCCCAAAGTACCTCTTTTTGTTGACAGACATCTATCAGCCTTGTCCACCACATTCAGGACTAGGAGTCGGCTTTGCTTCAATTACCTCACCGAATATTCTAACTGTCAATTATTTGGATATTACAAGAACAAGTACACTCGCCTTTCTGCTTGCAGGTGGTGCAGCATCCTACATTCTACTAGGAATTACTCCTGCTCTACTGCTACCTGCTATATCAGAGGCTGTTCCTGCATTCACTTTACTCTTAGGTGTGTGAACTGTGATGGCCCTCATAAAGCCTACTGCCCCTCCTTCCCTACCCACCCTGCCCACCCGTCTGAGGACTCTGATAGAAATGAAGATAGGATGGAGTTGGTTGATACCTGATGCCCACTTGCTGTCATTTCTTTTCTACATTTGGCTAGTACCCTTCTGCTCTCTACTGGACACGGCAGCCATACTGTGAGTTGACTTCATTCCTCAGTTGTTAATTAGCATGGCTTTAGTTTCTTTAGTACTTTTGCTTTATGGTATACCTTGGGCTCGCAACTGTTACAATTTGTACTATTTGATTTCCCAGGCTGGTTTGTTAACAGGCTTGGATTACTTTACTTTTGGTTGTTATTTTACTTATATTCTTCAATGGCTGGTTTGTGGCCAACCATTCGAAGGCTCTACTTGGTTGTTAGTCACTGATCAAGGTGCTTGGGATTGTGTTTTTCCACTTTGGTAGATGACTTACTGTGTTGTTTCAATTTTATTTTATTTTGTTTTGTTTTTTGTTTTTTTTGTAATTGTGTTGGAATTAAGGTTCTTTGTATGCCATAGCACGAGGTATATACACAGTTTTGTATCTCAAACAATAACTATATGATTTAAAAAAAAAAAAAAAAAAAAAAAAAAANATTTAAAAAAAAAAAAAAAAAAAAAAATAGTGAGAAAAAGTAACTTTTAAAAAAGAAAGAGTATCTATAATAGTTTAACTATCTATAGGATGTATATAA
Organism: Tuber brumale; assembly: GCA_014065205.1. NCBI lineage: Eukaryota > Fungi > Ascomycota > Pezizomycetes > Pezizales > Tuberaceae > Tuber > Tuber brumale. The sequence continues at coordinate 274,920 of JACCEG010000006.1, read as the reverse complement.
AAAAGTCATCTTATTTATATCGAGCAGAGACCAACAGCAGAGTATTGCTATCCTAACAACTTAAATGGAGCGAGTTTTCTCAAGTATTGTGAAAAGGTATTGAGGCCCAGCTTCATACAAATATGGAAAGAGGTAAGAGAGTTGAGAGAATATTTCTCATTTGTAGAAAATAGGTTTAAAATCTATATCTCTGTATATAGCAATTATCTTAAGCTGCAAAATGAGATCTTATACTCAGACTAGCTAAGCTATGGTCTTAACATTAGTTATATTAAAAATGTCTAATAAACTCTTAAATGTCAACTCAAAATATAATTCCAAATACTACAGTAATGACTCTAAAGCATAGGGAGAGTATTCTGAGTCATTTAAGAGAAATACAATAATATAAAGCAGGACAAGATAGATTAATTCATTGATTCTACAGTCACCCATCAATAGTCTTCACAAGGTGCTGACTGAGCAATACCTCAAGGTACATTCACTACTACTACGGTCGCGTAAATTGTATCATACTATCATTCACCAATTCACAGCCATGGCTTAACAACCGAGAACCCAGCGTAGGGAGATGTCAGAAGTTCTTAAAGGCATGATAATTGCCTTCTTTTGGTATTTTCATAATTATTCTTTTGTTGCAAGACTGGTGGAGAGATCAGAGAGTACGGTACGGCCATTTCTGAAGCGGGCCACGGAACATGGACATATTCACAACTTACCTCGCTCCGGAAGACCTTCAAAACTGAGTAGGCGTGATAAAAAATGTAATAAACGTACCTAGAAAAGAGATCACTTCCAAACTAATAAGCAGGTGTGTGCCAGAGAATTGTCAATTGGTCTAATTGCTAATACCAGTGTTTTAATTTCACAGCTTCGCTACAGTATTTGTCCTCATATCAGTATGTCAACTCTTGATCGGTATCTACATAGTCAGAATCTTCGGCAATGGCTTGCCAAGCACCGCATGGAGCTCACTGAGGAGCATGCTACTAAAAGACTCCAATGGGCGATAGACCATAGAGACTGGACTCTTAAGGACTGGTATCGTGTGATTTTGGAGTGATGAGTGTACAGTGGAAAAAGCTGTAACAGCACACCAGCGCTGGGTATTTCAGCACCCATGGGAGAAGTGGCTGCCAGAGTGCTGTGACCCTAAGCCGAAGCATAAAAGTTCTTCATTGATAGTTTCGGCTTGCTTTTGTGGATTGGAACAGGGGAAGCTTCATTGTCTAATTGACAAAAAGACTATGAATACAGAGTACTACATTGGGATACTATCACAACAACTTATTCCCTTCTAGCACTACCTATTGGGTATAGATCTATAGCCTATATTCATGCAGGATGGGGCACGAGTGCATACAGCAAGGGTATCCGTGGCATTTTTTGCAGACCATGATATTAGCCTATACAATCATCCACCGTACACTCCTAATCTCAACCCTATCGAACACATCTAGGTTCACATGAAGCGCACACTATACTAAACGCACCCTGATGTCATGAACCTGAGTGGATCTCCAGAAACAATCCAGAAGCGACTAGCTGAAATATTGCCCACTGTGTGGGAGGAGGTACCGGAACATTTTTTTGAATCAATGCTGGATTCAATGCCGGACAGGGTACAGGCGGTTATTGAGGCCAAGGGATGGTATGCGAAATACTAGTGGTAGCATGCTCGTTTGAATGGTTTTTGTTTTTTTTGATTGTATAGCTCTGGTACTACAGCAAGGGGAGAGGAAAATATCTGATTATGTAATTAGGCTTGGCGGGATCGTGAAGACTTTTGATGGGTGACTGTATATTATAAAAACTCTTATAATTTACTATCTTTACAAGTTCTATAATCTTGCAATTCTGAGTCTGATGGTCTTAAGAGAAATTTGTGTTTTTTCAATGTGGTAGAAGATTAGCCAAAAGGATGTATTAGATCTCATTAGCCTGTATTCACAATTCTCTTATCCTGTCAGACTAAACTTATTATGGCATGATGTAAAGAATTGTTAGAGATTAGAAGAAGCCTAGTAGAGATAGAAAATTAGAAGAGTTTTTACAGTACTTATCAGAATTCTTGATGTGATTCAGCAGCGTAGGAGCCATTCTGGATAGTAATTTGTAGTTCATGTTTCACTTTCTCCCAACCTTTACTTTCAATCTGAGTAGTCTATTGGTTTTTGTGTGGGTTGCATTTTCATAATAGTAATAGTCATTTTTTAGGAGTGCCAAGGATTACGTCCACTCACTTTTTCGGAAGCACTCGTATTATGTAAGTTTTTACTGGCAACAAATTTGAGTGCGCATTGCTTGCTGCCCATGTCACGGTTGTTGATGTCCTGTAATACAGCACCAACCTCAAAATCGCCGAACCATCGGCAAGCGGCGGTACCGGTACTTGCGTGCTCGTATATAATTACTGGACAGTGCTGAGCACGAGTACCCGTTCAACAGATTACCGTAATGCCAATTTTATTGGACTCAATATCAAACAGCTGTTCGGCAATTGTATTGGTCAGCTAGCTCTTTCCTTCTCACTTTCCCCTCCAGCACTCCTTTTCTTCTGCATTCCTCCTTGTTTATTTACTACATGCCCGCACTTCCTTCTTTGATAAACCTCTAACTAGATTTAAATATTTCTGCCTAGCACTGACTTTTTCACCTTCCTCCACAATTTCTCACTTCTTGCTTTATGACAGCGCTTCACCTTGCGATAATCTAACTCCATGTCCTTCAGCTTGACCACCTTTTTTCTTTTTTTGTATCTGCTTTTTCTTGCGTTTTTCTCCTGGCAGTGCTGATCAACGAACGACAACATGGTTGCCGACAAACTTGATACCGGTGCTGTACAGTACCAGTACTGTACCGGTATTCATATCACGGAGCCCTTGATCATTCATCGTCAGCGAAAATCCCGAGCATGGGAAAATCAAGAATTAACCCTCATTTTAATAATGTTTCGACACCCTCCTCCAGTGCACATTCGCCTTCATTCCTTCGGTCTTCATATTTGATGAATAAAGCACGGTAAACATCAATATGGTCACCCTCCCGAACCGTATGACGTCTTGAATGAGAAATGATGACACCCCGGGTGAAGAGAAGAAAAATTTAAGTGAAAGAGAATGAGTGATGATTGTGACAAAACGGAAGTAGGGGCGAACGAACGACTACCGTATTTCTGTCCCAAAGTGACCGAGATTTGACAGGAAAAGAAACATTGCTATTTATTTTCCTCTCTCTTTTTTCTTTTTTTGTTTTCTACCCTGGTGATATATCCCACTTGGCTTCTGAACCAATAATGCAGGTATAGGAAATCAGAGCTTGACCACTTTAGGGAGGCGCACGCAGTTCGACGGTCCACCATTTCTGCAGTCTCTTGCTTCCTTCATCCGTCTGCTCGAGTACCGGCACCGTACTCTAAAGGCTAGAAACTGTGGAACGGTGGGGCCCCCATACCGCTGATACTTGCTTTCTTTTTCTTCCCTTTCTCTTTTGCGCACCAGTTGTCCCCCAGCACAAGCCAGTCTCATCCCCAATAACCAAATTATGCGTAAACGGAAGTTCTCCCAGTTTTAACTTATTTTCTTGGGCTGGCTTAGTATCATGATGTTTGAGGCTAAAAATGAATTGAAAAAACTATCTTGTGCAGGGTGTTGTTTTGGCTTTATGATCCATTGAGCTAGTGTGAGTTGCCTGCAAAAGCAAAGGTTGTGTGATATTATTTCCCTTTTTTCACCCGAACTTTTTGACATGCACAGTACTTGTCCGGTAGGTACTCGAGTAGACCAAAGGACACCCATTTAAACTGCCGGAATGGGACAAAGAATCAGTACTCGAGTACCGGTATGCTACGCATCTCCCAGAATTTCAAGAATGGAATTCGGATTGGAGATTGTTCCCCTTGCCACAGGATTGCTCCTCACCGCCCGCCGCAGCTGTGTAAAGTCTCTCCCCGTCGCTCGCTCTGGTGTCGTGTCCTTGAAAGAGGGTGAGAGGCGGCGAGAGAGAGAGAAAAGAAAAGAAGATTATTCTTATTCATAAGGTCTACAAGTACTCGAGTACTAGGCCGAAAGTTAATGAATAGTTATTTTAGGTTAACCCGCAAAATTACCCCTGTCTTGTGCGAAAACATATAGCCTGTGCCTTTTACTAGTGGATGGCACATAACCTATCGTACAAGTACCGAAAATACGAGTACCAGAACGGCTTTAAGTTATAATAGTGTCGATTTCAAAGGGCCATCAGTGGAATTTCCCAAATATTTTTTGCTTTTCTCGAACACAATTCTCCACATTCCCTTCTTTTAACTGGACTTTACCCCTCTCAGTTAGGGGCCAATCTGAATCCCTCTGTGGCCTCGAGACAAAAATGCTTCTGAGAAAGTTGAAGAACTGCCGGTAACAAACTAACGACCTTTGAGAAAACGATGCTCCCGTGGCCGCGTTGAAGCTGGCGAGACAGAAATTAATCAGTTGGCCAATCAGGTGACGGGATTCCGGATATCTTTGGCCTCTGCTTGGCTCATAGACAGCCTCCCAGGCCACCCGGACACCCCATCGCCAGGATAGCTAAACCCAAACAAGAAACCTTCCAATAGTTTACAACTACGCTGGTCATCGCTCGTTTCCTCGTACAAAAACCACCTACCAATGAGCATCTACCCGCGTGGGGAGGAGTGCCCGAGTGGTCTAGGAGGCTGTCGAAATCTAGTTTAATGTCGCAACGGTGCAAAAACTTCAACTCGGTGGCACGAGTACCGTAATATCGGTAACAGCACATAACGAAACTAGGCGGCCGACGAACAAGCACCGTAGCATCGGCAACAAGAGAAATCATGAACAAAAAATTGTTACTGGTGCGCTGTTCGCCACCTGCCCAGTTTCGTCGCGGGCGCGGGCACGGTGAAGACGGTCTTCCGACAGTCAAGTACCACATACCGAAGTCTCGACCATGATACAAACCCCATTTTGGGTACCGGTACCGGTATCGGACTCTTGTTTTTCGAGGCAAATTACCGTAACAACCCCTATCCTTGCTCCGTGGGAAAGCGATGGCGGAAAATCGGGAAAGGAGAGGGGTTCAACGGCACAATAAAAATTCCCAGTTCAGCACTCCACTTCCACGAACAAAAGCAAATCCATGGAATAATCCTAATGAACCACCTTTCTACTTACAAGCACCTTCCTTTTCCTTATCATCGGGTTGCATAGGTCAAGTACTCGTGCCGCCTTCGAGCACGGTACTCGAGTACTTGAACTCTACAGTACAGTCGCACCTCGCTATCCCGGACGGCCAAAAATTCGAAAAATCTGTCCGGCACAGCGAGGGATCCGGGACAATGGGTAAGGTTTTGGTGGAAAGAAATTCAGAGTTCACAGAGATTCATACGACAAAGCGAGGTATCCGGATTATCGAGATCCGGAACAGCGAGGTGTGACTGTACTTCCTACAAGTATTTTTCGTGTCAGCGCCCGAGCGCGGGAGGCCGCAGCGATCTTTATCCTGGTTTATCTCTCTTTTGCGGCTGGCGTGAACACGCTAGGCAGCCACGCCACATTTGCAAGCAGGATGGTTTGGCTTACATATGATACTCGAGTACGGTACTCGAGTACTCGAGTACACACTGGTTTGGCCTGTTTGCCGGTGTTCCAACGGTTTGATTTTTTTACCCTCGAAGCCACACTTCACATGTGCACTTCCTTTTTCTCTCTTTTTACTTGCTCATAGCGCACTGCCTCAACCTGCAACGCAGAACAAGCAGCAAAAGCAAACTCCGATTAACCTGTAAGGAAGCTGATAATAAATCAGAAAAAAGGGTTCACCCACACAAACAAGTTGTCCTTCATACCACCGACCCCTGCGCGTAATCCCACCTCCCCCCCCCGCTTTTATGACGACTTCAGACAACCCACCACCCTCCGTCTTCAATGGAGCACCGGGGAAACTTACAAACATCGACCCCGCCGCCGCTGCTGGGGAACAAGGCTCATATGCCCTTCGGAGAAAACGCAGGAACGAGAAAGATATCCCCAAGTTTTTATGGTCGCGCTGGTTTAACCGCCGACTAAAAGCGCAAGGGATCCGGTTAAAAAACTATTGTTGGCAAAAGAACGGCTGGGGAGGAAGAGTAAAGGAAGCTACTGTACGAGCACGAGTACAGTGCTCGAGTACTCGAGCATCGGCACCTACCTGCCAGGCGGGCAGGCAGCTTCACCTTTTTCCTTCCTTCCCTTTTTCAGCCCTCGCCTAGAATCTCTCTTTTGTACGGTACAAGTAAACGCTCGGCGACACAGATAATCACTCATTTACTAAGCCAATGACTGGTCACCGCTTGTAACCACATGGATTCCCTGTTTAGGATGTGATACGGTACATTTTCTCTTTCGTCCGCATCGGGTAGACTACACTTACGGGAATGTCTGCCGGTGATTGGCACCTTACACAGCATCCCCCGCATTCACTCCCTACGGAGGGATCCCATGGATTGATGGGACATGCAGATTCCCCACTTCCTACATGTGTAGTAGCAACCGGCGGCATTAGTGGGAAATTGATTACTAATTATGCACGTGATATCAAATGTAGTGCACAACTCCGTGGTAGGTGGAGAGAAGTTTGCTCATTGGGATCTTCAATTCTGTCTCCTTCCTCTCTCTCTCTCCTCCTTCCTTCCTCCCTCTCCTCTCTCTCTTTCACACCCTCACACTCCTGCTTTCTCACTCTCACTCTGGTACCACCTACCCTTATGCCCTCCAATCTCGCTTCCTCGTTCTTGCTTTCTCAATCTTACTCCCCTGTACTATTGACTCCTTACTACTGCCCTCCTATTACTGCCCACAGTTTCTGCTCTCCTGCTCCTTACCATTTCCTATAGCTCCTGCCCTCTTACTCTTATACCACTTATAGCCTTAACTGTCTAGCTCTCACAGCCTTGTTGCTCTCACTTTCACACACATTATCTATTATTATTACTCTCTCATAGTTCTTGCTTTCTTACTCTTGTCTACTAGCAATTGCCCTCTTGTTATTGCATCTCTGATTAGAGCCTGCAGCTCTTACTCCCTGCCCTCCACTTGCATCTATGGCTCTTGATTTCTTGTTCTCACCCACTCAGTATTCCAATCTGGTATCATCAACCTGGTATTCTTCACTTGGTATCAGCTACCTGGAATCACTGACATGATATCACCTATCAAGTATCATCAACTTATGTTGTCTTCTTACTACCACCTGCTGCTCTTGCCCCTTACCCCTCAATATAGCTAGTGGCTCTTGCTTTTGCTTCCTTACTTTCTTGCTCTCTCTCCTCTACTCTTGCTCTCACTCTTATCACATCGGCTGATGTTCTTACACTTTCCCTCTCTTCTCCATTCCAGTATGAAAATTCCAAACATAGGAACTCCTCTGACATAAAGAAAATTGACATCTCATGCACCAAGTGTTAGTATTGCTAACTTTTAAACTCTCTGAATACTTCTTTTATTATCAGCCAGAAGGAGGCCTCTTAGAATCACTGTTGACAATTGTTATATTGACAGTACGAGCACAGCTGCTCTTGGTTTAGCTGGGAAGTTGACTCATAAATACTAGTGGTACATAAATGGAATAGATGAAGTAATGTCTTCATTGTTACATAGGACTTACAATCTAGTTGGAGTGAATAGAGGAAGGAATAGAGCTAGGATGATCCAGTTTTGATAAGTATACAAGCAAGATCATAGTAAGAAGCTTTGTGTTCACACTTGGTGAACAGTTGATATACAAGAAGCTATGTATTGGTGATTGTTATATTAAGAGCTCAAAACTATTAGGGAAGTCAACTTTGCTAGCTGTTCTAATAGAAAGGAAAATTACTTCACAGCTAATCCGCAATATCAACACTACCGATATACTGATTGTAATCATCAACTAATACTAGAATAAGTAGAAGCTTTTAGTATTCATTGTTGGTAAATAGTTTATGGGCAGTGGAAGTATTAGTACTTGTAGTTTTTGGGTTTTGCTAATTACTAAGTACAAGTTGACAAAGAGCAGAGATGGGGGTTAGGAATAAGGCAGTATTATTATCCTGCTGCAGAGGAGTACCAATGACATTTATGACTACTGCAGACAGGAGATTTTATTCCAATATTCTACTTAATATATCTTTACAAATCGATAATACTGGGAGGAAGTCAGGTTGTCTTACTTGAATTGTACCAGCTATACCAATTCTGTAATTGCATAAATGATGAAATAAAGGTATATAACTGTGAAATAATTATCTATATAGATATTAAACTAATAAGACCGAAATGGTAGTGCAAATACAAGAGAGTATGCTGCTTGTGTATTTTGCCTTTTATAAGTATACAATTGTCATGAATGAATAACATAAGGGAATATTCTTTACTGCTATGAGTATAGGAGACAGTGGTTCATATAAAGTTGCTAAAGTAAAATCATGTTTTTTAGGAGTCAAAGTAAAAGTGGTCCATATATTCTTAATTACATAGTGTGTAGATTTTGTAGTATAAATCAATTAGCTTTTCAGGATATTTGATAGTATATACTGAGCTTACTTGATAAAGTACTTGATAGGTATATGGAAATCTGAGACAAAGTGCACAGACCCTCGGTAGGGTAACTGCGTACAGACCCTCAATTTGCCAGAGTGTGAACACCCCCCTCCAGCCTCCTTATGGGGCCCGCATATCATTAGCGAGATTTCGAGAGTTGCGTCGTATAGCTAAAATGTCACATCAATGAAGTACACCTCATAACACCGTATACGTCGCTGCCGTCCATCCGACCGCATGCTGTTTGCAGGATATGTGAGAGGAGACCTTTGGCGACATCTGGAAAGTAGAACGGAAGAAATCTGTGGGAGGGACATTGAGATAGTAGGCTTCAAAGTTAGGCTTCCCAAACTATGGGCAGAAGGTGATGGGACGTTTTTGGTGAAATACTCTAAGAGGATATCCCAGTGGCAGCAGCTATTAGGGGTATGCCGAATCCACCCATACCCTTTTGAGATCAGCTGTAGGTTCGTTGGCCCTAGTGATATAACCCCTCTATGGAGGCCGGCGGACCAAGGGGAAGCATGCTCAGAAAGGAAGACCTAGATAAGTCAGAGACTATTCAGACGTTGACACGTTGGGCTCGGACTTACGATTGGCACTAGGTGGCCCAGCTTGAACTTGATTACTTCATGACCGCAGAGACTACTGGAACGATAGTCAACAAGACTAAAGTAATATAATAGTCTATGCGGACATCTAAGTTAGAGGCGGCTGTTGGGTACAACAAATAGCACAGTCATCTCAACAGAGGAATACTATCCCGTGACCACGCAAGAGTGTGATAAGTTTCAGGGTCAAACCGTATTCGCACTTATAAGATTCTGGATGTTTGCATACTAAAATCAGGATGGTACTTCGGAGGTATAGTAGTTAGAAGTAGTCCGCGAACACTCAGATGTGGGATATAAATATCGAAGTGCCTCTCGAGCTTTACAGAAATCATCAAGCAATGGAGAAGAGATCTTATCAATATAATATTGTTCAAACTTTAAATCTTTACCTTATCTATTTTATCGAGACGAGCCTTTCTCGACAGATTCTCCTATCGAAGATTTTTAGGCCCATGTCCCTCAGTTATATACTTGAGTTTGGCATCCACCTAACAGTACTATCATTTCATTAAAGGAAATATTTGATAAAAGAAGAAAATAATACTGAAATTGTTACCTTTAGTGGAAGGCTCAGAGTTTTAGTTTTCACCATTAACGCTGGGGTTTGTAAGTGTTTCTAGATAAGAATATGTGAAAGGAGCATTTGATTTACCGATAACAATTAGGAAAGACACATTGCATAATTGGAGGTTACCTTTTGGCTTGCCAGAGGTCTTCAGTTGCAGGTAGGTAGTTTATCCAAATGCATAGCTGATATACTGATTACTATTAAGATCTTTCTTGACTGGGTAACAACATCTTTTTTTCTTCTTTATCTATTCATATATATGTGTATTCCTTCTAATGTATTAAAATCCTTGGGTTGTATGTTCTCATTGGCCATACATTTATAGTTACTTGAATTATAAATACCTAGTAACTGCATTGTAAAGTTCCTGGCCTAAGGTATGCACCACGGAAAACATAATACCCATTTTGCTTAGTAGTACAATTTCAGGCCTCTAAGTTTTCCATTGTTCATGTAGCTGAGTTACTTCAATGCTTGCATGAAGGACTAAATACATCATCTTTTTTCTATTCTGTTCTAATCTTTTTTTTCTTTTATCATCAAATATTTCATTGTTATTTAGGTTACAAGAATCTGCATACAGTACTAGCTATGGCATAAAACAATCCCCATTCCACCATCTGCCCGGCCTGACTATATCCCCAGGATACTCTGGTATAGGTCTAACAGCGAATCTCTATCCCAAAAGCTCAAACATATTTGAATACAGAAGAAATGACCTTAGTGCAAAGCTGGAGAATATAGGAAGGAAACCATCCTAAATATCACTAAAAAAACAATTTGAAATATCGTATGAGTAGATCCTACAACAATCAAGTCAAAGGATATGCACTAGTAGAGGGAAAAATATTGAAGGATTGCCAGAATGTAACGCAGACCAAGACAGGTGACAACTGTAGGGGACAGTGGAATAGGATGGTGGTAGTAGGGTACCAGTCAGAGAAAGGATATAGGAGTAGGGTGCAAGCTTGTCAAACTTTCAGGTTAGGAAGGAAGCCAAATGCGACCATGTCAACTCTTAGTAATGATTTTCATATCTTACAGGGTAGTCTTTAATGGAGGAGGGCAAGGAATTTTACTGCATCTTACATTCAGTTCTGGGTTCTCAGAGAGATAGTGTCACTTAGTAGATGGGATACGACCGCTTAAGCCCACCAATGAGAGAGGAGAGATTGAGATATGTACCTATTGAGGAGTTCTTGCGTACTGCAAACTGTATTTCCTGGTGTCTGAAGTATGGGAAGCAAAGGATCACTAACCGTAAGGAGGAGCCTCACTAACAGGAGATGAGGGGAAGGGAGCGGGAAGCAGAAAGGCAGCAGCAGAATCCAGAAGGAGGAAAGCCTCAATGTATAAAAGAGTAAAAGAAGACAGCAGAAAGAGGATGAGTATGGCCATCACTCCTAGATTGAAGCTATCATGGAAGGCGAGGGGGAGGTAGATAATTGTGAGACTCCTGCATTGAGGATTGATTTCAAATACAAGGAAAATAGTGGAGATAGAAGATGGGCTAAATAAAATGTCGCATTGTCCTTATTATATAGTAGCTCCTCCTCAAGCATAACTCATACCTTGCATTATATGACCCTTATAACTCACAACTGTGAGATATATAAAATCTATCAGAGGACTCTTATGAGTTGCCGCGCTCCGCTTCCGCTATTTTCCCCCCCCTACATTTCCTCCTCGCCTTTCAACACCATCAGCGTCCGGTGTACTTACACTCTCGTGATTCCCGCAAAAGCCTTTTGGCTAAGGCCTCGCCGCCTAAGTCAGAGATGTCCTCGGCCTCGGTCCCCCTCCCCCCCTCGGAACACTCCTCAGTGTCAGGAATCCGCCCTCATGTCCCCCTTCAGCTCGCCCTTCTTGAAAACGCGACGACGGATGCGGGCGTATCCCCACAGCTTTTCCCTGCGATCAGTTCAGGGGAGCTAGACGACCTCTCGCCAGGGGAAGCCATAATTCTCCCTCTTCTATGCACCTCGCTACTGGCCTCCAGAGCCCTCTCCTCTCAGATAGACGAACTCGCAATGGAGGTAGCAAGACTCGCCGGCCAGATCGACGACCTACACGCGCGCAAGGCCAAACCTCCTCCCCCCCACCACCTCCGCCTACTGAGAACGCTACGGCTGCCTCACTATCCGCCCTCCAGCTCTCGGTCAGTGACCTAGCGTCCCGTCTGACCACCCCCCTCCCCCAACCAACACGCCACCAACAGCCCCCACCCCAACAAAACGCACCCATGCAAGCCACAACAAGGGCGGCTCGGGTAGCCCCATCCAAAAAGGGTAAAGAGAAGGCACCGCCTGACTCGGAAACCACCCTGGCCAACGAACTCACCCCACTCTACGAAGGTGGGGGCGGTGCAGACTTCCCCTCCTACAGCACCAAAGACTCGAAGTGGTATGGAAACCCGGCTGCCTACGCGGCTAAATTCCCTTGCTCCTGGGAGGCTCAGGCCTTCCGGGATGGGAAATATCCTCCCACCTCCGAATTCCATCCTGTCCCGTCAGCGTCGGCCCAACCCGGCGCCTCCTCCTATGCTCAAGCCACCTCATCTGGTCAGAAGAGGAAGGGCAAGGCGTCCAAGGACAAGAACGCCTCCACTGCGGCCCAGGTTGCGTCTGGTATAGCTGAAAATGCCCCGGTCAGGGGTCCCAAAAGCCTCCCAGCAGCCGAGAGACGTTTCTTCACCCCTGGATTGTCCCCCTCACCTCACCACCAGGCTGAACTTATAGCTGCCTCATTCCCAGACTCCGCCGCCTCTGTTTTGAGAGAGGCCGGCTGCAATCTCCCCCTATCATTCTCCGCCCGGGTAAATGACAGAGGAGCAGTAACCCTCCTTGCTCTTTCACCTTTCGTTCCATCTACCTCCTCCACCCCATACTACGAAGTACTTTCTGCGAAACTAAACCAGTCCTTCCCAGTCGGAGACTCCCCCTGGCTCCCCTTCCGCCCAGCGCCTAACGAAGTGCAACTGGCAGTCCACTCTCTCCCTGTTGCTTATCTCCCTGAAGACGACCGTGACCTTTTCCAGTCACTGTCGAACACCATCCTGAACGTCAAGAACGTCCAGATCCTCTCTGCCCGATACCTCAACCCCGACCGTGACTCCCGAGTCCAGAAGAAAGCAACCTCGGCGGTGGTACCATTGGCCCCGGAAAATGAGGCCAATATGTTGGGCAACTCTTACCTTTACTCCTCGCGATGCAAGATCGAGCGGGCATACTCGGCTAACGGCCTCACTCAATGCCGTAACTGCTACAAATACGGTCACCACTCAGCAAGGTGCAAGATCGACCACCCGGTCTGTCCTATCTGCGCCCTCCCCCACAGAAAGCAGGCACACAGATGCCAGAACCCTACCTGCCCGAGGGGCAGTAATATCAGAGCAGTCGCCAACTGCTGCCCAACCTCTCCCCCGCTCTGCGCAGTATGCAAAGGCCCTCACCCGGCCTTCGCTACAGACTGCCCATCTAGACCCGCCCCCCCTGCTCTCCGCAGGGAACCCCCTCTATCGCAGGATGAGGAAAGAATAGACACGACGAACGACTCCGGCGAGGGTCCTTCAATTGGTGCACGACCCCTCCTACCCCCCATTGATTTTGAGACGCCCCGCCCTAGGCGTGGTGATGCCCCCCCAACACGTCCACCCGCAAACGTTCAAAAACCCCAAGGAGGTGCACTGCGGAACCCCGCATGGCAGGCAACTCCCACTCCTATCCCACAGCCTGAGACGCCGGAAGGCGTGTAATGGTTGGTCGCATCTCCCCTGTGAGTTCCGTGCTGGCGACGGACTCCGCTAATTTCATATCCGTTCTACAACACAACTGCTTGGGAAGCTGGGATGTGTTTCTTTCCTTGTTTAATTCCTTTTCTCTTTTGGATCACCCCCCCACCCTTGTTGCACTTCAAGACCCCCCGTTATTCAGAAGTAAACGCCCTGCGTTCGCAGGCTTCAAGCCCTTCCTCCCACCATGCCCCAATGGTGGCAAGCCCAGAGTGGCATGCTACCTCCACCTCCCCTCCACGCAACATTACTCAGTTCTTCCTGTCTTCTCCGAAGCGAGGGACTGGATGGCGATGGATTTCTTTTCCTCAATTGGTTTTTTTGATTCCTTTACAACCAGGTTCCGCGTGACAAACCTCTACAGCACTTGGGACGGTTCTCCCTTTAAAAGAACTGTCCCACCTGATACTGCGTTCTCCCCCACCTCGTCCCCCATGCTAGTCGTCGGAGATTTCAACATCCACCACCCTTCGGCTGACCCGGGTCGCCTCTTCTCAGTCCAAGACCTTGGCACATCCTCCCCGTTTTTCGAAAAAGCAGCGGCCGAAGGTTTCTGCCTCCTAAACACACCCGGTACCCTCACCTACTTCCCCTTTGACTCGAACCTCCGCCCCTCGGTAATAGACCTGGCTTTTGCCAATGCGCCCCTCTCCCCAAGTTTCCGCTCTTGGAGCACACCTCTCCCCCCAACAGGCTCGGACCATGTCCCTATCCTCATCACACTGTCGGCGCCTCTGGCCTGTCCCCAACCCCCCTCTCCGTCATGGACCAAAACAGACTGGCCAGCCCTCGAGGAAGGCCTTAGGCAGTTGGAGTTCCGTCCCCCTCCCTCCCTTCCCTCGCCCTACATGCTGTCAGTCTGGTTTGATACGGCCTTGGACAGGCTGAGGTCTCTAATCAACAGCCATACACCCGACAAAAGGCCATCCCATAGGGCAAAACCCTGGTGGTCCCCCAACCTCACGGCACAAAGATCAGCCTTCCACTCCACAGTAAGGGCGGCCCGCAGAGACCCCCTCCCCTCGTCCAAAGGACGGTGCAGAGAAGCCCGCCCCCTGTATTTCAAGGCTATCAAGAAGGCCAAAAATGACTACTGGAAGAACTTCCTGCAAACTGCGAACCCCCAGACCCTCTGGACGGCAAAGAGGTTTGCATTTGGCAAGCCGCCCAACAGATTCCCCCAGATCCCGGGGGCCGAGACCCCCACGGAGATAAATAAGGCCCTCCTCGAGCACTTCTTCCCAGGGAAGAGCTCATCCGCTCCCCTAGGCATCTTACGCGAATTCAGGGACGTTCCGGAGCTATTGGCAGGAGAAATAGCAACGGCTCTTCGGAAGTCCCGTTCGTCCTCGGCCCCCGGGCCAGATCAGATACCCTACTCAGTCTGGAAGAAAGTCCACCAGATCAACCCCAAAATCCTCACCTCTCTCCTGGGTCCCCTGGTTAAGTACGGACACCACCCCGGCTCCCTCAAGAGGGCAAACGGCATAGTGCTGGACAAGGCCGGGAAAGCCTCCTACGACACCCCCGCGTCCTTTCGCATCATCGTCCTCCTTGAGACTGTCTCAAAGATCCTAGAGAGGGTGATGGCGAACAGACTCTCAGCCCTGGCTCGGTTCCTGGGCCTCCTCTCCCTCAACCAGACTGGCTCCCTACCTGGCCTGAGTACCTTTGACGCCGCTGCGACCCTCTCCCACGAGGTGCAGTTGTTTATGCGCCCCAAGCTCAAGGTCTCGACCCTCTTCCTAGACATTAAAGGAGGTTTCAATAACGTCTCGGCCCCGCTACTCTGCGACAGACTCGCCACCAAGGGGGTCAACCCCTACATGGTCTCGTGGATAAGATCTTTCCTCCACGGCCGCACGTGCCGCCTGGTCTTCCAAGGCGCCCCCTAGATTTTCTCCAAGGTGTCGGTCGGCACCCCCCAAGGCTCCCCAATCTCCCCCCTGCTTTTTGTCATTTATGTCTCTACCCTCCACTTCTCGGTCCCCAGGGGCCTGATCCTCTCTTATGTGGACGATTTTGCAGTCACGGTTGCCTCAGGCTCGTACCGGAGGAATATCCAAAGACTACAGGGCATCACCAAGGTCATTCAGCGTAAAGCTAGCAGGATGGGTGTGTCCTTCTCGATCCCGAAAACCGAACTCATGCACTGGGAAACCCTGTCTCAAAAGATCCCCCCGCCTCCGATCCCGGTCCTGCTAGAAGACCTCGTATTTCGCCCCTCCAAACTGATACGCTGGCTCGGGTACTGGTTCGAGCCCTCCTCCACCTCAGGTACCAGAGGCACCACGTCCCACTTCGTTAGAAGACTCGGCCTGGCCCAAGGGGCCTTCGCCACCATCAAAAGGCTCTCTAGACCTGGCAAGGGCCTCCCCCCCTTCCTCTGTCACCGCCTAGCAACATCGTTAATCTCCCCAATCCTCCTCTATGGAGCGGACCTTTTCTCCCCGAGTCTCACTCTCTTGGACCGCATGTTAGTTTTCTGGAGGTCTGTCCTGAGATGGGTCACGAACTGCTTCTCCTCGACGCCACTTGGTGCCCTGGCCTGCGAGTTGGCCCTGCCCCCCATGCCCCTTCTGATCTGTCACCGCCAGAGACTTGCTGCAATAAGGCGGGTCTGCCTCCCGCCAGAGGCCAATCCAGCGACCGCGAGGCTCCACCCGACTTTCCCAACGTCGTCCCCCTTCAGGGCCCTTGACGACCACCAACACCACACCAGAGGCCTAACGTCGGTCTATGCTCCCCTTTCGTGGAGGTCCGCCGTCCCCTCTCCTCCCATAAGAAAACACCTTCCAATCGATGCTATTGCTCACCGAACCCTCCCCTTCATCCCCGCTTCCGGTCCCCTACCAGTGGCCTCCCCTGACCTCCTCCCGCCAGCCTGTCTTCCTATTGGAGAAGGCTCCCCCTCCTACATGTCGGTCAAATTGCAAATCAGGTCGGCACTTGTCAAAGATTGGAACGACCAGTTCCCACTACCCCCTACCTACCCCTACCCCGTGTCCCTTATTCCCCACCCTTTTATGGGTCTTGGAAGGTTCATGGCTGGCAGAATACACCAAATGCGATCGGGGAAAAGCTACCTCGCTGCCCATCCGTCGTGGTTCACCGAGGATCCCTCTCCCCTCTGCCCGCTGTGCGAGGAAGACGAAGAGGACTTCAACCACGCAATCCTGACCTGCGAGTCCCGCAAAGAGCCTCGTGAGCGCCACCTCCAAGGCCTCACCGCGCTAGACAAGGACCGCCCCCTCTGGTCAAACCCCTCCGCCCTTGCTTCCCTCGCTAGGTACATAAATGTCACAGCGACGGGTTTCCCACCAGGCATGCCCCCGGCTGCACGGGACCCCCAACTCTGCGAAGAAGGAGGAGCCTCCGACTTACCGATCCACGGCTTCGCCCCCCGGGCGTGAAAACACCGCCACCCGTTAAGGTTTTTTCTGGGTTGCTGGAAATATATTTTTCGTTATGATTGTGCTTTTGTTTGTTTTATTTCCATAGGGATTTTGTGTCGGCTATCGGACACGTTTATGAGGTTTTTATAGTTTGGTGCGATTATTTCCTTTGTGCTTGCGGATTTTTGAGATTAAGGTTTTGTTTATGCCATAGCTCGCGCTGCATGCAAGTTCTTGTACCATAAATCAATGAATACATGAAGATAAAAAAAAAAAAAAAAAAGACTCTTATGAGTTGCTGCACAATATAAGTTCATCAGTAAAAAATCATCTTACATCTGGTGTGCCTACCTGGCATCCTAATACTGGTCACTTAACTCTTGCTTTCCCTGCATCCTGTGCATCAGGATCTGCGCAGTAATAGCTGATACATCCTGTGTATCCTGTATGATTCATGCATACCCCATTGTCTGAACCACGTCCTCCACATCTTCTGCACACCTCAAAGTCAGAATCACATCCTGTGCACTTCCCACCACTCCCCTTTCTTCTCATACGTGATACTTCACCTATCGCCTTCCCCACATCCTGATGGTTACTATCTGTCCTCGCCTCTCCTATACAGCACTGGACATCATGAACGTTGGCTACACATCTTGATCTGCCATTATATTTCTCCTATTGCCACCAGTCTATAGTGTGTTGACCACTACTACTGCGCTTCCAAAAATGTCTCACTAGCGTTGGATAGTTATCCAGTGTTGGTCCCTTTCTGCTGTCTTTTATTCTTTCACCATAATGGACAGCCGGACATTCTACAGTACCAGCGCTCTGGTTATCACAGGTTCACTAAATGTGGGAATGGATTCATCTTGTGTTCCCTTAATTATTACTATTATCAAATTTGTCGCTTGTCATCGATCAACCCTTGCCACTCCCAGTGCCTCGCCGTCCGTGATCACTTCGTGTTAGCCATGTCTTCAATAACAGGAGATTTGGCTTAGTACTATTGCCCAATGTTTGAGCAATCGTACTAGGCCAAATCTCCCTTGCTTTTGGGTTTGCAAAACCTCTCTGCAGATAAGATGTTGCCCATGAAGCCCAACTTCCAGAGTTCATCAACAGGCTGTAGTGTGATCTGATAGCAGATTAATATGTCTCCTTGAACATTGTTAAATCGATCTGACTGTTGACGAACAATCCCTGCTCATTCTGGGGGATCAGGTAAGCCAGGCCTATGATTGTGCCAATTTCCATAATTGTAACGCTCCGCTGATCCGACCTCACTTGCTGCTGTACTGCAAAAAGATCATGTAACTCTGATAGACGCCCAGAGTTAATTACACTCAACATCTCGACTCTTGCCAGTCAGTAGCCTCTGTCTTGGTACCAGTAGTTATGGAGCTTGAAGACCGAGATTAGTTTCCTGTGTAGCTGGCCTCTTAGTGTACTATACATTTCGTCTGTGCCAGCCTGTACCTAAACTGAATCATTGCAACTAGCCTTATTTCGGAACTGCTCAGTGACTGTACATTGTACCTAGTTGATGTCATAAATATCTGTTTTCTGGAATGCTGGAATTGCGATATCAAGGTGAGTTAGTAGTTCAACAGAGATCTGGGGAAGAATTTCTGAATCTTCCGGAAGACCAGGCTTAATGGGCAGGCTCTGCTGGCTATATCCT
This sequence comes from Tuber brumale, assembly GCA_014065205.1. Classification (NCBI taxonomy): domain Eukaryota; kingdom Fungi; phylum Ascomycota; class Pezizomycetes; order Pezizales; family Tuberaceae; genus Tuber; species Tuber brumale. The sequence continues at coordinate 256,314 of JACCEG010000006.1, read as the reverse complement.
CACAAGTTGATACACATTGTCACAGTTCAAATTTCCACAATCTTGCAAAAATCTTCAACATCTATGACATCACGCCAGTGCTCGTTCAGCACCCCGCAATTTGAGCGTGGTGGAGATTTAGTACTCGTTTTGTCCAAAAGATTCAAAGTGTCTGTCCGAAGATCAACTCCAGATTTTAGCTGAGAATCTAGATTCAAAAGAGTCGTTCAGATTGTGTGCTGTCACCTGTAGTCATGGGGGATCTACCGCGTGGAGTCCTTTTTATTAGACCATTAGCACCTGTCTTTGATCTCTTCTTTGTATGATAGCTCGCGGAACTCAGTAGAGTATTCTGCGATGTTACAAAACTGGTACAGATGATCCCAGAAGTGGTGAAGTAGATGCATCTTAATGAAGCTAAAATGAGATTCTGAATGGATCAATTCCATACATTGATCATTCTATTCCTCCCATTGCTACTCCTGCACTTGGTGCCACTTCAATCAGATGTGTGATTGATTTAGTAAATTTCCCTGATGTTGTAGCTCCACAGGTTGGCCATGAATATTGAAACTTGTTCGTTTAGAAATTCTAAACTCCAAGAAGATATCTTTCGTTGAGCGAAACCCATTCAGATATTGTTCCATATAATTGACCGTTGTAGCCATATGGCTTCGGTCTCAAGCCATCAGACTGAAATTGAGTAATGGGCAGACTTTAGCGTGTGCATATTTGAAAGGTTGCTGTTGAGTATTATCCAGGTGTCTCAATGCCAACATGAGAACACCCTAAAGACAAAAACCCAAGTTCCTCATCTCTTTTCCTTGCCACTGTGTAACATTATGCTAGGCTTTTTCAGGTATAAAGAATCTGAGGTACACTGGTAAAGATTTCCAAATGTCATCAAATGTTTCCCGCCATCCATGTTTCTGAAGAAATCTTAGAACCCAATCCATAATGTGCTTGAAAAGTCTAAGATAAACAGTATGGAATAAATCTGGCTGATGTAGATTAGTAGCGGAAATGCGCAGAAGTCAATGGGAGGCATTTCGCCTGGTCTTAATATCAAGGGCATTAAATATGATGTCAGAGTCGCCTGATGTGGGCTCTTGTACCGTATCTAGAGTTTCTTCCTCCAGGTGCTCGTATCGGGCGTAATCTCTGACTCCATACCTCTCTTGCATATCGGATCCTAACATATCTGGAGGGACCTCACATTTAGGACTGATGTTGGATCCTGCTTGATGCAGCGTAATGGTTTCTATATGGTCCGTAATCTAAGACACCAATATGGGGAAGTATCTCAGAACTTTCCCATCAGCACAGTCAATTCCGATACCATTAAGCCCGGCCTCTACTAAGGGCTCCCATAAGAGCTTGAATACATCTTGCAGTGTATTGGTATTGATTTGCCTCTGGTTCCTGTCTGCAGAAGAGGGCTGTTGAAACTTGGGTAGGATAGGCAATAACGGAAGAAAGAGAACTGCCATCATTTTAGGTCTGTTATGCTTGATTGACAGAAGATTTCCAATTGTAATATACATAGGCCATGCCTTCTTGTCACCAGAGAAGTTGCTGAGATGGATCTGATCTGACATCCCAATAATTGGAACCACTGTCATGCTAGAGGGAAGTATTTCCTATCGTCAATTAGCCTGCGTATTGGGCATAAGGGGAGTATACTATCTTGGAACCTTACTTCAATGTCCAACTACCAGTCTGCAGTTTGCATTTCCAAACATACGCGTTGTCCATTGAAATCGCGTTCACATTGAGGAGCATAAACAAAATCCTCATTGTACACGATCTGTCGTAGAAGGTATTGGATGCAGTCTCGAACATCGCGGTAGAAGACAGGCAAAGGCCTCATACTATCCTCAACTTGACCTTGGAACCAATACATGTATGGGCTATATGGATCTAATACCCAGATGTGGTTCTCGAGTATATGTGTTGAGTTATAGCCAACGTTGACTGAATTGCTATGGCTATTAGAAAAGTATTTGTTAATTTATAACTTGGCTACCATGCTTTGTATGAACTAGGACACAAGTTTGAAATCGTGCACACTAGCAAATGGTACCCAGAAGTCCATACACAGATTTCGGCATTCTTGTACAAATTTCTCCAGATCTCTGATGAATTTCCAAGCACCAGTATAATACTGCTATGTGCTGGAAGTGGACGACGCGTTGACTATATGGAGTGACTCCCAGTCCAATTCATGGGCAACCCATTCATTAGTAGCGTCATGCTGGCAGCCAGACATACCGACATCTGATTCAAAGTCAGAATTCGGCCGCTTCTTCTAGTGAGCCAGGACATCATAGGGCAATTGGGAGGATTCCGCATCATGAATACTGTTTGTGGAGGTAGTACTCTGTATGTACAATGCTGGAAGAGCGGCGACGTCTGCATGTACTCTTCACTGATGTTTCTTGTAGGTACCATCATGGGTGTAGTTGCAATGGTAAAATTAACATTTCATAAGCATTGCAGGACTCGGCTCAGTAGATGGTGGAAAGCTTGTGTGTATTCTCAATTGAAGGCAGAATGCTCTCTTTCAGACGTCGAGATCAAGATGATAAATAGAGCCAAGAAGTTCTCAAAACCTGAGACCCAGCCAATAGTCAACTTGGTTTAGCCTATGGATGCTGATGTCATCTGCGTCAGACTATGTATTGTTTCCGAGAATGCTTTCATTTTCACTGGAACAGAAGAGTTCCAGCTTGTGAGTTGAAGTGTATATGATGTCTACATTTCAAGTTGTGGAGAAGAGAACAGGAGTTGCGGGAGTCTGATGGTTGAATTCACAATAACTTGGGAATGGTTGGAAGATGCCTGCAGCGTCATGGACTGATATTTAAACTCGATTTGATCACAACTGAAGGAAGGTCAAAGCAAGACAAGTATCGACAACTTACACAGCATTCAGTAAATACACAAAGCTTACAATATCAACACTTAGAACTAACAAGAAGACATAGCTTACAATAATAATACGCAGTACATCAATATACGAATTGTTCAAAAGGAACCCATAGCTCTACTGGAACCAGTGTACGTACTTCCAGCTGTGGTACTTGCTGGGGCAATTAACTTCGCGAGGGCTGGAAAGAACAAAGTCAGCAAGTTTAAGACTGGCCTTAACTTCACTCCAGAAGATCCTGGTAGATGGCTCTATATGGCGTGAAGAAAAATGGTCAAAGACCAGATGATAGCATGGAATTACACCAATATAAATACTATTCTGAATAATGACTTCAGGGAGATTTTCCATGGCATGAGGAGATTGTGCCCAACTTGCAATACTCTCGTGACAGCAGGTACCAATCATGTTCACGGGAGGTAGCAGATCGATGATGTCATGGTTTTACTGATTAAGGACTGTGGCAAGAGGTTAACAGACAGTGTTCTCAAGAAAGGTGGACCTCAACCTGCACTGGGCATACCAGCAATCATCTTTCCACAGGTCCTTATTGAAGCAATCTTGCTGCTATCAGGAGCACTAGGTCAATGGGGTATGAACGCTCAAGAACAGCCTGTGCCCGGAAATGCAGAAGATGTGCAAGCTAGCCAAAACATTTCTCAACAGCTGGCGACTAAGAGTACCAACATTCCCCAAGCTCGTCAGAGTGTTCCACAACAGATGGTACCCAGGATTGCTGAAGTTCTTTAAGCTAGCCAGAACATGTCTGAACAGCAGGTGCCAGGAAATGCTGAAGATCTGCAGACTAGTCGGGATGTTCCACAACATCCGCCAGCCAGGAATGCTGAAGTTTCCTAATCTGACCAGAACATCCCTAATAGCTGGCATTTGGAAATGCTGAAGTTTTCCTAGCTGGTCAGAACTTTCCATGATAGCCTGTACTCAGGAATGCCAAAGTTCTCCAAGCAGGTCAGAATGTTCTGCAACAGCTACCGCTCATGAATGCCCAAGTTCCCTAAGCTAGCCAAAACGTGCCTTAACAGCCAGTGTCTGGGAGTCCTCAGGTTTGCCAGGCTCATCAGAATGTCCCGTAATAGCTGGCACCCAGGAATGCTGAGGTTTCCAAAGGGTACCAGAATGTGACTCAATAGCTCATACCGTAAGGTATTACAGTTTTCCGAACAGGTTAGTCTACCACCCCAAAAGATTTGAGTTTCCCCTTACCTACTGGGAAAATGTAGATTGGAATGTATTACTAGCGCGTCTACATGCCATATATATTGTTTGGGTCCAGCCTGTTAAGCGGACGACAAACTCAAGTATATAGCCGAGGGACTTAGGCCAAATCTTTGTTCGGAGAATCTGTCGAGGAAGGCTCGTCTCGATAAAGTAAAAGCAAGGTAAAGATTTATAAGGTAAACAATTTTATATTGATAAGATCTCTTCTCTGTTGCTTGATGATGTCTGTAAAGCTCGGGAGGCACTTCGATATTTATATCCTGCGTCTGAGTGTTCGCGGACTACTTCTAACTATTATACCTGTGAAGTACCACTCTGGTTTTAATATGCAAATGTCCAGAATCTTATAAGTGCGAACACCGTTTGACCCTGAAACTTATCATACCCTTTCGCGGACTCGGAATAGTATTCCTTCGTTGAGATGACGGCGCTATTTGTTATACCAAACAGCCGCCTCCAACTTAGATGTCCGCATAGACTTTTATATGACTTTAGTCTTGTTGACTATCGTCTTGTCGTCTCTTCTGTCATGAAGTGATCAGGTTCATGCCTGTTCTCCTAGTTCCAATCGCAAGTCCGAGCCCGACGTGTCAGCGTCTTAAGGGTCTCTTACTTATCTAGGTCTTCCTTTCTTTTCTTTCTTCCCCTTGGTCCGCCGGCCTCCGTAGAAGGGTCCTATTACTAGGACCAACCAACCTACAGCTGATCTCAGAAGGGTATGGGTGGATTCGGTATACTCCTAATAGCTTTCACTACTGGGATATCCTCCTAGAGTATTTCTCCGAAAACGTCCCGACACCTTTTCGGCCCATAGTTTAGGAAGCCCAACCTTGAAGCCTACTATCTCAATGCGCCTCCTACGGATTTCCTCCATTCCACTTCCCAGATGTCGCCAAAGGTCCCTTCTCATATATCCTACGAACAGCATGTGGTTGGACGGACGGCGGCGACGTATATGGTGTTATGAAGTGGGCTTCATTGATGTGACATTTTAGTTATGGGACGCAACTCTTGAAATCTCGCTAATGACGTGCGGGCTCCATCAGGGGGCCGGAGCGGGGTGTTGGCACTCCGGTAAATTGAGGATCTGTGCGCAGTTCCCCTACCGTGGGTCTGTGCACATGTCTCGGATTTCCATATGCCTAACACAGCCATTGATACAGGATGCGGGTTTACCGAGCTCTGAGAGGATGTTGGTAGAAGCTCAACTTGACTATCAAGCAGTGCATTGGCAAGGCAATTATATATCAAGAGTACAATTTGGTAAGTTAGATTCAACAGATCATTCCAGATTGTGCACCATAATTTTGAGGTAGATGCCTATCCGAGGGATTCACCATATTCTAGGTGTGACTGGTGAAGTAAGCAAGATGCTCTACAGGCACCTAGCAGAACTGCTATTCCAGATGAACTGCATTTTGATACAAAGTATTGAAATGATACATGCCTGGTTGCTCACGAATCAAGTAATGCAGGACTGACTCGATATTTTGGTGTATTGTTACTACAATGAAGGCGACTCGAAAACAGAAACCCTAGCAGTCAGGGGCCACACCTATGCTGAAGAGAATACAAATTGGAATATTTGCCATGAACGAAATCCAAGCATACGTCAAATGCATACCAGGCCTCCAGCATTGGTTGTCCTGACTAATGCTAGTCATGGGAGTTGCTTTCTGGTAGGAAGTTTGCAGGTCAAAGACATGACAGTAATGGTGCCCGCGGCCGACATGGATGAGCAAAATGAGAGCGTTGAGGTTAGGCATATGGAAACCTGAGACAAAGTGCATAGACCTCATGGTAGGGTAACTGCGTACAGATCCTCGATTTTCCGGAGTACCAACACCCTTCCCTGGCCTGCTTTTGGAGCCCGCACGTCATTAGTGAGATTTTGACAGTTGCATCACTTAACTAAAATATCACATCAATAAAGTCCATTTCATAACACCATAGACGTCACCACCATCCATCCGACTGCATGCTATTCGCAGCATATATGAGAGAAGACCTTTGGTGACATTGGCGAAGTGGAAGAGAAGAAATCTGTGTGGGGCGCATTGAGATAGTAGGTTTCAAAGTTGGGCTTCCTAAACTATGAGCCACAGGTGACAGGACATTTTCAGCAAAATACTCCAAGAGGATGGCCCAGTAGCAGAGGCTATTAAGGACCTACCGAATCCACCCATACCCTTCTGAGATCAGCTGCAGGTTGGTTGGTTAGTCCTAGTAATAGGACCCCTCTATGGAGGCCAGTAGACCAAGGGGAGGCACACTCTGAAAGAAAGACCATGATAGGTCGAAGACCCTTAAGACACTGACACGTTGGGCTCGCACTTGCAATTGGCACTAGGTGGCCTGGCATGAACTTGATCACTTTATGACCGAAGTGACTACTGGAATGATAGTCAACAAGACTAGAATTATATAATAGTCTATACAGACAACTAAGTTGGAGGCTGCTGTTTGGTATAACAAATAGCGCAGTCATCTCAATGGATGAATACTATTCCGTAACCGTGAAAGGGAGTAATACGTTTTAGGATCAAATGGTGCTTGCACTTATAAGATTCTGGACATTTGCATATTGAAATCTGAGTGGTAACCGAGAGGCATAGTAGTTAGAAGTAGTCCACAAATACTCAGATGGGAGATATAAATATCGAAGTGCCTCCTGAGCTTTACGGACCTCATCAAGCAACGGAGTAGAGATCTTATCAATATTAAATTGTTGACCTCATAAATCTTGACTTTACTTAATTTCCCAGGGGTGCCTTCCATGACAGATTCTCTGAATGAAGATTTGACCTACGTCCCTCAGTTATACTAGAGATCAGCGTCTGCCTAACAGGTGAGCATGAGATAGTACTCAGATATCTGACATTTCCACCCTGTGCATCTGGCATGTATGTAAACAATTATAGAGTAGATGACGTGATAGAAGGGTCGCTCTCTCGTGATGCAGCTCCCAACTTATACATGATAGAAATCGATCTCTCTCCCACAGATATTGTCCTATTGGAACTGAGGATGTGGTGTCTCCTGAATCGGCAAACATTGCCTGAGGAACCAACGACTACCAGGGCACTCGAGAATGTACAGAAGAGTGCACCAGTCGTACTCCAAAATGTTCCAGCAGTAAAGCTGAAGAGACGGCACTGGCCCTTGGCCTCCTATAGTGATCAGATGAGTTGGACAGTGTGGGAATTAGACATGGTGTCAGTCTAGATCGGTAGTGTTAGCAGTTAGCCTGTACATTATATTAGAAGAATTACGCACAACCTCTACTTTTATTTGTTTTTTATATGTATCATAAATCCCCTCAGTTCTCTCATAATATCCTCCATTTCCTGATCTTTCCTATTATATGGCATGGACACCCATGTTACATGTTGCAATATCATAGCACATTGCCAATAACAATGTCCCTGTCATGTGTGGTTGTGGGTTATGATTTCCCTCGCAGTCAAGTAAGGTTCCAACCGGCCAGGTAGTGGACATCTCTTGGTAACAACTGTGCGTGTAGCTTAATGGTTTATTTCATAAATCAAATACAAATGCCATCTGATGCTACATATATATCACAATTGGTTAAGAATCATGCTACATATATGCTGGACTATATTCTGATACGCACAGGATATTTTCTTTGAATCAGGTAGATCAAGGTAATACAATTTGTCTTTGATATCTGTCGACATTCAGCTCTACGTGGTGTTTACTTACAAGTCTAGTTATGGGTTTGCTTGCTCTATGTCAGACATCTCTTCCAATGCCCTACCAGTTTCTTCTCCCCTTGACCTACTTGTTCTCTCTCTCCTGTGACATTTCCTTTTCTTCCACATAGACACATTTACTTCACACCCCTCAACCCTTACGCCAACATCCCACACCTCTCAACTCTTATGCCAACTCCCCTCCACATTCCTCCATATATCAGTCGACATCCTTGCCTCTCTTCCCCTATATACAGATTTTGGTGGATTTGTTTTTTGATTTTCCCCCGCCTCCCCATCAAAAAAAAGAGAAAAAAGGAGAATGCTGCGCGAGTAATTAAGATAGCTGATGTGAAAATATGTTCCATCCAATCATTGGCTCCCATGCCTTACTAACACCATATTCTTTTTTGATAGCTTCTGCACCACTGAATGTCACGAAAGTGACATGAAGAGAGGTAAATATCAGGTGACGCCTTGGAGTATGGTATCCAGAGTAGTCGACAGAGTGTAAGCAATCATTTTCAATTACAGTTTTTATGCTTTTCTTTTTTTCCTTTCTTTTTTCATTTTCTTTCCGCGACGTCTCTGGACATGATCTTATCTGTAATGAGAGTAGCAGTGGAAAGACCAGTAAGGGTTCTATGGAGAACCCACTTTTTGAGCCAGCAGTGGAAGACTCCTTGCAAGTGAAAACCTTAAACTATGCGCATTGCTCACATTCTGTTAAACAAAGTCTGGTATTTCAATTAGTAGGTACTATGGCGAAATAGTAGGCGGCAAAAGCTGGTGTGGGTTCCAAAATCCTTGTGCTAGCCCCGGTCTATACAGAGTCTGGTATAAGCAGATCAGGGCCAACATGACAGTGTACTTTCTGGACCTCCCCTATCTGACCAACTCCAATTTGGAGTCGGTCCTTGTATTGGTTTACTCCCTTGCCCCTGTTGCGGTATGGATTAAGCTAATTAAAAGCGAGAACAGTGCTGACATGCATGGGAATGTTGAATGTCAGCTGAGGATCTTAGTTCTAGACACAGTCGAAGAACTTAAGATGATGAATAAGCATCTTTTGGAGGAGTAGGCCATGGTGGCAAAGGTTTAAGAACCTCTGAGTAAGTGTTCTTCTCCTTCTATGTTTCGCTAGTCTCGGACAAACATATGTTTTCAGTGGTTTAACCCTATTGAACCTCGCTGTACTGCTCCTGAGCCATACGGATCCACATCATTCACCATAGAGGAGCCCCTAGCGAGGGGCACGAATTCCTTTCCAACCCTTCGCATTCCATTGACTCTGATCGGGGAATTTCCTATGGGGTCATACAATCACCGAGCATACAAAGTCTGCTCCCGGTAGTGAAGAGGTAACATGTGGAAGAGGAAATTGGCTGCCACCAGTACCTCATCATGGAGTCTGGTGAGAGCACATGCTTACTTCCACCGGCATCTTCTGAGCCTCTCTCAGTGCCTGACTTTATCTTTCCATGTCAAGATGATGACATCCTGTAGGGGAACCTTGCCAATAATAGCAAAGATCCCCAGCACCTTATGGTCTGTGAGCAGCGCCTAGGTCATGGAGAGGACTCCGACCAGACCCCCACACCTGCTCACAGCTGATACTCATTTTTTAATGGTAAGGTCTGCAATTGCAGTAGGCAAGCGGGAGATATCCAGGGTGCTATACACGAGGAGGATGATGATGAGAACGAAGATGAATGACTTCAGGATAAGGACCCTGAGCTGAGCATGGATGAGTCTGAGTGGAAATCTTTAGAGCCCTGCTATGCGACAGCAATTTTGATTAACGACCTGAGTTCTCTAAAAGTTCCTTCAGTCTGTTTACAAAATCTGTAGCTAATCACATATATCGCACAACAAATCCAACAACTCCCCACTCTGCCATACCTGATCTCCATGCCCCACCTTTGCTGCTGCCTCTTGTGGCGACGGAAGTTCCCTCAAAATTTCTTCCTTCTGTTAACAAATTCTGTAGCTAATCACATATATAGGACGATGAATGCTCCAAACCCCCCCTTTACCGTACAATACCCCTGCATACCACTTGTGCTGCTGTCCCTTCTGACAATGTATACTCCGAAAAAGTTCTTTCCTTAAGTTAACAAATGCTGTGCCTAATGGCATACTTAGCAAGGTGACCCGTTCACCCGCAGTCCCACTAGATCTACTCGGAATGCCTGCCCAGCCTGCCATCTTAATGCTGTAAGTTTCTAACCCGAGTACACTTTCACCAAACATCACGAGCGAAACACCATTGCTAATTACATATATAGGAAAATATGATCAACCCAGGCACTGGGAGACCCCATCTGCCAACCTGTCTTGACTTCGGGAATCTGCGGGTGTCTAAACAGGAAAGGCTGAGATCCCTCAAGAAGCTTCTCTGTAAGAACTCTTAGATGGTAGAATACCTCCAAATTCACAGTCCTGCAGCTATCCTGGGAACCTCTAGACAGCAGACCTCGTGCCATCATGGGCAAGATGCTACAGAAGACACCCTTCCTACCTTTTTATCTGAGGGTAGCACCATAAGAGCAACCACTACCCCCAGAGCAAACTCAACTCTCCGCCTGACACAAGCAACCATGCTTGCTGCTTCAGTGCCGCTGTCTCCTTGGACTCTTCCTAGTGCCCCCCCCTGATAGCATGATAATTGTGTCTCCTATGAGCCTGATTGCTGTGGTACTACAGACTCTCCCGAACACTGGTGCTGCAACTTCGCGGCCAACCACCAGCCGGCAGCTACCGCAATTGCTACCCTGCTTTTCCGGAACCCCGGCTTTGTGATTGTCCTACCATCTCCTCAGACCCCTCCTGCCATGCAGGCTCCACCATGGTCCCCAAATGCAAGCACAGTGATTGTTTAGCGATCTTCTCTGACCTCTACTGACACAATGGTTCCTCCATCTTTCCTGAAAGTGACTGTTCTACTGCCTGCCATAATCTCACCTGGCACCCAGTACAGTAATAGCTATCGGAATCCCAAAAAACAATCACATCTTCATTGCATTTTCTTTTTTTGATATTCTTTTCTCCCACCATTATTTTTTGTTTTTCGGTAAGCAGTACTTTAGGGGAACATTGGGCAGAATCTTCATACGTGATGGCTCAGCTAGCATTTGATAGTAATAATACCATAGGATCCCCTCACGTTGGCTTCTCGTATTCCTACTTGTTGCTAGTTCAATACCTCATACCCAGTACTGTACTCACTTGCCTTTGACAAGAATATTTCCCCTACCTAATCTTTTGCTATAGCCTATACCAAATACCCAGCTCACTGAGGTATTCTTGACAATGAAGTACAAGCACTCAAGCACTCGCACATACTGGTAGGATAACTGTAGGCCCCCTTATATTGGTGTCTTGAATCTTATTCATGCAATACGTATCACATTCCTAGTCCTTACCTAGGCTAGTTGCAGGTGCGCATCTGCACCCATTCCCTAGGTGCCATTACTTGAATATAGCTTTCGTGCATTTACGAGTGCTAATCCAGCGTCCGGAGATGAGCCTTGTGGCTGATATTTCTTTTTTACCATAGGGCATGTCACAAGAGAAATTGTTTCTCTAACAGACTCAGATTGTAGCTAGATTTTGCCAAGCCAACTACTTTAGCAATACCTTAATCTCCCCTAAGTCCTAGATAGTCAGTTTTCAGAGTCTAGAGCTTCGAACACTTAAGAATGTATACCAGTGAGCATAGATTACAGACATAATCATGTTGAATTCTTGGAAGAGACGATACCGGTTAGACAAATAGCTCTGCATTTTACAGTAGCCTTACATTCATTATGTCTAATTGCAATAAGCTGGAGTCTTGGGTCCTAAAATAATTGAAAATGCTTAGATCACCATGTTGTTGAACACACGTAACGAGAAAATCTTTGGACTCAATAGCAAGTGAAATTAGGTAATTCTGACAACCCTAACCCCGCATGTATGTCCTAGCGTATACGACTTAAAGCGTCGCTTTGAACACCAAAGAACTACAGAAACCCCTCAGCCACCGCTAACTTGAGATTCATAAAATTACTTGTAGGCTAGATCCAGAAGCCTACATTGCTTGAAATTCACTATTGAGTTACAAGATGTATAATCAACATCACCTCAATAGACCAAGTCAGCCAACTCCTAGAGTAAGCAATCTGAAGGTGCACAGACGTGATGTGGGATAAGGTACTACACAATTGAGAAAATAGATATCGGCAACACAATAACGTGAATATGGCATCTCTCTGAGCAAACTATTGAACTACCAGTCTTTAGGTTAAACCCAGTCCCCACTACCAATTGCAAGCACAGAACTAGGAAGACCCTCAAAGTGTGTATACATAGAAGAGTACAATACAGGCTATGCATATGCCAAACCAGTGACTGAACTGGCTGGATAAAGTCGAATGGAAGCAGATTATCTTAGCGATGCTAGTAGCAATGAGTACCTCAACTGATAAGGATTGGATGCGACTGAATAGGACACCTAAGGCGATCAGGAGGACCTTGATATAGCTGATATCAATACATCAAGATGCCCCATGAAGTTCCAAGCAGCTAAGTGACAGGCAAACCATCACATGACTGCTGTGCGGATTTCAATGAGCACTGGATCAATAGCAGCTCGTACGGCATCATGGTCACCAGTGGCTAGTGGCTGAGTTCACAGTGGTAGGGTCTTTAGTCCTCCAGTATTTCTGTCATACATGGTTCCATGATTTTCATCAGGCATGGGCAGCCGGAGTGCTCCTACATCTGATATAAAGAGCTCTAGTCCAGCCGGTCGCCCGGGTACATCCCTTCAAGACAACTAGTTAGTGGGTAATACTCAGCACAATTTACTGCCAGGTGCAAAAAGGCCCATGGTATTGCTTGCAGAGTGACTCATGCTGCAATACATGCCATTCGAGGACCAACTCCCAGATGTCGTTGTTTTGACTGGCTAGCTGCTTAATATATGACATGCCATAATCGCATGGGATGCAAAGACAGAATACATCAGACTGTTGGAGCAGTGCATAAATGTCGTACATCAACATAGGTAGACGTGACGTGACGTAGAGTGCGGTACAAACTTAGAAAGATACGCTAAAAGCACTTCAGTGTATGGTTGTAGTTCATATACCATGTAAAGAATTATAATATAAAATTATACGAACTGCAGGATGGTCCGACAGCCACAATAAGCCGAGTATAATATCTTATCAAGTGGGGTAGGTTTATGTGTAACCTGAAAGGGAATGAGGTTTGTTTCTACTAGATAACTGCCATATAATGACTACAACTGATTAAGATTAAATGTGATGCAGAACCAGGGCTTCCACTTCCTTGCACCACAGATTCTGGAAATGATTTATGGTAAGTATTTTGTGAGAACTAAAATGTACATGACAAGGGATCCTGATTTTCTTGGGTAGATTAATGGTACTACAATCTGCTGGCCCTGCGCCATATTCTGCCAGACCCAATGCACAGAAAGATCAGGGATATATCAAGAGCTATGGGACTTCAAGCCAGAAACAGTCAGAGGTATCACTATCCAATTGTTGTCACAGATCATTGACGATGAAGCTGCTAACTTGTTACCAGACATGGGAGACCTTTGCACATGACAAAAACAGACTTGGTCCAAATGCCCACATGACATCAGGAACATAATTCTGAGGTACGTTCTTTATACTATAAAGAGCAAAGTGCAATGGATTCATGGAGTACAGTAAGACCATCGCGAAAAATATGATGATCTTTGGGAGGCTGCAAAGGAAGAGCTGGTGAGCAAGGCATTCAACAAGACCAGAGCAGGATGGCGTGCCCTACGATGGACTAACCAGCATTTGTTGGCCTTGAAGCAGTACTGGGGGGGGTAGAATCAATTTCAGTAATTAGATACATTATTCAATTGCGGCCAGATGTTGAGTGTACGGGTGCTGGAATTTCTAGACTCAGATCATGCAAGTCAGGAAGATTCAGGTGAGCAAAGTATAGGACTGACTACTAGAAGGTGGGCGAGCCCTTCTCTGACCAGTGACCTCTTGCTCAGCTTTAAGGAGTCTCAAGAAAACCAGACACCACAGAGAGTGATTAGTGAACAGCAGGAGGTGGGAGAGTGGGTGTTGTATGTGAGTATTAGCATAGGGAATTAATCAGAATTAGTGGCATGTAAGGGTAGAAAGTAATAGATTTAATTTCTCGAACTGTGATGTGATATGGGCTTTGCGAGCAAGGAATGGTCAGTGTAGGGGCTGAGACTCAGAGTGAGACTAGGCGTAAAAACGATGAATAGGGCTATCGCTAAGCCATCACGATGATCACAATTTAATGCGATAATAAATAAACTATGAGGACAATGAGCAGAGAATATGAGGATAAAGTGTATATACTGGGGTCGGTATCCCCAATAATTTGTCATGTATCAAACGCCATTTGGAGGCGGTCTAGACACGATATACTAGAGACTGGATGAGAAGAATGGGTCCAGGTGAAGCCAGGAAATGTCAAATATAGCTGGCCAAAGTTCGTGTGGTATGATCAGTGGTAGAAAGAAACCGGATATAGGGCCAGATGCCAACTGACGCCAGAATGAGCAAATAGGAGTCGGTACATTCTAAGTGAAAAGGATACGGGTGGGTATGATCACGGCAGAAAGCCACAGCACAGGGGATGTCAGGATGAGGGATGGTGGGAAGACTGGGCATCTGGAAGGAGGGGCCATCAATCAGACACGATCATGAGCTAGGGGTTGACAATCAGACAGTATTAGGAGGTATGGGTGGAAGGTCAGATGTGGTCAGGATGCATAGAATGTAGGGGTCAGTGCCAGGACAATGGCAGGGTCTGGGACTATGCAAAAAGGAGATCAAGACCAATGTCACATCTTGGTTAACAGTTAATATTACCATGTCCTGTGCTACAGATGCAGAGGATGCACGTGATGCAAAACATTCCTTTTGCTGATGTTACTTTTTTTTATTTTTATTTTTATTTTTTTTATATCATATATCACTTGTTAGGTACAAGAACGTGCATGCAGCGTAAGCTATGGCAAAAGGAAAACCTTAATTCCAAACAAACAAACAAAAGAAACCATCAGCACCAGTCTCCAAATTGACAAATTCGTTACAAGCACCTCCCACGGTGACCACTCAAACAAGTAAAGAAACAACAAATTCATCCCGCATAAACAGTGAATAAAATTCATCAAGCAAGTATATAAATCAGAGTAGGGCAGCAGAGGAGGGAGAGCCTTCTTTTGGGGGCGAGAGCGGCCTAATAGGCGGCATAGGAGGAGCGAACCTGGTATCCGTGGTCCGGATATAGTTGGCGAGGCCAAGTATGGCAGGAAGTGAAGACCAAATAGCCGAGCCTTGGCGGATGTCAGAGACACCATGGAGGTAGAGTGACCTCTTGTCAGCTGTAGTAAAGCAGTGAAGGATAGCGTGGGCGAACGTTTCGTCATCCTCCTCACAGAAGGTGCAGAGTGGGGATGAACCTTGGTTATCCCAGGAGTGATGTGCGGCAAGACAGCTCTTCCCAGATCGTCCCTGGTGTATTCGTCTAGCTGTGAAGCGATCGAGTCCCATGAAGGGATGGGGCTTAAGTGTGGGTTTGTACTGATAGTATCGTCGAGGTGGGGCAAGGTGTATCCAGTCGGCCAAGAGCCTCCCTGTAAGGGAGGCCATAAGGGATTTGTAGCTTGAGTTCGTCGGGTGCATCAGTATCAACCCTGGTTCTAGGGTTGGGTAGGCGGCCGGGAGGGGTGTATCCCCTCGCATCATGGGCAGGAGCAGGTGCGCTAGTGTGTCTATTAGAAGGTGTCTCCTCATGGGTTATTCGGCCGTGTACTGGCTCCAGCCCAGGGGGATATAGTTCTGTTTCCTGCCTTCGAGGAGCCTTCGATGTTGGGTCCTGTCTCCGCGGGAGGTGTATGCGGGGAAGTCTGGGGGGAGCCTGGCTGACGCCGGGTTGTAGGCTCGGGAGGAGCAGGCCAGTCGCAGTGCAGCCATCCTTCTCTTATGAGGGATCAGTAGGCTGAGGGGTGGGAGGCATGCCTCAATAGCAAAGATGGTAGTGGGGGTTGAGGTGAAGCAGTTTGTCACCCAGCGCATCACCCTGTTCCATAGGACAGACATCTTGTCCATGGTGGCCAGCGTCGATGCGAGGAGATTAGCCCTATAGGTAAGGATCGGCAGGATGAGGCCCATAGCCAACCTGCGGCACATGTGGTGGGGGATTCCAATCCCCGCAGGAGCTAGCCTTCTGACGGCTGCAAACGCGCCCAAGGCAAGTGTGAGTCTTTTGGTGAAGTAAGTTGTTGTTTCTAGCGTTGGGGTGAACCAGTATCCCAGCCACCTGAGGCAGGAAGAAGGTGCAACGACCGAGCGATTGAGAGATATGGGTTGGTTAGAGACCGGGGATCTGTCCTTGGGTGTCCTCCAGTGGATTAGTTCTGTTTTGGGATTGAAAAGGAAACTCCAATCATCGCTGCCGTTCTTTGAAGCAAAGAAAACACATATCGAAGATACTTAATATTCCCCCTATAAGAAGCAGTTGAAACCGTAATTGAAAAATCATCAGCGTAGGAAAAGATTACCCCTCGCGGTATGGAAACATGCAATTCAGAAACATAAATCACAAATAACAACGGAGAGACAGGAGACCCTTGGGGTGTGCCCACTTGCATTAGGGCAAACACCCCCGGTGCTCCTTGAAACAGCAAGCGGCAAGAGCAGTCTGTGAGGAAGGATCGGACCCAGGCCACAAGGTATTTGGGAGTACCCTTGGCCCTAAGTTTGGCTGTTAAAAGATGTGAGGAAACATTATCGAAGAACCCCTTTATGTCTAGGAACAAGGAGGAGGCCTTGGAGGAAGGGCTTTGTCGTGCCCGGACTTCCTGAACTAAGGCAGTCATGGCGTTGAAGGTTGAAAGGCCAGCTAGCGAGCCGTATTGGTTTGGGTTGAGGAGTCCGACCTTGCGGGCAATGAGGGACAGCCGAGTAGCCACTACTCTTTCCAGTATTTGGGAGAATGTCTCGAGTAGGACGATGATCCTGAACGAAGCAGAGGTAGAGTAGTCCGGTTTGCCTGGTTTTGGTAGGACGATTCCGTTGGCCATCTTGAGGCTCTTTGGGTGGTGTCCATAGGAAAGAAGAGGGGCAAGTAGAGATGTGAGGAGTGAAGCGTTTATCGCATGTACTTTTTTCCAGACCCCATATGGGACCTGGTCTGGGCCAGGGGCCGATGTGTTGGAAGATCTCGCAAGGGCAGAGGATATCTCCTCAGGCACGAGTGGAGGGTATTCGGGGTCGCAGCGAGGGTAGGCGACCGACTGTGATGGGGGTTTAGGCGGGAAAAAGTGGGCTAGCGGAGCCTCCTTAATTTGTGATGGGGAGTTTGCATCAGGGAGGTCTGGAAATCGCTCTTCCTCTCTTCCCATGGCAGCTTTCTCGGCCTTCCAGACTGCCTGTGGCGTAACCGCTGCTAGGAAGTCTTTCCAGTAGTTGGATTTGGCTTTCTTAATCGCCTTGAAGTACCGATTCCGGGGGGTTTTTAATTCGTCCTGGGACGTTGGGGAGGGTTCTTTCCGGTGTGCTCATGAGGCACGGTGGTGGGCTTGCCTTAGGTGGGTTATCTCCATGCTCCACCAGGGCTTTGAGTGGATTGAGATGTTCTTGGTCGGGGTGCATGATTTGAAAAGAGTGATGAGAGTGTGCATGTGTCTTTCTAGCCAGTTGTCTAGATCGAGGTCGGTGGGGTGGAGACGCGGGGGCAGAAACTTGAATTCTTTTCACTTTTTCGCAATGACTTCCCAGTCCGTCTTGTCCCAGTATGGTGATGGGGGAGCCATTCTCATGAGAGGTGCTGTAAATGTGATGGCGATAGGGAGGTGGTCCAAGCCCGTTGCCTGGAGGTGGGTTGACCAGGAGAGTAAAAAGCTAGTGAGGGGGGCATTCGTGAAGGCCAGGTCTATAACCCCTGGTCTCGTATGGTGGTCGAATGGGAACCTGGTGTAAGCCCCTGGGGTATTAGAGAGCTGAAAGCCAGAGTCTAGTGCTAGCGCGAAGTAGGGGTTGTAGGTGGAGAACTCGTTTGAGGAGATTGTGCTTAGGGGGTCGGCCTGTGGGTGGTTGATGTTGAAGTCCACAGCCAACAGTGTGGGGAAGGAGTTTTAGGGGAAGCAGGTAACTGGGTCGACCATTCTATTTCCGGAGGAAGTGCTGACTGTGGAGTATAGGTTGTAGGCTCTGAATTGTGAGTGATTAGAGTCAAAAAGCCCTAGGGGGGAGTACACATCAATGGCCATAAAATCAGGCCTGTCGAAAAGACAAGGTAGTACTGAAAACACATTCAAAAAATCCAAGTAGACATAGATGGCCACCTTGGGAGGGGTTGCTTGCTTAAATGGAGGAGCAATTGATTTAAAGGAAGCAAAAGTAGGGAGCCTATTTATGTAAATGGGGGGGTCTTGCAGGAAGACTATCTGTGGGGGGGCTTTTAGTGAACGAAAGCTATTAAATAATGAAAGAAACACATCCCAGCTTCCCAGGCAGTTATGTGAACAAAGAGAAGTTGCTTAAGAGAGGATGGGGGAGGTGGCCCGATGGGGGAGGTGCAGGAAGAATCCTCCACCTTTAAGCACTTGTGATGGGGTCTTCGGAGGAGAACGTCTCAGCCCACGGGGGGGGGCCAACTCGTTTAGGTATTGGGGCCTTGAAGAGGTCCATTGGGAGGGCGCGGGATGTCGATTGCCGAGGGGTTTCTTATACGCTAGTGTCAGCCTGTTTGCCTTTCCCTCTGGGGATGGTGGGTCTGGAGTCGTCGCCATCTGTATCCATATCCTCGCCCTCCGGCTGAGGGGGCAGGTCATCCCTCGCTGGCGGCTTGGGTCAGGAAGGGCAGTCGTTGTTAGTTGCCGAGTGGTCCCCAGAGCAGTTGGGGTATTTGAGGGGAGAGGTAAGGCAGCAGGCGGCCACTGCTTTGAGGTGTCCATCTTTCGGGCAGGTTGGGTTTGTGCATAGGTGGGCCGACCAGGGGTGGGACCCCGAGCAGAGTGGGCATACCGAGGTGCTCTCTTTGCACATGGGCGAGGGGTGTCTGAACTTCCAGCATTTTCAGCATTGCATGTAGCAGCTCTTAGAGTGGCACTCGTCCACTTTACGTGGCTTGGAGTAGAGGTAAATGGACATTCCAATCTTCACAATGTCAGCAGGGGGGACAGACACCAAGATGGAGGTAGAGTTCTTGGTAGCGCTTATTTCAGGGTTCGGTTAGAGGTATCTTGCAGAGAAGATTGTCACCCCTGTCGTGTTTAAAATAGAATTCCCTAGTTCAGGGCGAAGTTCTTCTTGGTCTTGTGGGAGGAAGGGGATTGGTAGTCCGTGGATGGCCAGTTGGACCTCGTTCGGTGCAGGCGTGAAGGGCCTGAATGGGTTGTCCCCAACTGGGAATGCCTTGTTAAATCTCGCCGCAAGGGCATCGTAGTAGGGGGAGTAGGCTGTTGCAAGGGTTTGGAGCGAGCGGGCCGTGAGTGTGAGGGCACCCCGGGCGTTAACTGAGGCGGTGAAGCATAGGGAGTGTGGGCAGTTTGCCTCCCTGAGGACTTGTGCGGCTATATCCGGGGCTGTTGCTGCTATCCTTAGTGCATCAGCGTGGGGTAGGGGGGTCTCTCGGGGTGAGAAGAATCTTCTGTCGGCCGCTGATAGGTGGGGTGGTCCTCTGACTGAGGGGCCCTCATCCCCAGACGCTGCGACTTGGGCGGCAGAGGCGGAAGCCTGACTTCCTTCTTTCGTCCTTGTAGCCTTCCTTCCTCCGGTCTGCTCCTTCGGGGCGGCAGCCTGGACATAGATTGATGGTTTGGTTTTTGCCTTGCTGAGGGCTTTATTGAGTGATGGTTCTAGATGGCCAGGGGTAAAGGAGTAGGTGCTGTACTTCCGTTCACGGAAAGCCTGGGCCTCCCAGGAGCGCGGGTATTTGATAGAGTAGGATTTTGGGTCACCATAACACTTCTCAGTGGCGGTGTCGTAGCGAGGGATGTTAGAGTTGAAATCGTCTGTGGGGCTGGTTGTTGGGACTGCGGGGGCAGTGAAATTCTGCGCCTGCTGTTTGGTTTGCTTCCCCGTCTGGGGCTGATGCGGGGCCATGGCTGGCTTGGCAGAGTGGGAGGCTGCCACTCGAGACGAGAGGTCGGCCACAGTGGCTTAGATAGAGGCGAGAGAGGGGCCTGTACTGGCGTGGGCTTGTTGTGATGGGGAGGCAGGGGTTTCCATTTTGGTTTTGAGGAAGCCTATTCTGGAGTGGAGGGCTGCAATTCCTTCAAGTGCAGCCATAAGCAGGGAGAGGATCGACGCTTCACCTGCCGAAAGGCTCCGGAGATCTGCATCCCAGAGTCTGGGGAAGACATCTCTGTTGGTGGCTAGGTTGAATCTGGTGTGGTTGTACATCTCCCTATTGAGCGGAAGGTTTGGATCGAGGGGACCTACAGAAGAGGACCTTGAGATATTCTGGGGGGGGGAAGAGTGTATTGGGGCAGCTGGTGCCAGTTGGGATGTAGTGGGGACTTGAGCGGGTCTCCCAGCATAGGGGTGGGAGCGATCTAAGGTGCGGGACTCTGGGTGCGAGGCCCTACCAGTGTTGTGAGCCATAGCAAAAGCTGTGAGTCAAGTGAGGCGTCGGGTCACTTATAGAGTGAAGCCTAAGCGAGAGGCGAAAATTGGTGTGTCGAGCTGGTTGCCACCCAAAAACTTGGAGTTTAGGGATGACCGAAAGCGGTAATTTTTCAAGCGAGAGGTGAATAGAGGGCGCGCAGCACCTTTTGCTGATGTTAAGCTAATCATAATATAAGTAACAAGTTATATGACAAAAATGGTCATTCATATGAAACCCAGAACCTCTAAGCGAGGTCATATATGAAACATGACATATGTGTAACTTATAACTATGAGTCATATAAAATACTGTTCTCACTGAGTCATATTCATGATATTAGCTCCTCCCCTTCTAGGACTGAGTCCTTTTTGGCCGATTCCTCCAACTATTTTAGCTGGGTACACAGATCTTCTAACTGCCACACCAACTCCTTGATCCCTTCTCAGATCTTCTTCACCTTCAGAGTATACCCAAAGTCCTCTCCTTTCTTTTCTGTTCATGACAGAATTCTTTTCCAGACTACATCATGCTGTGACAGTTTTCACACATTTTCTTTCTCATTCTGATAGATCAAGCAATTGTCTTTGGAGCAGGTATGCCAGCTGGTACAATTATCATGATGGACTATCTTTCCTTAGTAGTCCTGGAGGTAAACATAGTAGTCGCATGTATTTACCTCTTTTATCTGCATCCTGCACTTTCTCAACTTGCTGATCTACAATCTAACTCAGTCCTTTCCACTTTCATGGATGGTATAGTTGTTGTAATATACCATCTATGACAGCTTATTGTGGCAGGCCTCATTCTTTGCCATTCACACAAATGATATCCATCATTGGAGGAGATGCTCTAGTAGTTGATCTTCCACTCATCCCAGAACTTCATGTTCACTTCTTGCTACTGGCTTTGAAGATGAACTTAGTTTCCATATCTGACAATTTTCTTACCCTATTTTGTCTTGGTATTTGTGGTGGTGATTGATTACGGATACTTCATTTTTTTTTTGATATCAAAGGATATAGTCTATTGTTCCTTTAACTTGAGGTCTCGGTAGTTGGAAGTGTTTTCTGACATGGCATAGTATTATTGAAACTAGGAATACTGTTATAATCTACGTATCAGTAGTATGATGGGAAACGAGTACAAAGTTGTAGGAGCCTCAGTTTGTAGGAGTTTGTTGCTTGGTAAATACTATTTCCTCAATAGGTCTGATGTCCTTGTATATCTCTTTTTCTCTAGATATTCATTGGCTGATTGTTCTGATCTTTAGCTGTATAAGGTCTTTGACTGACTATAGAATTCTTTCGTTATTGCTCAAGCTTTATTTAGATAATGTATCTTTGTCATCTGATGCATTTGGCAATAGTGCAAACCTTGCATTATCATACTAGTTTTGTTTGGCTGATGAATTTTCATTATTGAATGTCTTTACTGATGGCTGAAATCTTTCATTATGGTGCTTATGTTGATTTGGATAGGGAACCTCAGTTTTGCAATGCCTTTGTCAACTACATATTACTAATAGTACCTTGATGAAAGTAAAGTTTCATGTGACTCATAGTTATAAGTCATAGTTATGTTATGTTGGATACATAACCTCATCAGAGGTCACGGGATTTCATATGACTCATACAAGTACATCATTTGGATACTATGATTCATTCGTATTGAGTGACTCACAGTTGTAAGTCAGATAATGTTATACTTTTCACACATGTCCTCACTTTTAGGGCATGGGAGTTGTGCACCTGACTTTGTTTTGAGGTCATGGGCCGTGAACATATGATGGTCTGGTTCATGTAACTTGTTTCTTAAGTCTTGATTGATATAAGGTATGTTGCGCAGCTATTCATAGGAGTCAGCTAATAGATTTCACTTGACTCATATTTGTAAGTCATAAGGCTTATATGATATGAGGTAGGAGTCATATCATGTAAAAAGGAACTATATAGTGAGGTCAGTAAGAGCTATGAAGGGAGCTATCCTCTGTCTCTGCTATTTTCCTCCAGCTTGAAATCAACCCTCAACACTGGATTTGTATGATCATCCAGTTTCTCCTCCCCTCCCATGACAACTTCAGCCTAGGAGTGACAGCTATGCTCATCCTTAGCATTTGTTACGGGGCAGGGCAGGGCATGTATTGCCCTTGAGCGCTCAACCATTACACGGGCCCAGGGGGGTAATTTGTGGGCCTCCCTGTCCCGCCCCTGTCTGGGCCCCCACCCCGCTCATTCCCTAGATTCAGACCCTTTACTTCGCACCCAAATTTACCAGGGGCCCACCTGGGGCATAGGCAGGGTGGGTAGCCTAGCTGTTAATGAGGCAGGGCAAGCCACAAAAAACATCTGGCTCCGGGCCGGTGACCGGGCCGTGGTGGAGCATGGGACTAGGGGCCCGTAATTTTGGGAGCTGAGGACCTGTGATTTTGGGGGAGTCGGGGTCCTGTGATTTTGGGGGAGCCAGGGGCCTGTGATTTCCCGGGAGCCAGGGGCCTATGATTTTGGAGGCTCCGGAGGCCCTGTAATGAACACTAACCATGAGATTCAATTGATTCCAAGATTAACTACTCCATGAAGACCAATATATCCACTATCTGAGAAACCACTTCAGGCTTTATGCCAATTGTTTGAAACCATAATTAAGCAGGGTAAAATTACCAGAAGCCAATCCCCAGCAGGAGCGCTTATATTATTTTTACTGAAACCTGATGGAAGACTACGCTTAGTTGTAGATTACAGAAATCTAAATAAGATTACTATCCTTAATAAACATGCCCTCCTACTAATATGCAAACTTTGTGACTAAGTAGCTAGTGCCAGGATATCTACCAAGTTAGTCCTTAAGGATGGCTACCACTTGATTAGAATTAAGGAAGAAAATGAATGGAAGACTGCATTCTGGACAAGATATGGACATTATGAATAACAAGACATGCATTTGAATTGGTCAATTCTCAAGCAACTTTTTAAGATATGATGAACCAACTATGAAAAGAGTACTTGGATGTTAGAGTCATATGTTACCTTTATGACATTCTCATATATTCAAAGAATGAAAAGAAACATGTCACAGCAGTTAAAAATGTCTTACAAAGTGTATCAGACATCCGGTTACCCATATTACTTAAATGATCAACCTCCCATACTATACCAGTGAAATTCTTAGGGTACAGTATGGCAGTTGACGGAGTGTCTATGAGCACCCAAAAGGTGGAATTGATGATGGTTTTGAAACCCTCCCAGTCGATTAGAAATGTGCAAGTGTTTATTAGATTCACAAACTTCTACTGACAATTTATTGAAAACTTTTCAGCCATTTGCATACCAACAACTAAACTATTACCAGGAAATCCATGCAATTTCAAATGGGAAGTACAGCAGAATACAGTATTTGAAGAACAAAAACAACCTTTCTCAATAGCCCCTATACTACACTACTTCTTTTAAGAAAGTAAACTAGTAGTGGAAATTAATGCTAGCAATTTCGCACTGGGTTGCATCCTTTCTGAGTAGTTTCAGAAGAAACTACATCCAGAGAGATTCCCTTCAAGAAAGTTAAATTCAGCTGAATGCAACTACAAGATCTGTGATAAAGAACTACTTCCAATGGTGCAAGCATTGAAGGAATGGGGACACTACTTGGTTAAAACAGAAAAACCAATCATGGTCTTTACTGACTATCAAAACCTACAATATTTCCTCAGATCAAAAGTCTGGAGTGGCCATCAGATCAGATAGGTGCAAGAATTGTAGGAATACAATTTTAGTATTGTATACTGCCTAGGCATGAAGGGTGGAAAGCCAGATGTATTGAGCAGACAGCCAGAGTACGATCCTGAGCAGGAAGCAGCGCATCGCAAACAGAAAGTTTTGAAACTCAAAGATTTTATAGTTGCCTTAGTCACAAGATCAGGTGATGAAGGTGAAAACTGGGATTGAGAAAAGGATATAGATTTTGAACCTCACAGAGGAGAAAAGAAATCCTTAATCAGAGTTGAAAGACTGAGCAACATGGTATATTTGCTAAAGAAGAGCTCAAGGATGGCTGCAGGTTATGACCTATATGCTATACAAAATGAAATTGTCCTTAAATGGTAACAAGTACTAATCAAAACAGGGATAGTAGTAGGGCTACCTGAAGCAACATATGGAGGAATCACTCCAAGAAGATGACTAGCAGTTCATAGAGGAATCTGAAGTGGAGTAGGAGTAATTGATGCAGATGATGCTGGTCAACTTACAGTCTTACTATACAACTATAAACATATGAATTGTCAGATAAGACTGAGCGATCGCATAGCTCAACTGGTGGTAGAAAAAATTGATACCTCAGATATAATAGAGATAGATGAATTAGAAGAAACAGAATATGGAACTAAGGGATTCAGAAGTACCAATATAGCACTCAGATCGTTAATCGTCAAGAACAGGAACCTAGCATCATGTACCTACAGGCATCGGCTAAAGACTGCCAACACTGATATGACATTTCAGAAATACCAAAAAAGGTTCTCATGTCAAATGACATTAACCTACAGAATAGACTGAAGCAGTGCAACCATGAATCCCTAAGTGAGATACAGGAAGCTATCGCAACAGACGCAGCTTAGAGGCAATAGTGGAAAGAACATATTTAGTTATGAAACGAAAGAAAG
Organism: Tuber brumale; assembly: GCA_014065205.1. Taxonomy (NCBI): domain Eukaryota; kingdom Fungi; phylum Ascomycota; class Pezizomycetes; order Pezizales; family Tuberaceae; genus Tuber; species Tuber brumale. Next base: position 231,149 of record JACCEG010000006.1, on the reverse strand, counting down.
GTGTTCTCCAAGGATTGGACCCCAAATGATAACCTACAATACTGTAAGCAAAGGCTGTTTCTACCAGATAGCCAGATGCTATATACCAAGATCATGGAAGGATGTCACATTGCAAAAATTGGAGGACATTTTGGACAAGAGAAAACCTGGGAAATCATCATCAAAGACTTCTGCTAGAAAGAACTAGCGAATTGGGTAAATTACTATGTAGGATCCTGCGATGAATGCCAATATAAGAAAATGCTGACGGATGCTCAGTATTGATAATTGCAACTGTTGTAGATCATTTATGCAGGATGGGCATCAATCTCTGCAGTTTTTATCATACAACTGCCTGAGTTGCAAGGATTCACTCCTATTATGGTAGTAGTTGATCACTTCACAAAAATGGCATACTCAATCCCACTACACACATCAGCAACTACTAGGGATGTTGCAAATGCATTCTTGGAAGAGGTCAGGAGACTACATGATTTACCAACTGAAATGATGTCAGATATAGACTCAAAGTCGATGGGAGAATTCCAGCAATCTCTTTGCAAAACATTAGATATTAAGCTAAGAATGTCAAAGGCTTACCACCCTTAAACTAATAAACAAATAGCATACACCAACCAACCACTGGAAGCAAACCTTCAAAGTTTTGTTAACTATGATCAGAATGCTTGGTATCAGTTAATACCAGTAGCTGAACATGACTACAACAATTCTGCTACTAAGGCCCATAAGATGTCGCTCTTTTATGCAAACTAGAGATTTCGTCCACGGACAGAGTGGATGAAAGAGGGAGTAGCTCAACCTCCAGAAGCAACACTTTATATGAACTAGATTAAGGCAATACATGAACAAGTGAGAAGGTCATCATAAATAATAATGGGAGGAATGGAAAAATATTATGATGGGAAGGCAAAGTAACAACCAGACTTTAAAATCGGAGACAAAGTAATGCTTAATGCTAAAAATATACACACTCAATGAAAATCTAAGAAATTAAGTGCCTAGCTTTGGAGACCTTTTCAAATCTGAGGGAAAAGATAATCCCTAGCTTTCAAGCTTAACATATCTTATCGATGGAATATCCGTCTTGTATTTCCTATAGCACTAGTAGAACCCTATCGAGAATTAGTTCATGATAATCATCAACAACTCTCCGGAGAACCTGAAGATATCAAATGAGATCTGCAATAGCAGGTGGTAAAAACTAGTTAGAAGTGAGATCTGTTCTTACATGGAATGAATACGTGATCACTATTAGGAAAAGCGTGAACTATGGTACTACATGAAATGGCAGGGGTATTCCAAAGATGAGAACATCCTCCGTCTCCTCTACACACCTGGCCCTTGAAATCAACCCTCAACGCTAGGTATTCACGAACCTTCCACCCCCCCTCTCCTCCCACGATGGCTTCGGCCTAGGAGTGACGGCCATCTCCCTCC
>JACCEG010000006.1:200848-228884 GCA_014065205.1 Tuber brumale | reverse complement strand
AAAAAAAAAAAAAAAAAAAAAAAAAAAAAAAAAAAAAAAAAAAAAAAAAAAAAATTCCAAAGATGAGAACACCAAGAAGGTAGTAAGGATTATGGAGAATATTGAAGAAGTTGTTGAGAGTTTTCATTACAAAAGCTCGGACATGCCAGGAAGGACAGAAGTAGGACAGTGAGGAAAAGATTTTCCTACCATGGCTAGCTAAACGCGGGTGGTTTTTTACTCTGATCACTGGTAGTCTTAAAATGCATATAGAAAATTGAAATAAGGTATTTGATGGGAAGCCTACTAGGAGGAAGTGCATGTTAGGTATATGAAAATCTGAGACATGTACTGAGATCTACAGTATGGTAAGTGTGGACAGATTCTCAATTTTCGAGAGAGCCAATACCTCTTTCCGGCCCTGAGACAGGACCCGCATATCGTTATGGAGATTTTGATAGTTGTGTTCTGTAACTAAAATGTCACATCAATGAAGCCCACTTCATCATACTATATACATTGCCACCTTCTTTCTGACATCATGCTGTATGCACTATATATGCGGGAAGATGTTTGTTAACAACTGGGGAGCAGAACAGAAGGAATCTGTGAGAGGCCCATTGAGATCCTAGGCTTGACAGTTAGGTTTCCTAATTATAGACTGCAAGTAATCAGGTGTTTTCGGCAAAATACTCGAAGAGTGTGCCACAGTACCAGAAACTATTAAGGACATACTCAATCTACCCATCTGTTAGGCATATGGAAATCCGAGACATGTGCACAGACCCACGGTAGGGTAACTGCGCACAGACCCTCAATTTACCGGAGCCAACACCCGCCTCCAGCCCCCTTAGGAGGCCCGCACGTCATTAGCGAGATTACGAGAGTTGCGTCCCATAACTAAAATGTCACATCAATGAAGCCCACATGATAACACCATATACGTCGCCACCGTCCGTCCGACTACGTGCTGTTCGCAGGATATATGAGAAAGGACCTTTGGCCACATCTGGGAAGTGGAATGGAGGAAGTCCGTTGGAGGCGCATTGAGATAGTAGGCTTCCAGGTTGGGCTTCCTAAACTACGGGCCAAAGGTGACGGGACATTTTCAGAGGAATACTCTAGGAGGATATCCCAGTAGTGAAAGCTATTAGGGGTATACCAAATCCACCCATACCCTTCTGAGATCAGCTGTGGGTTGGTTGGTCCTAGTAATAGGACCCCTCTACGGAGGCCGGTGGACCAAGGTGAAGGATGCTCAGAATGGAAGACCTAGATTAGTCAGAGACCCTTAAGACGCTGACACGTCGGGCTCAGACTTGCGATTGGCGCTAGGTGGCGCGGCATGAACCTGATCACTTCATGACTGAAGAGACGACTGGATGATAGTCAACAAGACTAAAGTCATATAAAAGTCTATGCGGATATCTAAGTTGGAGGCGGCTGTTTGGTATAACAAATAGCGCAGTCATCTCAACGGAGGAATACTATTGCGAGTCCGCGAAAGGGTGTGATAAGTTTCAGGGTCAAACGGTGTTCGCACTTATAAGATTCTGGACGTTTGCGTATTAAAACCAGAGTGGTACTTGAGAGGCATAGTAGTTAGAAGTAGTCCACGAACACTCAGACGCGGGATATAAATATCGAAGTACCTCCCGAGCTTTACAGACATCATCAAGCAATGGAGAAGAGAACTTATCAATATAAAATTGTTTACCTCATAAATCTTTACCTTACTTTTATTTTATTGAGGCGAGCCTTCCTCGACAGATTCTCCAAACAAAGATTTTGGCCTACGTCCCTCGGTTATATACTCGAGTTTGGCGTCTGCCTAACAGTATATTGATAGCTCTCCTGTTACCCAGGCTCACTATATGAACTAAAAGTTCACTTCAAACTCCACCCACATCTCAGACTTCGATTACATTGTCGTAGCACCTCACTATCCTATCTATATTCAGACATTCGAAGAAGTCTTCGATAGTGAGCTATTTGAAATCGCAGAAGAATATACGCAAGAACCCTCGTGGTTCACAATACCTTTCGGGATCCCAATGAGGGATCAATTCAATTGTATATACCGCACTTGGTATGGACCAGACTTCGCGTGGAGTTTTACCGAGTCGATAAACCTTGTCGACTGGAGTACCCAGTACTCCGATAACCAGAAGGTAGTCACAGAGATCCGGGGGCCAGTCATCCCCTTGGCTTGGGCCTGATAAAATCCTAATATACACTTTAAGTACATCCTAAACCTCAAAAAAATGGAGATTCAGGTCCTCAGTCCAGAGTTGGACAAACTGAATCCTTTTATACCTACACCTCTAGAGTATCTCAAGTGTTGGATACCTTACATACAATTCCTTAAACCTTTTCAAGGATATCAAGAACTCTGGTACGAAGTACCAGTAATCACTCATCCAGGGCTATTAGAACAATTAGCATACCTGGAAAGCATCACAATGGCTGAGATACCACAGGACCCAAGAAAGAGTATAACGGCGGGAGAACCAATGGACACCCGCCCAGATACGACAGAAAAGACCGATGATTTGGCTATATGGAGTCCCTCCCTGTCAACACCTCTTGAACCCACATTTCGGAGAGGAAATATACATTTTCAGCGATCCTCAAGTGCCGCGAGCACTCATAGGATATCAGCGGTCCCCACGCCCAAACCCGGATGAGACCATGCTGCGAACTTGGCTAAATTGGCTGCCCGTCTTGGGATAACCTTGGGTCGAATAAGACAGAACCTAGATACTTCACTCGACCAAACAAATATCCCCTGTAAACATTTGAAGGGAGCCACCCAAGACAATACCTTAAAATTAATTAAGGTACAACCGCAAATCGCCGAAGGACAAGATGTCCATGATAATGATATTGGACTCCTGTTAATGCAGCTGGCCGGCCTGGAAGCAGAGATCAACGGAATACAAGAGGAAATGCGACAAGAAGTGGTAAAAAAGATTGACGCACAGGAAAGACATTAACAGGAACATGAAGAGGTAATCACGAGGTTACACGGAACCATCGGGGAAGAAAGCCAAGCGGCATTAGCCCGAGCTCAGACGTTGGAACTAATGGTCCTCAGTCTGCGGGCGGAATTCGTAGAATTCCGAGCCCAATGCACCACGCGTGAAAGGGAGGTCAACCGTACCGGAGGACAAATGCGGTTAGATCAGACTAAGCGCCAGGCGGAAATCCGCCGATCTCAGGACCAGCAGCAATGGCAAAATAATGAGATTGACAATACTCTGAAAGTATTGGCCTAGTCGATAAGCAGAATGTTGGCTGCCGTACCAAGTCGCGAAGCTGCAGGACCCGCACCCTTACCCGCAGTCCAAGAAACGGACGACGAGGAGTACTACGCTCCACCTACACGGAGGGAAAAGGGAAAAGGCAGAGAAGCCGCTGATGCATGCCCCTCAGGTGCCCAAGGAGTTAACCCAGGGGGTCCTAGTGACGATGACGATGATGATGAGGAGAGAGGAAGACGGAGAGGAAGTCCTAGCCAACGTGGGTGAGGACAGACACCAGGACAGCCTGGTATGGCAGAAACACTTGCTAACGCGATGGCGCTTAACATTAAGTGACCACCAGAGCCTCCTCCATTCTTTGAGGATAAACCCGCTCAAGACATATATGTCTGGATCCTAGAATGCAAGGAGTATTTTGAGCGAAACCTGGGAATTTGGGACGATGCCCGGGAACAAGTTATATATGCGCTCAGTCGTACAAGAGGAGAAATGGTACTTCCTTACACCATTTGGTATAGGAAGGCTATGGACGGACTTCGAGGGAAAACCCAGCAACGGGAACTAGCAACATGGACTCACTTTGAAAACGATATGATCAAGCGGTTCGCTGGGGCAGAAGCAGAACGACTAGATCTTCGTGCAATGAAACTCGTTGAGTACGATTGTAGCATTGAACGTTACTTAACGATCATGCACAACCATAACATTCCCGCAGGCATGACCGGAGAATCCTGGACTGAGGAAGTCGAAAATAAACTTTCCAAACAAATTGTCCACAGATTGTCAGCTCTGCAATATACCAGGGATCAAGAATGGGAGGAGACGCTAAGGCGGTGCGGTCGGTCAGAAGAAGGACTTCTGGCAAGGGAGAAAATTGGGCGAGACAAACCTTTAAAGCTCAAAGTAGTCCAAGAGGTCAAAAGAGAAGACCGACGGGACTCGAAACCAAAGTGACAAAGGGAAACTAAACCTAATGTCAAAGGAGGTGGAGCCCCACCACGGAAACGGAAAAGGGACGATGAACCGGAGAAGCCTAGGAAAAGGTTGGGAGGCGCAACAAAGACCACGCACACAAACTTCGCCCAGGCCTATACCGGTATCCCGCAGAGTATAATAGACACGCGAAGGAAAGAAGGAGATTGCAAACGTTGTGGAAAGAAAAACCACACCTGTCAAACGTGTTGGGGAGATGCCCATATATCGGCAGCAACTGTCAGCTCCAGACCATTAAAAACGGGAATTCGACGAGCAAGATCGACTATTGTAAAGCCTAAATTAGCTCCTAAAGTCACAACTGTTCAGCACACAGCCCGTGTAAATAAAATCTGGGAACTGGCGGACGACGAAGAACTGACCTAGGTCAGTTCATTGGCACCAATGGCGACGGCGATGGGGTATTCAGTGTCCTAAGGGAACTGGAATCGAAACGGGAACCCCCTTTGGCTAGGGTGTATTAGGTACCGACCACGACGGGGATCGGGTAGTCCATGTGCAACTACGGGAGTCGAAACTCAAAATGATCAAAGCGGCGCGAAGCAAGTCTCTCCTTTCAGGATCAATGCAAATAGGCTCTAAGTGAAGGGACCCCACGAGGGACTTAGGAGCTCGAACACAAGAATCAACATATGGAGAGTCTTGATCGAAAGAGAGGATAGTTAACTTGCCCACATGGCCAGGGAGCCAATAGTACGAAGTTCCTCGAGTCATCTGGTGGTTGCCTGCTACCCGTGTGCAAGTAAGTTACTATACCGAAGAAGTTGGGACATAGCAATGCAAGATCTACCTGATAACGATACACGATAGGAGGACAACAGACGCGGGCCGGTCCACCTACCACACGAGTCTGAGTCGTATTATACGTATGTACCATCTTGCCTTCTGGCCAGAGTGTGGGATAGGGATGTGCCGCTTTGGTGCGCAAGGCTCCTCTGAGGGAGCTGGACGGATAACCGAAATGCTAAGGGAAAGGACTCGGTGAAAGCAGGAACCCCACACCAGGGGAGTAACATGGGTAATAACCGCACGAAAATCTGCTATGAGCCTAGGTCTGGTGTGACGGGAGAAGGCATCCAGCCTGAAAACTGGTCGTGCGCAATAGTGTATCGGTGAAACGCCGCTTTAGTATTAGACCCAGATTGTTAGAGCTAAAGGGTTACTAGTTTGTCTGAGGAGACCTCAATGGTCGAATCTACATGCACGTAGTAACAAACATCTTGTTATCTACACCCAACACCGACGATGCGGGAACGAAAGAACCAAGAAAATCTTATCCGCGCTAAGCGCATGGAGTTAGAAGCTCTAAAACCAAAACAATACAGCTGTCTGGAGGGGATCGCTTACCTCCATATACACGATAAGCGATACAAAGTTAAAGTCTTATTAGATTCGGGATCCAACCTGTTCCTTATCAACAAGGACCTAGTTGAAGACCTTCGCGTTCCCTCTATAGAACGCGACAATGCAGTTGATATCTTAGGCTTTGACGGATCGTCAGCCACCTCTGTAGGGAAGTGTTACACTCTCCCAATAAAATGGAAATAGGAAAAAACCAACACATCTCTGAAGTGTCGTGTGAAGTGGCTAAAGCAGGTCACTATGGAATGATAATTCCTTTTGGTTGATGGCATCGTGAACACCCTGTGTCTCACATAGCAGATGGAGAAAATTGGACCTTCTCCGCAAAATGTTGAGAAAACTGTGTGGTAGAAGTTGAAGGAATAGCGGATATGTTCAAATACGACGAATCCGTCGCTTGGGACCCTAATGCCTGCCGCATCAGAAGAACCAGAGCCAGCGAGAATACGGTGGAACTCGAATCGTTACCGAAAGAATACAGGAATTACAAACATTTGTTTGAAGCCCAGACGGCAGAAATATTAGCTCCAAGACGGACATTCGATCACGAAATCAAACTGATTCCATGTTCAACTCCCCCATGTGGGCCAATATCTCCAATGTCCGAAAAATAGCTTAAAGCTTTACGAGAATACTGGGAAACAATGATCAAACAAGGGAAAATCAGACAGAGGCAATCGCCAACAGGCGTACCTATATTATTCGTACCTAAACCAGATGGTAGATTACGTCTAGTTGTGGATTATCGGAATCTAAACAAGATTACTATCCTCAACCAACATCCCCTGCCAGTAATGTCCGAACTCAGAGATAGAGTAGCCGGCGCAAAGATTTTCACCAAGTTAGACCTTGAAGACGGCTACCACCTGATTAGGGTAAAAGAAGGAGATGAATGGAAGAAAGCGTTCCGTACGAGATAAGGACACTACCAATATAAGGTTAGGCCTTTTGGATTAGTCAACGCTCCGGCAACCTTCCAAGATATGATGAACCAAGTTCTACAGGAATACTTGGACGTCGGAGTAGTGTGTTACCTTGATGATATTCTCATCTAGTCAAAGGATGAAAAGGAACACATCGAAGCTGTTACGAGAGTTTTACAAAGTCTATCAGACTCTCAGTTAGCGGTATCGCTAAAGAAATCGACTGTCCATGCCACGAAGGTGGAATTCTGCCGCTATATGCTGGCGGTCGATGGGGTGTCTATGAGCACCTGAATGGTGGAATCTATAATGGTCTGGAAAGCACCTAAGTCGGTTAGGGAAGTACAAGTCTTTATGGAGTTTGCTAACTTCTACCGACGATTTATAAATGAATTCTCGGCTATTTGCAAGACAATAACCGAGACACTACAAGGAAATCATAAGAATTTTAAATGGGGGACCAAACAAAACACTGCTTTTGAAGAGCTAAAGCACCGATTCACCACAGCCCCCATACTCCGCCACTTTTTCCCAGAAAGAGAAACAGTGGTAGAGACAGACGCTAGCGATTTTGCTCCCAGCTGCGTCCTTTCTCAATACTTTGAGAAAAGCCTACATCGAGTGGCTTTACATTCCAGAAAATTAAATTAGGCGGAGCGCAATCATGAGATTCATGATAAAAAACTTCTCGCAATCCTTGAAGCTTTTAAGGAATGGAGACATTACTTGATCGGAACAGAAAAACCACTTACAGTCTTTACCGACCATCAGAACCTATAATACTTCCTCACCTCAAAAGTCTAGAGTGGCTGTCAGATTCGATGGGCTCAGAAGTTGGTAGAATACAATTTCCGTATTGCATACCGACCAGGCAGGAAGGGCGGAAAGCCTGACGCATTAAGCAGATGGCAGGAGTACCGTCCTGAGGAGGGAGCTACGCATCGCGAACACAAAACCTTGGAAAGAAGAAAATTTCTTAGTGTCGCTAGTAGCGAGGGTAGGCGATGAAGGAGAGGACTGGGATGGAGATAAAGATTTGGATTTGGAACCTCGAAGAGGTGGAAAGGAACCCGTTATTAGGGTCAAGAGATTGAGCAAAAAGGCATGCCTGCCAACAAAGGGCTCAAGAATCGCGGCAGGACATGACCTGTACACCATAGAGGATGATATCGTCCCTAAATATGGACAAGCACTAATAAGGACGGGTATAGCTGTCGGGCTACACGAAGGAACTTATGGAAGAGTTGCCCCAAGAAGTGGATTAGCGGTCCATAGCGGAATCTCTAGCGGCGCAAGAGTAATCGATGCTGATTACACCAGCGAACTCAATGTCGTACTTTTCAACCATAAAGATGTGGACTGCCAAATAAGAATGGGCGATCGCATAGCTCAATTAGTGGTAGAAAAGGTCAACACCTCGGACATGACAGAAGTCGACGACTTGGAAGAAAGGGAGCGAGGAACCGCGGTATTCGAAAGCACCGATATAGCGGCAAGATCCTTGATCGTCAAGGCACAGGAACGTAGCATCAGCTACCTACAGGCATCAGCTGAAGGCAACGAACAATGGTACAATATTTCTGAAGTACCCGAAAAAGTTCTGATGTCAAATACTATTATCCGGCGGAAAGGTATGAAGCAATTCAATCCTGAATTCTTGAACGAGATACCGAGAGCTATCGCGACAGATGCAGTTTGCAGGCAACGGAGGGAAGAACTCATTAAGTTACGAGACAAAGGAAAAGATTTTCCCAAAGACTGGACCTTAACCGACGATCTACTATATTATAAGCAAAGACTATTTGTACTAGATAGTCAGGTGCTATATACTAAGATTGCAGAAGGATGTCACGATGCAAAGGTTGCCGAACATTGCAGAAAAGAAAAGACCTTGGAAATAATCATGAGAGACTTTTACTGGAAAGGACTTGCGGCATGGGTCAACGACTACGTACGAGCCTGCGATGAATGCCAACATAACAAATCGCCTTGACACGCTAAGTACGGATTATTGCAACCCCTGCAAATACCCTACAGAGCAGGGGCATCCATCTCAGTGGAGTTCATTACCCAACTACCAGAGTCGAAAGGATGTACTCAGATAATGGTAGTAGTCGATCGATTCATAAAGATGGCACATTTCATCGGACTTCAGACCTCGGCTACGGCCAAGGATGTCACAAACGCATTCCTAAAAGAAATATGGAGGCTGCACGGCCTGCCAACCAAAATCGTCTCGGACATGGATTCAAACTTTGCGGGAGAATTTTGGGAATCTATTTGTAAGGCGCTGGAAATTAAGCGAAGAATGTCAGCGGCATACCACTGTCAGACTGACAGACAAATGGAATGTACCAACCAATTGCTGGAAGGTTACCTGGGAAGTTTTGTCAATTACGATCAGGATGACTGGTATCAGCTACTGCCGCTAGCAGAACATTCCTATAACAACTGCGCAACCAACGCTCATGGGATGTCACCATTCTATGCAAACTACGGATTGCATCCACTGACAGAGTGGATGAAGGAGCGCAAAGCTCAAAACCCAGGAGCGACACTTTATGCAAACTGGATTAAGACGATACATGAACAAGCGAGAGGGTCACTAGAAAGGACAAGAGAAGGGATGTCAAAATATTATAACCGGAAAGCTCGCCAACAGCCGGACTTCAAGATCGTGGACAAGGTAATGTTAAACGCCAAAAACATCCGCACCCGACGGAAATCCAAGAAGCTAAGTCTGCAGCTATACGGCCCCTTCCAAATTATGGAAAGATGCGGATCCAGAGTATTTAAGCTCAACATATCCGATCGATAGAACATTCATCCCGTATTCCTTGTTGCACTATTGGAACCCTACCGCGAGTCAGTTCATGACAAGCGCCAACAACCACCTAGAGAACGGGAGGATATTGATGGCGATCTGCAATGGGAGGTTGAAAAAATCCTAAGAACCAAAATTTATTCTCATAAGAAACGAGTACGCAGCGGCTATCAAGAGAAGTGGGAACTGTGGTACTTCGTTAAATGGCAAGGGTGTTAGGAAGATGAGAACACATGGGAGCCTGCCACCAGTATGGAAAATGCGGAGGAAGTTGCGGAGAATTTTCAGAATGAAAATCCGGACATGCCAGGAAGGGCAGAACTAAGATAGTGAGGAAAAGGTTTTCCTACCGTGGCCAAGTAAACGCGGGAGGTTTTTTACCCTGACTACACTGAGTCTTAAAATGTATTTAGAAGAGATTATAAAAATGGTTATAAAGGCATTCGAGGCGAAGCCTGGAAGGAGGGAGCTCATGTTAGGCATATGGAAATCCGAGACATGTGCACAGACCCACGGTAGGGTAACTGCGCACAGACCCTCAATTTACCAGAGACAACACCCCCCTCTGGCCCCCTTATGGGGCCTGCACGTCATTAGTAAGATTTTGAGAGTTGCGTCCCATAACTAAAATGTCACATTAATGAAGCCCACATCATAACACCATATACGTTGCCAGCGTCCGTCCGACCGAATGCTCTTCGCAGGGTATATGAGAGGGCTCCTTTCGCGACGTCTGGGAAGTGGAATGGAGGAAATCCGTGGAAGGCGCAAGCTGATAGTAGGCTTCAAGGTTGGGCCTCCTAAACTACGGGCCGAAGGTGACGGGACGTTTTCGGAGAAATACTCTAGGAGGATATCCCCGTAGTGCAAGCTATTAGGGGTATACCAAATCCACCCATACCCTTCTGAGATCAGCTGTAGGTTGGTTGGTCCTAGTAATAGGACCCCTCTATGGCGGCCGGCATAGCAAGGGGAAGCATGCTCAGAATGGAAGACCTAGAGAAGTCAAAGACCCTTAAGACACTGACAGGTCAGGCTCGGACTTGCGATTGGCACTAGGTGGCCCGGCATGAACCTGATCACTTCATGACCGAAGAGACGACTGGACGATAGTCAACAAGACTAAAGTAATATAAAAGTCTATGCGGACATCTAAGTTGTAGACGGCTGTTTGATATAACAAATAGCGCAGTCATCTCCTCGGGGGAATACTATTCCGAGTCCGCGAAAGGGTGTGATAAGTTTCAGGGTCAAACGGTGTTCACACTTATAAGATTCTGGATGTTTGCATATTAAAACCAGAGTGGTACTTCGGAGGCATAGTAGTTAGAAGTAGTCCGCGAACACTCAGACGCGAGATATAAATATCGCAGTGCCTCCCGAGCTTTACAGACATCATCAAGCAATGCAGAAGAGATCTTATCAACATAAAATTGTTTACCTCATAAATCTTTACCTTACTTTTATTTTATCGAGACGAGCCTTCCTCGCCAGATTCTCCGTACAAAGATTTTGGCCTATGTCCCTCGCTTATATACTTCAGTTTGGTGTCCGCCTAACACCATCCCCTTCAGGGATTAGTTGTAGATTGGTTGGTCCTAGTAATATCACACCTCTATGGAGGCAGGCAGACTACCGGGAAGCACGCTCAGAGAGGAAGACTTCGATAAGTTGCAGATCTTAAAAGATATTGACACATCAGGCTTTGACTTCCCATTAGCACTAGGTGGCCGAGGATGGAACTGATCACTTCGTGACCAAAGAGACCACTAGAACAATACTCAATATGAGTAAAGTAATATAATAGTCTACACAGATAATGAAGTTGTAGACTGCTACTTGATATAACAAATAGCACTGTCATCTCAGTAGAGGAATACTATTCTGTATCTTTAAAAGCGTGCATGAAGTCTCAGGATCAAACAGTCCTCAAATATATAAGATTCTAGATGCTTGCATATTAAAGCCGGAGTAGTACTTTGGAGGCATAGTAGGTAGAAGTAGTCCGCAAACCCTGAAATGCAGGATATAAATATTGAAGTGCCTCCTGAGCTTTACTAACATCATCAAGCAATGGAGAAGAGATCTTATCAATATAAAGATTTTTCATACTATAAATCTTTACCAGACCTATTTATCACGACATGCCTTCCTGGAGAGATTCTCCGATCAAAGACTTTGCCCTATGTCTATCAGTTATACTAAAGTTTGGTATCTGCCTAACAGTTGAGAGTCATACTGGTCACATGATGCAAGAGATGAATTATGCTATGTGAAGAGCAACCATAAATGGAGGCCATTAGGGCTAAGGCGATATGCCCAGTGATGGTAGCTACTTATCTCCTCATCATAGGATCCACCCACCTCTTTATTCTTACAGTCTACACGTAAAGTAAGGACTGGATGGCAATGGATATCTCCTCTCCTGGTGGCCTTGTTGACTATTTTACTACCACTTTGGGAATTATCAACATCTACAATACCTAGTGTGCCATCTTCTCAATAAAGACTATCTCCGCAATAACAGCCTTGCCCCACATATCATAATCCATGCTGGTAGTAGGCGACTTCAACCTCCATCATCCTCTTTCAGACCGCAGAAGGGTATTCTCTGTCACAGAGCTAGCTTCCTCCACGCTATACTTTGAAAGGGCCGCCTAAGAGAGCTTTTGTCTCTGAAGCGAGCCCAGCACCTTGACATATTTCTCTTTCGACACCATCCTAAGACCCTCGGTACTTGACCTAGCTTTTGCCAATGAAACCCAGGCCGCCAACTTCGCAAGTTGAACAACTACCCTGCCTTCCACTGGCTCAGACCATGCTCCAATCTGAATTATCCTCTCAGCCCTGCTGAAGAAACCGTACCCCTCCTCTCCCTCCTGGTCTAAACTCAACTGGGTGAAGATCTCCCTTGAACTAAAATCAAGGACTTTTGTTCTACTGGCTTCCCCTCCTGTCCCCAAAGAATCTGGCAGACTGTTGCAACATTGCTTTGGCCTGACTTCCTATGACGCTCAGAGCTAGCACTCTGCGAAAGAGACCCTTCCACCATTCTAAATTTTGATGGTGGACGACCTGACAGCCCAAAGGGCAGCTTTCTACTCCACTGTTAGGATTGCCCACAGGTTTCTCTTGCCTTCCTCTATGGTAAATATCTGTACCACTAGAAGGCTCTTCTTTGAAGTGATTAAGAAAGCAAAAAATGATTATTGGAAGAATTGCCTTGAATCTGCAAACCCTCAGTCCCTCCGGACTGTGAAAATGTTCACCTTTGTAAGGCCACCCGATAGATTCCCTCAGTTTCTTGATGGAAACATACTATCTGCGATAAACTTCACACTTCTTACTCACTTCCTTCTTACTACGTCCTCCCAGGGTCTTTGAGCCATTCTGATAGAGTTCAATAATATCTCCCCACTTTCAGCTAATGAGATTGCAACTGCTCTTAGAAAGTCCAGCCCCTCTTCTGTCTCAGGACCTAACACTATCCCCTATATGGTTTGGAAAGTAGTCCTCAAACACAATCACTCTCTTCTCACCTCCTTCCTTGACCCAATGGTGTCATTTCAGTTCCACCCACCTTCTCTAAAAAAGGTAAATGGTATAGATTTCGACAAATCTGGTAAAGAGTCCTACGATACTCCCGCTTCTTTGAGAATCATGGTCATCCTCAAAACATTCTCCAAAATCCTTGAAAGGGTGATGGCAAACAGGCTGTCTACCTTGGCCCATTGCCTAGGCTTCCTCTTTCCACACCAGTGTGGCTTTCTCCCAGGGCTCTGCACCTTCGACCTGTACACCACACTCACTCTCAAAGTCCAACCCTTTTTCAGACCCACGATGAAGGACGCGACCCTCTTCCTTAACATCAAGGGATGTTTCGACAACATCTCCTCACAATCCCTTTGTGAAAGACTAGCTACCAAGTTGGTCAACTGCTGCATAATATCCTGGATAAGGTAGTTCCTGCATGGAAGAACCTGCTGACTTGTATTCCAAGGATCCTCCAACACGTTTATACTTGTCTTAGTGCAGACCTCCTAAAGGTTGCCCATCTCTCCCCTCCTTTTCATCATCTATGTTCAAATGCTCTACTTTCCTGTTTTTAAGAGATTTATACTGTCCTATAAGGACAGTTTCACTGTAACCGTGGCTTCCAGCTCATACAGACCAAATATCTAAAGGTTACAAGGCCTGCTGGGCTCTCTGTAACAAAAAGCCATGAGGATTGGTAAGTTTTTTTCTATCACAAAGACCGAACTCATGCACTGGTCCCACTTCCACCCAAATGACCCCTACTCTCAGGATCCCAGTCCTGCTAAATGGTCAGCTCTTCCACCCATCGAGCCTCCTTCACTGCCTTGGCTACTGGTGAGAATCAACTACCACCTCCTGTACTTAGGGTACAACCGCTCACTTCCTCCATTGTCTACCCCTAGCACAGGGTGCTTTATGCACAATAAGAAGACTCTACAGGCCAGACAAGGACCTAGCCCTCTTCCTCTGCCACCACTTCGCACTCTCATTAGTGGCCCCCATCCTCCTGTATAGCTAGGACCTCTTCTTGCCCAGTTCCACAATGCTTGACAGGATATTGGTGTTTTGGAGAACTGTCCAGGGATGGGTGACCAACTGCTTCACAACTATACCCATGGGCTCACTTGTCCACAAGTCATCACTCCCCTCTCTATGACTCTTGATCACATACCACCAATATCTGCCAGCTATAAGACTAGTCTGCCTCCTCCTGGAAGTAAACCCAGTAACAGCTCACCTCCACTACACCTTTGACACCAACTCTCTCTACTGCTCCCAGGAGGACTACCGGTCCTTCACCAGAAGGCTAACATCTGTATATGCACCACTACTCTAGAAGACCCCTGTCCCCTCTCCTCCGATAAGAAATCACCTCCCACGGGATGTAATAGTATACAGGACACTCCCGTTCATTACCCTGAATGGCCCCCCTCCCCTGCACTGACCCATCCCTCCTTCCACACGACCAAATTCTCCTTCAAGGCATCCTGACCTCCAATAAAGCAAAAAAGTTAGCAGTTTGGCCCCAACTCTTCAGAGACTGGGTGCGTCAGTTCTCCCCACCCCTTAAGTACGCATATAAGCCATGCTTGTCTCTCCACTCCTTCATGTGGGTTATAAGGTTTACCCGCTAGTTGGATCTATCAAATGTACTCTCATAAAAGGTATCTGATAGCACATGTATCCTGGTTTATGAAAGACTCCTCCCCTCTCTGCCCCCTCTGCCAGGAGGACAAGGAGGACTTCCCGTACCCAATCCTCTGCTGCTTGTCCTGCTCCCCTTACTGAAAGTATATCATTCTGACCCTCGAGGATTTAGGACCGGACAGCCCCTTTTAGTCTAATATGACTCAGCCCCAATCCTTAGCAGCCTACATCCAAGAAACAGCGACTGACTTCCTGTCTGCAATGCCACCTACCCACTCTACATGTCCTCTCAACATAGGTACCCCTTTACTCATTCCCTCTTTACCTAATTTTTCATTGTAGGCCCACAGGCCTCCCATTACGATTGTTTGCTTTAGTTTTGCTTTAGTTTATCTTTTGTTATGATTATATATTTATTGGTTTTATTTCCTTAGAAATTTGGTGTCTGCTATTGGACATACTTGGAGAACTATTGTGATGATTGGTGCGAGATTTCTTTTGTTATGTGTTTTGCAATTAAGGTTTTCTTTATGTCATACTTAGTGCTACATGCCAATTCTTGTACCTTAACTACAAATATATGAAAATAGAAAAAGAAAAAAAAGAAAAACAAAGGCTAATAGATAGGCTTTTTATACTTTGTTTTCAGCTCCTTCGTTACTCATTGCTTTATGCTTTCACAAATATATATCTATTCATAATCGTTATTACTTTGCTATAAATATGAAGGGATGTACTACTCCTGAGTAAAGCTAAAGAGTATGAGACTAGTTGAACAAAAAGTATGATAGTTAATGAGAGTATAACATAAGTCTTCAAGTTATTTGATCCCTTTTAGATGTATGTCTGAGAACTAGTGTCAAGAGAAGAAGAAAGAAGTACTATTACCTGTTATTGAGATACTGACATGGCGGAAATGTAATCCTAGTATAAGGAACTAATAATTCAAACCATATTTAGACATATTCCTAGCTTTCTTTCCATTTTAATACTTTCAGTCATAATTCTTTTTACAATTCTTTAGTTTCTTTGAATCTCTTACAATATACCTATTTCATATTTAATGTAGCCTTAATGATTCAAAACCTTTAATATGAATTCTAAATTTTCTTTGCTAAATATAAGGTGTTCTTGATAGTGACATTTCATTGCTTTATATAATACATGTATTTTAGCCCTGTATATTATGAAAGGCATGTACTATACCTATTACATATATAGTATATATAATCATTTATACTTTTTTATACTTTACTCTACAGTATGAGTTACTTTAAAAGTATTCAAAACCAATATCAAGACTTATAGTAGCAACCTCCAAGTATTAGGATTAAGATAGTTATTTTCTTTTAAAACAGGAACATTTTGTATAATTAATCATATGTTAACTAGTAGAGAGTATAATAAATTCAGTTTGTGCAGCATTTTGTATTTATGAAAGATAATTTCAAAGAAAACATGCCTTTACTTTACTACTTACTATTAGCACATATAATATATGAAATACATTAGTTATCTACTTTATTAAGCAGTCAGAAGTACAATATTTATTTCTGCCTGTCATGAGTTTACGCAAGTACAGGTTTATATAAACTTGATAGAATATAGTTGTTACGATTCCTAACCGGTATTAGTTGTCAGCAACGGGCAGAGTGTACTACTCTTGTCTCTCTCGACGATAGTTCTTAGGCCTATGCCTACAATAAGGGGGGAGAGACTCATGTGTCTTGGGTCCTTATCGCTTATCCTACTCTTTCTTCAACTCGACTCTTATAGTAGAGTCCACGTCTTGTAGGTATATATTGGTAAAGAGCGTAATGGTTTTATATTCATAAAAGCATAAAGTAATAAGTAAGGAAATAACTTAGAACGAAGTGTGAAAAGCCTATCTACTCAGGCTTCTCTTTTTTTTCTCTTTTTTTTCTTTTTTTTCTTTTTTTTTTTTTTTTTCTTTTTTTTTTATCAACAATTTTATTCTGTGTTTAAGGTAGACCGTCCACATGCAGTACTAGCGATGGCCACACGTAAACCTCCCCCTCTATGCCAGCCCGCAACAGCCAGAAGAAAAACCGTCAACGAACCCTAACAGAAAGGGACACTAGCAGACAGGACTGAAACCCCGGGAACATGACACCCCCCGCCGAAACCCCGCACAGTCGAAAAGACTCCGCCGCCCCACAACTTGTAGTATACACAAACGGTAAAGACTGTGAAGGAAAGCCACCCAAGCCCATCAGAACAAAAGAAATATGACTTCCCGACAGTGGTCTAACCCCATAGCAAGAGCCGCCTAAAATGGTCTTAACCCGGCCGGATCAATACCACCTATGACATGAAACATCTACGGCTAAGGGATATACCCGGCTAAGTAGAAGGGGAACCAAAAGGAGGAAAGACCAAGACCAGGAAAACAGAAGCCATGGCAGGGCACAGGGACTAGTGCCATCCAGACTGGGAAGCGCGGTAGAAACAGCGGAACAGCATCGAGGTAAGGCGCTGTAGCAGTAGGAACCCAGCCGAGGGAGGGTATAGCAGTAGGGTGCAAGCCAATCCAACCATCGGCTCAGGAAGGCAACCGAACGCGAACGTGTGGACTATCAGTAATCATGTTCGTAGCTAACTAGGCAGTCCCCAGTATCAGAAGGCAAGCGTTTCACCGCATCTCTCATGTAGTCCCTTGTTCTATGAGAGATAGTTTCACTTTGTGGATGGGATACCACCGGTTAAGCCAACTGTGGAGAGGGGCGAGCTCCACCAGAGTGCCTGTTGGAAAGTTCTCACCTACCGCAAACCATGTTCCCGGCCATCTGAAGAATAGGAAGTGTGCGGTCGCTGACCGTGAGGAGGGGCCACGCTTAGGGAGGAAAGAGTGGGAGATGGGTAGCGCAAAAGGTATGCGGGAACCCAAAGAGAGGAAAGCCTCGACACGTAAAAAAGTAGAGAAGGACAGTGGGGGGGATGTGGATGGCCGTAACTCCTAGGCTGAAGCCATCGTGAGAGGAGAGGGGAGGGGTCGGTAGTTCATGGGATCCCAACCGTGGAGGGTTGATTTCAAGTGCGAGGAAAATAGAGGAGACGGAGGATGGCCTATCTACTAGGTTTTTTTTTGTTCTCTTTTTTTCTTTTTTTATCATCATGCATTTGTTGTTATTTAGGGAACAAGAACTTGCATGCAGGGCTAGCTATGGCATAAACAATCCGCATTGCTCCTTCCACCAGGCCCGACTGTATCCCGAGGATCCTCTGGTATGTGCCTAACCGCACATCTCGCCTCAAAGAAAAACCCGTCCCTACCTCGCAAGCGAATCAGAGAATAGGAGAAACCTAACTAAGAAGAAAGCAGGAAAACATAAGAAGGTAACCACAAAAAATATCTTGGAAGAAACAAAAGAAAAACAAGCGCCGTAGATCCCACAACAACCTGAGCCAGATATACACGTGGGCTGCAGAAAACCGTATAAGTTATCCCGGAACACAACGCAACTGAGAAAATGGGCCACCTGTAGGGAGGAGGCAGGAGAGGGTGGTGCAGTAGGGTGCAAGCCGAGGGAGGGTGTAGCAGTAGGGTGCAAGCCGATCCAACTAACAGAACAGGGTAGAAACCGAACATGACCGTGTCAACTCTCGGTAATTGTGTTCGTGTCTGACTAGGCGGTCCCCAGGGGCAGACGGCAAGCCTTTTACCATGTCTCTCCTGTAGTCACTTGGTCTCTGAGAGATAGCGTCACGGAGTGGATCGGATACCACCCCTTAAACCGACTGTGGGGAGGAGCGTGATTGACCCGTGGGCCTGCTGACGAGTCCTCGGGTACTGCAAACCGTATTCTCAGCCGTCTGAAGTATGGGAAGCGAAGTGTCGCCGACCGTATAGAGGGGCCTCGCTAAGGGAGGTGAGCGGCGAGAACGGGCAGCGCGGAAGGTGTACCGGCACCCAGTGGAAGGAACGCCCTGACGCGTAAAATGCGAAAGAGGGCAGTGTGGAAAGGATGGAAATGGCCGTCACTCCCTGGCCGTGGCTATCATGGGAGGTGAGTGGGGGTGGATGGTTCATGAACTCGAAGCGTTGAGAGTTGATTTCAAGGGTGAGGAAAATAGAAGAGATGGAGGATGGCCTATCTACGCGTTCTTACTTTTTTTTATTTTTATTTTTATTCTTATCATCAATTTTATTCTGTGTTCAAGGTACACCATTCGCATGCAGCGCTAGCTATGGCGGACACATAAACCTCCCTCCCTACTGCAGCCTGAAACAGCCAGAAGAAAAACCGTCAACGGACCAGAACAGAAAGGCACACTAGCAGACCGGACCAAAACCCCGGGAACCTGACACCAGCCACCCAAACCCCGCGCAGTCAAAATAACTCCCCCGCCCTACAACTTGTAGTATACATAAGCGGTAAAGACTGTAAAGAAAAGCCAGCCAAGCCCATCAGAAGAAAAGAAACGCGACAACCCAACAGTGGTCTAACCCCAAAGCAAGAGCCACCCGCAACAGCCTTAACCCAGCCGATCAGTGGCACCTACGATGAAGACTTGTCTACGGCTAAGGTATAGACCTGACAAAATGGAAGGGGAACCGAGGAGAGAAAAGCCCAGGTTGCGGAAAACAGAACCTGTGGCAGGACACAGGGACTAGTGCCATCCAGACCGAGAAGCCCGGTGGAGACGCCCAGGGGGCATGGAGGTAAGGCGGTGTAGCAGTAGGTTGCAAGTCAAGCGAGGGTGCAGCAGTAGGGTGCAAGGCGATCCAACCATCAGGTCAGGATAGAAACCGAATGCGACCGTGTCAACTCAGAGTAATCGTATTCATGTCTTCCTCGGCAGTCCTCAGGTACGGAAGGCAAGTAATCTTACCGCGTCTCTCATGTAGTCCCTTGTTCTACGAGAGATAGCGTCCCTTAGTGAATGGGATACCACCGCTTAAGCCAACTGTGGGGAGGAGCGAGATCGACCCGAGGGCCTGCTGGAGAGTTCACGCGTACTGCAAACTGTGTTCCCAGCCGTCTGCAGCATGGGAAGCGAATGGTCACCTACCACAAGGAGGGGCCTTGCTAAGCGAGGTGAGAGGCGGGGACGGGCAGTGCGAAAGGCATACTGGAACCCAGAGTGAGGAAAGCCTCAACGCGTAATAACGTGAAGAGGACAGTGGAAGGAGGTGGATGGCCGTCACCCCTAGGGTGAAGCCATCGTGGGGAGAGAGGGAGGAGGGGCAGATGGTACGTGAGATCCCAAGCGTTGATATTGATTTCAAGTGCGCGGAAAATAGTAGAGACGCAGGATGCCTATCTACGCAGTCTTTTTTGCCTTTTGTCTCTTTTTTTTTTTTTATCATCATGTATTCCTTATTTTATGGTACAAGAACTTGGATGCAGCGCTAGCTATGGCATAAACAAAACCTCAATTTCAAACTCGCAATCACAAAAGAAAAAACTTGCACCATAGTGGAAAATCCTCCTAAAAGTGTCCGATAGCCAACACGAAATTCCAAGGAACTAAAAGAAATGAATACAAAGATCGTAACGAAAAATAAAACCAGCTGGGGACCCAAAAAGGAGTAAACGTCAGACAAGTCAGATCGTGAGGTGGGTGTCACAATTCAGGGCCTGCAGCCATGAATCGGAAGTCCAGTGTTGCTGGGAGAGGTCTCTGAGGCGGGGTCCCTGTCTGCAGGTGGCATGCCAGGGGGAAAGCCTGTGGCGGTCACCTTGAGATACTTCGCGAAGGAGCGGAGACAGTTTTCGTTGGTCAAAAGTGGGCTGTCTCTGCCGACGTCTGTGAGGCGCCGGAGGTGGCACTCACGAGGCTCCTTGCGAGACTCGCAGTGCAGGATGGCATGAGTGAAGTCTTGCTCATCCTCCTCGCTGGAAGGGCACAGGGGGAAGGGGTCGTCGGTGACCTGGGAGCAGTGGGCAGCAAGGTAGCTCTGACCCGAGCATATTTGGTGGATCATACCTGGGAGAAACCTCCCCAAACCCATCAAGGGGTGGGGTTTGAGGGACACAGCGAAGGGATAGTAGGAGGGGGGGGTAACTGGGCGGCCCAATTCCTAGCGAGTGGGTTTCTCTGTTGCAGCTTGATCGACTGGTAGGACGGGATCCCATCTCGCAAGTTAAGCTGTTCTGGGTAAAGAAGGTCAGGCGAGGCCACAGGGATAGGGCCCGTGGCGTCAATGAACTGAAGAGTGCGGCGAGCAATTGCATCTAGCGGGAGGTGCTTGCGTATAGAAGTTCGGGGGGGGCCTGTCTTCCAGTGGAGCGGGGCGTAGACAGACGACAGGCCTTGAGTGAAGCAGCGGTGGTCTTCTTTTGCCCGAAATGGGGAGAATGTGGGATAGGACGAGCGGAGCCTGGCTGTCACCAGGTTGGCCTCCGGGGGGAGGCACACCAGTCGCACACTGGCCAGCCTTTGACAGTGGAGGACCAAGAGCAGGAGGGGGGGGAGAGCCGATTCGCATGCTAGGATGCCTGCCAGGGTGGCCGAGAAACAGTTCATCACCCACCTCTGGAGCGACTTCCAAAAGACGGACATCTTGTCTAGGAGGGTGAGACTCGGGGAGAAGAGGTCCGCCCCATAGAGCAGGATCGGGGAGATCAGGGAGGTCACCAGGCGCTGGCAGAGGAATGTGGGGATACCCTTACTGGGCTTGGACAGTCTTTTAATCGTCGCGAAGGCCCCTCGGGCCAGGGCGAGTCTCCTGGTGAAGTGTGCGGTGGTGCCTTTGGTGCATGAAGTGGACGAGGGTTCGAACTAGTATCCAAGCCATCGTATTAGTTTGGAGGGGTAATAGAGGTACCCGTCTACCAGGACTGGGATCCAGGGGCGGTGGATCTTTTGTGCAGGGGTCGTCCAGTATATGAGCTCGGTCTTCGGGACCAAGAAGGACATGCCAAGCCTGCCAGCCTTTGGCTGGAGTATAGAGGTTATCCCTTGCAGCGGCTGGACATTCTGGCAGTACGAGCCGCAGGCGACCGTGACTGCGAAATCGTTTACATAGGAGAGGATTAGACGCCGGGGGATTGAGAAGTGGAGGGAAGAAATGTATATGACGAACCGAACGGGGGAGAACAGGGAGCCCTGGGGCGTGCCGACTGAGACCGGGGAGAAGACTTGAGGGGCCCCCTGGAAGACCAGGTAGCAGGAGCAGCCGTGCAGGAAAGACCTAATCCGCAAGACCATGTACGGGTTGACTATCCGAGTCACAAGCCTTGCGCAAAGTAGGGGGGTGGAGACATTGTCGAAACCACCCTTTATGTCGAGGAAGACTGTTGAGACTTTGAGCTTGTGGTGCATAAAGATCGGAACCTCATGAGAAAGGGTCGCCGCTGCGTCGAAGGTGCACAGGCCCGGGAGGCAGCCAGTCTGGTGGGGGGACAGGAGGCCCAAAAAGCGGGTGAGGGCAGAGAGGTGGGTCCCCATAACCCTCTCGAGGATCTTGGAGAGCGTCTCTAATAGGACAATGATTCGGAAGGAAGCGGGCGTGTCATAGGAGGGCTTTCCTGACTTGTCAAGCACTGGTCGGTTGGGTATCTTTAGGGAGGGAGGGTGCTGTCCATACCGAACGAGGGGGCTGAGGATTGAAGTCAGGATCTCGGGTTTTAGAGAGGAGACCTTCTTCCAGACAGAGTAGGGGATCTAGTCTGGGCCAGCAGCGGAGGATGAGGAGGAGTTTCTGAGGGCAGCTGCAATCTCTTCCGCCAATAGCGGTGGGACATCTTTGTACTCCCTTAAGATGGCTGGAAGGTGTGAGGACTGTTTTTCAGGGAAGAAATAGGCGAGCAGGGCTTTGTTGATGTCCATGGGGCTGTCAGCCCTGGGTATAGGTGAGAACCTGTCTGGGAGTCTGCCGAAGGCATAGCGCTTCGCGGTCCAGAGTGACTGTGAGGTGGCTGATTTGAGGAAGTTTTTCCAGTATTCGGTCTTGGCATTCTTTATGGCCTTGAAGTATAATAGGTGTGCTTCCTTGCACTGATGTTTAGAGGAGGGGAGGGGGTCGCATTGCGCTGATCTAATCATAGAGTGAAAGGCAGCTCACTGCGGGGTGAGGTTCGGGGTCCACCAGGGTTTGGACCTGTTGGAGGGCCTCTTGTCTGGGGTATGGAGCCTGAGGATGGCCCTCAGTCTGCCAAGGGCAGTGTCGAACCAGGCGGAGAAGGAGTGGGGCATTGGGAGGGAGGGAGGGGGGTTGATCTTGATGGCCTTGATTTCACTCAAGGGAGAGGGCCAGTCTGTTTTCATCCACACGGGGGCAGGGGAGGGTGGGCGTGCCAGTGGTTCGGACAGGATTACGAGGATCGGGACATGGTGCAAGCCGGTCAGGGGGAGGGATGTGTCCCACGACTGGAACTTGGGGGACAGTGCGAGGTTGGCGAAGGATAGGTCTATTACAGAGGGACGGAGCTCAGGGTCGAAGGAGAAGTAGGTGAGTGTACCCGGGGTGTTCAATATAGAGAAACCCTCATTAGCGGCCCTCTCAAAGAAGGGTGTAGAAGCACTGAGGTCTGAGATTGAGAAACGGCGGCGAGGGTCCACCGAGGGATGGTAGATATTAAAGTCTCCAACGACCAGCGTCGGTGTGGTGGTGTGGGGGAAGGCAGTCTCAAGAGGGATGGTCCTGTGAAAGGGGGAGCCATCCCAGGTGCCGTAGAGATTTACAATCCTAAGCTTGGTGACAAGGGAGTCAAAGAAACCAACAGACGAATGGAAGTCAACAGCCATCCCATCCCTCGCCTCCGAGAAGACTGGGAGGACTGAAAACTGTTGAGTAGAGGAGAGGTGGAGGTAGCAGGCCACTTTGGGCTTGCCGCCATTGGGGCAGGGGGGCAAAAAGGGTTTGAAACCAGGGAATGTTGGGGGTTTGTTCCTGTGTAGGGGGGGGTCTTGCAAGGCAACTAAGGTAGGGGGGAAATCCAAAAGAGAAAAGGAATTAAAAAGGGAAAGAAACACATTCTAGCTTCCTAAGCAGTTGTGTTGTAGAACGGATATGGGGTTATGGGAGCCCACCGGCAGCGAGGAACTCACAGGGGAGGTGTGACCAGCCATTACACGCCTTCCAGCATCTCAGGCTGGGGGAGAGGAGTGGGAGATTCCTGCCATGCGGGATTGGGCAGGGCACCTCCTTGGAGCTTTAGGGCAGGGACCGGACGACGTGTTGGGCGGGCATCACCACGCCTAGGGCGCGATGTTTCAAGTGCAAAGGGGTGTAGGAGGGAGCGTGACCCAGTTGAAGGACCCTCACCGGAGTCGTTCGTCGTATCCATAGCTTCCTCATGCTGCGGAACAGAGGACTCCCCCCGGGCAGGAGGGAGGGGAGGTCTTGATGGGCATTCTATAGCGAAAGCTGGATGTTGGCCTTTGCAGACCGCACACATCGAGGGCGAGGTTGGACCGCAATTGACCCCTGCTTTCAGGTTGCCACCCTTAGGGCAGGTGGGGTTCTGGCATCGATGTGCCCATTTATGGTGGGCGAGGGCATAGATTGGGCAGACCAGGTGTTCAATCTTGCATCTAGCTGAATGGTGTCCATAGTCCCAGCAGTTACGGCATTGAGTGAGGCTGTTAGCCGAGTATGCTCCCTCAATCTTACAACGAGAGGAGAAAAGGTAAGCATTGCGCAGCATTGTGGCCTCATTTTCAGGCGCAACCATTACAACAACAGAAGTCGCTTTCTTGAGGAATCTGGAGTCGCGGTCGGGATTTAAGTATCGAGCGGCGAGGATCTGGACGTTCTTGACTTTCAGAATGGTGTTGCTTAGGGACTGCGGGAGGTCATCGTCGTCTTCCGGAAGGTATGCGATAGGGAGGTAGTGAATCGCCAGCAGAACCTCATTCGGGGCAGGGCGGAAAGGGAGCCACGTTGCGTCTCCGGTTTGGAAGGACTGGTTCAGCTTGGATGATAGGGCATCGTAGTAGGGGGCATATGCGGTAGAGGGAACAAAAGGGGATAGAGCAAGAAGCGGCACTGCTCCTCTGTCGTTGACTGGGGCAGAGAAGGATAGGGGTAGGGTGCAGCCCGCTTCACAGAGCATGGAAGCTGCAATGTCTGAGAAGGAGGCAGCTAGTCGCTCTACTTGGGAGTGTGGGAAAGGGGAAGACCTTGAGGCGAAGAAGCGTCTCACAGCAGCTGGGAGGCTCCACGGCCCTTGTGAGGTGGCCGTAGGTACTGATCCAGACGCAACCTGGGCAGCCGAGGGAGTACCTTTTGCTTTGTTTGTCTTTCGATTGATTTTCTGTCCCGCTGTAGCACCCTGGGCATAAGAGGGGGCGGCGGACTGAGCCATCGTTTGCGGGACAGGCTGGAACTCCAAGAGGAGAGGGTACTTCCCTTCCCTTTATGTCTGGGCCTCCCAGGAGCACAGGAATTTCGCCGCATATGCGGCCAGGTTACCGTATCCTTTCTGGTCTTTAGTGCTCTAGCGGAGGATGTCTGTGTCACCCCCACCCTTGTAGGTGGTGGTCAACACATCGGCGAGGGTAGCGGTGAGGGGGACGTGGCTATCTCTTTACCCTTGCAGGAAGGAGCTGCACGGGCCGTGTGGGTGACAAGCACTGCAGGTGTGGTTCATTGGGTGGGGGCTCTAGGTGGCTTACTGGTTTTGGAAGAGGGATGGTCAGCCGAGATGCCAAGTCTGTAACTGACAGCTGGAGGGCGGACAGCGATGCTGCTGTAGTGTCATTCTGGTTGTGGGGAGCAGGAAGGCACTGGGGTTTCTCCCTACGGGAGTAGAGTTCGTCGACTTGTCCCTAAAGGCGAGTGTCCTCGAGGGCCAGCTCATCAATTTGGGTGGAGATGGACCTTGATGCTAAGAGTGAGCTGCAGAGGAGGAGAAGGATGACACCCTCCACAGGAGAGAGGTCGTCGAGCTCTGTGGAAGTGATGCGTGGGAAGAGTTGGTTGGAGATACCTGCGTCCGTCGAGGATCGTTCGAGGAGCTCCAGGAGGAGGGGGACATGAGGGCGCACTCCCGATACCGAGGAGTGTTCGGAGGGGGGAAGGAGAACTGAAGCCATTCCTGTCATGACAAAGAGGCCTCGACCTGATTGTCTTTAAGATGGTATGAACGTAAGGGCACACTGGACGCTGATGGTGTTGAAGAGGAGGAAGGAATGTAGGGTGGGTGAAATAGTGGAAGTGGAGCGTGCCTATCTATGCTGTCTTCTTTTTTTTTTTCTTTTTTTCTTTTTTTTTTATCATCAATTTTGTTCTGTGTTCAAGGTACACCGTCTACATGCAGCGCTAGCTATAGCAGACGCACTCACCTCTCACCCTACGCCAGCCAGAAACAGGCAGAAGAAAAACCATCCATGGACCCGAGCAGAAAGGCACACTAGCAAATAGGACCGAAACCTGGGAAACAGGACACCCCCCGCCCAAACCCCACGCAGGCGAAGAAACTCCCGGGCCCCACAACTTGTAGTATACACAAACAGTAAAGACTGTAATAGAAAGCCACCTAAGCCCAGCAGAACGAAAGAAACTCCACTACCCGACAGTGGTCCAACCCCATAGCACAAGCCGCCCAAAACAGTCCTAACCCGGCCGAATCAGGGTCAGCTGCGACATAAACCGTGTGCAGCCAAGGGATAAATCCGACAAATTGGAAGGGGAACCGAGGAGGGAGAAGCCAAGGCCGAGGAAACAAAACCCGTGGCAGGGCATAAGGACTAGTGCCATCCAGACCAAGAAGCCCAGTGGAGATGCCGGAGGGGCGTCGAGGCAAGGCAGTGTAGTAGTAGGGTGCAAGCCGATCCAACCGTCAGGTCAGGAAGGAAACCAAACGCGACCGTATCAACTCGCGGAAACCGTGTTCGTGTCTTTCTAGGCGATCCCCAGAGGCGGAAGGCAAGCAATCTTACCGTGTCTCTCATGTTGTCCCTTATTCTAAGAGAGATAGCGTCACTTAGGGGATGGCATACCACCGCTTAAGCCAACAATAGGAAAGAGCAAGATCGACCCAAGGGCCTGCTAGAGAGTTCTCCCGTACCGTAAACCGTGTTCCGAGCCGTCTGAAGCATGGGAAGCATAAGGTCGCCAACTGTGTAGAGGGGCCTCGCTAAGCGAGGTAAGAGGCAGGGACGGGCAGCGCAAAAGGCATACCGGAACCCAAAGGAACGAAAGCCTCGACGCGTAAAAAAGCGAAACAGGACAGTGGAGGGAGGTGGATGGCCATCACTACTAGGCCGAAGCCATCACAGGAGGAGAGGGGGGGATGGGTGGTTTGTGAGATCCCAAGCGTTAATGGTTGATTTCAAGCGCCTGGAAAATAAAGCAAGCGAAGGATGCCTATCTTCAGGGTCTTTTTTTCCTCTTTTTTTTTCCTTTTTTTTATCTTCATGTAAGCGTTGTTATTTAGGGTACAAGAACTTACATGCAGCGCTAGGTATGGCATAAACAATGCCCATTCCTCCACCCGCCCGGCACAACTGTATCTGCAAGACCCTCTGGTATGGGCTTAACCGCACATCTCGCCCCAAAGAAAAACCCGTTTCTACCTCGCAAGCGAACTCAGAGAATAGGGGAAGCCTAACTAAGAAGAAAGCAGGAAAACATAAGAAGGTAACTGCGCGGGACATCTCAAAAAAGAACAAAAGAAATCGCGCACCAGGGTGAGCCTCACAACAACCAAGCCAGATATACGTGCGGGCAGCAGAAAACGGTAGAAGTTATCACGGAACTCGGCGTAACCGAGAAAGGGAGCCGCCTGTGGGCTGCGGCGGGAGGGGGTGGAGCAGTAGGGTGCTAAGCGAGGGAGGGTGCAGCAGTTGGGTGCTAGCCGATCCAACCGCCAGAACGGGCCAGAAACCGAACGCGACCATGTCGACTATCGGTAATCGTGTTCGTGTCTTGCTAGGGGGTCTACAACAAGAGTAGTCCCAACTTGAACCGTGAGACTAGGAGGGTATGGCCAAATCTCCAAGCGAGACAGGCACCGAAGTTACTATCCGAGGCGTTCCCCCACAGTGCGCGTGCACACAGGGAGACAGGCGTCCACCACAGCCAACGCCAAACGGAAACAACGAAGAGATGTTCCCAAGGAAGTAGAGGAGCGAGGTCGACCATCAGGCCGAAAGAGTAGTCCACGCGTACTGCAGAAACCATGTTCCCAGCCGTCTGAAGCATGGGAAGCGAGCAGTCGCCGACCGTGAGGAGGGGCCTCGCTAAGCGAGGAAAGGGGCGAGAACAGGCAGCAGAAAGGCAGTGCCGGAACCCAGAGGGAGGAAACCCGCCCCGCGTAAAGGAGCAAGCGATGGCAGGGGGAAAAAGGGGTAGGTGGCCATGACTCCTAGGCCGAAGCCATCGTAGGAGGAGAGGGGGGGTGGATGGTTCGTGAGTACCTAGCGTTGAGGGTTGATTTCAATCGCCGGGTGTGTAGAGGAGACGGAGGATGGCCTATCTACACAGTCTTTTTTTTACTTTTTTTATTTTTTTTATCTTCATGTATTTGTTGTTATTTAGGGTACAAGAACTTGCATGCAGTGCTAGCTATGGCATAAACAATCCCCATTCCTCC
>JACCEG010000006.1:147763-176205 GCA_014065205.1 Tuber brumale | reverse complement strand
CCCCACGAGAGCCCAAAGTTACCTACATTCCCCGCTCTCCTAGTACTCCAAACCACCACAAACCCACTCTGGTCCCCTTCCCCGACCCTAGGACCCATACTTTTGAACAGCGTCCTACCTGCTCACTTTGTCTTTTTTGTCGTTGGCTGCGCTCTCAGGATTTATCTCGCACTACAAAGGTTAAGTCAGTCAACTCTGGCTGCTGTGAGTGTAATCATGCCTTATGTCGTGAATGTTTTTTTCTCTTTCACAATATTTGTATATAGATTTTTTTTTTCTTTTTTTCTACATCCGCATACCGTAAAAACTCAGTCATAACGAACTCACCTAGACTGGTCATGCAGCAAAATCAGACCTTCTGATAGATGGAGTGCCCTTAAACAGGGCCAATTAACATAAGTAAAACTCTTTGCACACACTCTTGGGTCATTCAAAGCAATGAAAACTGCTCCACAATCAGTCCAGGTGAGTTCAGCGAGCTGAGTTTTTACAGTCGCTTATTTGATTGAGTTTGAATTTGATATCATGTGATGTTAATCATTTCCCTACAAGGCTAGTGTTCTACATTTTAAATGGGCCTGAATGTTTCAGCGGTTTGGGGGATAATAAAATAACCCTCCCAACAACAACCAGAGCCCTGCTGCTTGAATAGTGCCGGCACTTTAGAACCTACCGGTACCTTCACAACAACCAACTTGCAACAACACCTACAAATAGATTTAAAATCCCCTTGTACAGTCCTCCTAATGGTATATTGGAATGTATTTACAGAGTAATTTTCCTGATTTTCTTTTAAACCTTCTGGTTGGCACTGTACAAGGCACAGGCTATATGTTTTCGCACAAGACAGGGATAATTTTGCGGGTTAACCTAAAATAACTGTTCATTAACTTTCGGCCTAGTACTTGTAGAGGCGTTCAAAGTTTGTACCGGAAGAAGGATAATGAGACTTGCATAATTAGCCAAGAAACCCCCGATTAGGTATAGCATATTACTGTATTAGGACTAGTTCTCTGGATTCGCTGTGAGGCCGCATTACTGTAATACTTCTACCTGCACCTGCAGCTCGCCTCTATTCAAATTTATAGTTTTTTGTTGTTCGTGTGATCGTAAACAACGACAACCACAAAGAAGCTTAACCTTCCTCCATCAAAGCCATTCTTATCTCCTTCACAAATTCTCCAGTCCGTCGAACTGTTCTCCACGGGGTTTACGAAAATAGTTTAATTTTATTTGAACAATGGCACCAACTCCAGTCTACATTGTCTCCGCTGCCAGAACTCCTCTTGGAGGGTTCCAGGGGTGAGTTTGATCCAATTTTAACTGCGGAGTGGATGAAGGAAGGATAAGGAGAGAGAGGCACAAAGGGGGGGGATATGAAATGGATGAGGGGAGAAGGGGGGGGGGGGGGTATGGTGGCTAACATTTGGAGTTCCCCGCATCGAATATAGCTCCCTATCATCACTCACCGCAACTCAACTGGGTTCCCACGCTATCAAGGCTGCCCTTGCCAAAGTTCCGGTCATCAAGGCTGTCGATGTCGAGGAGGTTTTCTTTGGAAATGTTTTGTCGGCCAAGTGTGTTGCCTTTCTTGTTCCCTTCACTCATGCCACCTACCGGTGTTACCTTGTTACCGCTGCACTGCTGCCGTAGTAGTGCTAGTTGATAGGAGATCGCATGGTATGGCGAATTTCGGTGGGTGTTGATCCTGACATCGGCTATCTACAGTTTGGGGCAGAATCCTGCGAGGCAATGTGCACTTGGAGCTGGGTTAGCTCAGTCTACCGTGTGCACTACCGTCAATAAGGTGTGTGCTTCTGGGATGAAGGCCATCATCCTAGGGGCTCAGACTATTATTACTGGGAATGCCGACGTAAGCTCTTCTCTTGTGGGGGAGGGCATTGGTGATGGGCAATGTCCTTATAAATGATGAATGGTGTTTCATAGATTGTCGTTGTCGGCGGAACTGAGTCTATGAGCAACACCCCATACTATGTCCCTACAGCTAGAAGCGGAGCTCGTTACGGCAACCAGCAAATGGTTGACGGTGTTGTCCGTGACGGTTTGTCAGACGCCTACGATAACCAGCCAATGGGTTTTGCAGCGGAGGAATGTGCGCAAGATTACACCTTCTCGAGGGAAGCTTCGGATGCCTATGCTATCAAATCGTATCAGAAGGCCCAGGAGGCAGTGGCCAGCAAGCGCTTTGCCGAAGAAATTGCACCAATCGAGGTTTCCGGTGGCAGGGGAAGGCCTAATGTCCTCGTCGAGGTGGATGACGAGCCCAAGAATGTGAGCTTTCATATCCACTGATCTGTGGTAGCCAGAGGAAATCCGGGCGGGCTGACGGTATTTCCTTTTTAAAACGAAACAGTTGAACATTAGCAAGCTCAAGACCGTCCGGCCAGTCTTTGTTCCGGGTACTGGTACCGTCACCGCCGCAAACGCATCCCCAATATCTGACGGTGCGTCAGCCCTAGTCCTCGTTTCGGAGGCCAAGCTCACGGAACTCAGCCTCGCCCCACTGGCCAAAATCATCGGCTGGGGTGAAGCGGCAAAGGCCCCATCAAAGTTCACTACAGCGCCCTCTCTTGCTATCCCCAAGGCCCTCAAACACGCCGGTTTGTCGCAGGAGCAAGTCGACTTCTTTGAGATCAACGAAGCCTTCTCTGTTGTCGCGTTGGCTAATGTTAAAATCCTCTGCCTGGACGAGGCTAAGGTCAATGTCAACGGTGGAGCCGTGGCGCTCGGCCACCCGCTCGGATGTTCCGGTGCGAGAATCGTCACGACCCTTATTAATGTTCTCAAGCAACGCGAGGGAAAGATTGGGGCTGCGGGTATTTGCAATGGTGGTGGTGGCGCCTCTTCTATCATTGTTGAGGCCATATGAATGGATGGGTGGTTTTATTTTTGTTGTAGCCTTGCTGTGATATGTTGTATTTGTGGTAGCCTCTAGTTGGCGATGGCAACGTCTAATTATTGCTGTTGATACTGTACCATCTTACCTTGACATGAACTCGCACTCACGAGAACCAATTCACGGAGTGTTGAATGCGAAAAAAAGAACAAGACCCAAAATAAGAACTATGGTAACGCACAAGTCTCGCGCATGGATGTCCCAGCAATAGCTTAGCACTGCTTCCTCCCAGCTTACTTTGAGCTAAAGATCACTGACCGGCGGACAAGGCATCCGCTCATCTGCTTGTGCTGTTCCGACCAACCAACCTACCAACCAATCAACCCATGCGGCAGCATCTCTCCCCCTTACCGTAGAAACTAATGAAAGCCGGAATGGCGCTGGTGAGGATTTTCTTGAACCCGCCCAATCGCCGCTCTCTATGTGCTTAACCTGTAGCATGTTGGCGGTGTTCATGCAGTTCTATTGGCATGGTTGCCCTAGTTCCCCTTGATATAATATTATTATAATAATCAATTCTATAACTCTAATTATTTTAAAAGGCAGGTATTCACAATATATTCTTTACATAGGTTGATTTCTGGATCAGAACTTAATATTTTATAATTTTCTCCATCTTTGATAAGATAATAAATTCACTTCTTGCTAACTGAACCTTTCTATATTATGTTAAACAATTTTGTTTTCTAAAATCATGTTAATGTATCAATAAACGGTATTGCTGTGTATCAAATATATGAAGATATAGCTTATGAGTTTTGTATGTTCTACAGGTAGAGAGTGCAATGTCCTGAACTTATAGAACATAGAAAACTTATAGGCTATACTATCATAAGGCTAAGTAGACTTGTATCTAATAACTTTTCCTATTCAGCTACTATAGTACTTAAAATATTGGCCACCTTAACAATTCTGTTCAACTATTACTTCCTTGCACTTCCACTGTGTCAAAGATAGAAATTATAAGATATATATCCTATACAAACATACAGATATAGGGTATAATAATATTTCTAAGCTGTTGAAACTTGTCAAGGTAACTATCTAATCAGTAATAAACAAGGCTAAAAATCATGACAGCAATACCCATAATACTCCTAGAGCTGGCAGACTAGTAATACTAACTATTACCAGAAAGAAGATTATTCTTGATATTATTGATGCTAAGCCTCATTTATCACAAAGGAATATTACTCAAAAAGCTAATATTAGTCTTGGAAAAGATACTATTAATCTGATCTTTGGAGAAGCTTCATCAGTAAAAATGAAGCCTCTACCTGATATGTTGGTACTGAATCAGAACAAGTTGTAGGCATCTATTGCATCTGGTACATACTATAAATCTGGAGGCACTATAAATGTCCCTGGTATGTCAGGTATATCTAGTATGTACAAGGAAAATGACCTACATCCAGAAGTAACAAGGGATGTCAGAAGTATCAGGTGGTAATAAGAGAGGTCTTGGATATCTGGTAGTAATAGGAGATGTCCGGGGTATCAGACACACATCCTAAGTGAGTACTTAGCAAGCCTTATCTCTATTTTTGGATCTGGCCACATTTGCCTGAAAGGTAAAAGTTAAAAGTAATTTAGTCCTCAGACTCATACTAGCGCAGCTAGAAGGACAAATATCTGATACAATATGAGTCTTATAAGTGCTAGAACCAACCTCTTTGCTGGAAAGCTAAGCCTTATTACGAAGCCAAAATAAGATACATAAAAGGAAATCTATTTTAGATTCTGGAAGAATTGTAAAAGGAAAATATTTCAAGTTCAAAGTGTAAAAGTGAGTAATAGTTGAGTTCTGCTGGTAGTAACCTGACCCAAGATGGGGTATGGGTTATTTTGCTGGTGCATTCATTCTTGTAACTATACAACATCTGTGTCATCTATTACTTTCGCAACTTTTGAAGTGCTAACTTTGATGTCAGATTCCTACGGTGGCCTTTGGGCACAGCATGTGATACTTTGCCATCTAGATGTAGGCAATACTAGCTATCTAACAAGTGAAAGAATGTCTACCTGACATCAATACCCATAGAGTTATAGGCTGGTGAGGTTTTAACTATAGGCTAACCTTGACATCAGATTCCTTCAGGGTCTTTAGGGTGCAGCATTCAATACTTTAGCACCTAAATATACTTGGCGTCAGATATCGAATAAGCTATGGAATATCTACTCAACACTGATATACACAGAGTTACAGGCTATTATGAAAATGGTATTTCCTAGTAAGGCTTTGACTAAGTGCTGAGTTTGATGCCTGATTCCTTCAGAATACCTTGGATGGAGCTTGCAATACATTGGCAAATAGCCGTATGTGGCACCTGCAGTCCAATAAGCTATAGAATGTCTATTCGACACAAGTGCTCAAGGAGTTACACTCTGTTATGAAAGTAGTATTTCCTCAGAAGGCTTTAACTACATACTGACTTTGACCATGCATTCCCTCTGAACACCTTGGATATAGCTTGCAATACTTTAGCACCCAGAGACATGCGGTAATAGCTATCTAATAGGTAATAGAATATGTACTCGATCCTAGTATCCATGGAGTTACAGACTGTTAGAAAACAGCAACTTCCTAGTACAGCTTTAACTAATTACTAATCTTGATACCAGATTCCTTCATAACAGCTTAGACACAGCTGGCAATACTTCGACACCAAGGCATATGTGACACCAGCTATCCAATGCACTCCAAAATATCAACTCCTGTCATGATTCTCGACTGCCACATAGTGGACAAAAATGTTAGTAACATGACAAGAATATTTGCCACTTGGTTGTATTTGTTATGATTTCACGCACATAACTAATGTAGAGGTTACAGGTGCCATGCACAAGACTGAAGGGGCTATGCACTATTGTTTACCTTCACACACTGGACATATTAAGATGTCATGGGAGTCATGCACATGACCAAGGGGGCTGGGCCAAAGGATATGTTATTTTACGTACATGACATACTAAGAGGTCATGTGGCCTATACACAAGACCTATAAAGAGGTCATATAGCATTTATGTTATGCGAGTGTATAGGTCACGATTGCGACTCATAGTTGTTTTAATATGCAAGCAGGTTGGATGAAGAACAATATAAGAATATCAATGGAGCTTGATAGTTAGTTACAGCGAAACTGGGGCAAAGTGTGACAAGAACTAAAAGCTTTGATCATTGAGCTCCTCCTTTCTGCTTCCGACACCAGCAGGGCTAGCAGCTGGTTTGATCTAGCGATGGTCATGCTCATAGCGGGACTAAGAAAATACACACTGCGAAGGAGACCCTCTCACTATTTCAAGCCCTGGTGGTCCCCTGACTTGATAGCCCAAAGATCAGCTTTCCACTAGACTGTCCCCATCTCTGGAACATTGTCCCTCTCCTCCTTCCCCTAAGATATCGCAACAGCCAGAAGGCTACCCTTCAAGGCAATAAGAAAGGCTAAGAATGACTACGGAAAGAACTTCCTTGATACCGCCAACCTACAAACCTTGTAGACAGCT
The DNA here is from genome assembly GCA_014065205.1 of Tuber brumale. Taxonomy (NCBI): domain Eukaryota; kingdom Fungi; phylum Ascomycota; class Pezizomycetes; order Pezizales; family Tuberaceae; genus Tuber; species Tuber brumale. The sequence goes on along the minus strand of JACCEG010000006.1, from coordinate 169,784 downwards.
AAGAGATTCCCCTTCGGCAAGCCCCTCAACAAATTTGCTCAGAATCCTGGTGCAGATTCACCAACTGCAATTAATAACGTCCTCTTATCCTACTTATTCTCACACAAAAACTCTGTAAGACTGCCCCCCAATCTCAGGAGATTTAAAGATGTACTACCAATTACTGAGAAGGAGGTCTTAGAGGCTCTCAAAAGATCCAGCCCTTTACCAGCCTCTAGCCCAGACCAGATCCCCTACTCCATCTGGAAAGGAGTACACAGACATAGCCCATCCATTCTCACTTGCATTCTCAGTCACCTAATGTTATTTGGTTTCCACTCCACCTCTCTGAAGAATATGAACAGTATACTTTTAGACAAGCCAGGCCAGGCATCTTATAGTACACCAGTTTCGTTCAGAATTATAGTCCTCCTAGAAACAGTCTCCAAGATCCTAGAGGGAGGTTATAGCATCAAGACTGTCCTTCCAGGACTGCTGCCTCAGGCACTTCTCCCAAAACCTTTGCAGCTTTCTCCCAGGCATCAGCATATTCGCTACATGTGCCACACATGCTCATAAGGTACTAATCGTCTTCCACCGCAAGATGAAAGTCTCTACCCTCTTCCTGGATATTAAATGGGACTTCCACAATGTCTCCTCATCTACCCTCTGCCATAGACTGGCCATGAAGGCAGTCAACCCATACATAGTCTCATAGATAAGATAGTTTCTCCATGGGAGGACATGTCATCTGGATTTCTAAGAAGCTCCCAACAAGTTCTCTCCGGTCTCTTTCAGCATAACGCAAGACTCCCTAAGCTAGTGTTAGGCATATGGAAATCTGAGACAAGCGCACAGACCCACGGTAGGGTAACCGCGCACAGACCCTCGATTTACCGGAGTGCCAACACCCGCCTCCGGCCCCCTTATGGGGCGCGCGCGTCATTAGTGAGATTTCGAGAGTTGCGTCCCATAACTAAAATGTCAGATCAATGAAGCCCACTTCATGACACCATATACGTCGCCGCCATCCGTCCAACCACATGCTGGTTGCAGGATATATGAGAGGGTACCTTTGGCGACATCAGGGAAGTGGTACGGAGGACATCCGTGGGAGGCGCATTGAGATGGTAGGCTTCAAAGTTAGGCTTCCTAAACTACGGGCCGAAGGTGACGGGACGGTTTCAGCGAAATACTCTGAAGAGGATATCCCAGTAGTGGAAGCTATTAGGGGTATACCAAATCCACCCATACCCTTCTGAGATCAGCTGTAGGTTGGTTGGTCCTAGTAATAGGACCCCTCTACGGAGGCCGGCGGACTAAGGAGAAGCATGCTCAGAAAGGAAGTCCTAGATAAGTCAGAGTCCTTTGAGACTTTGACACGTTGGGCTTGGACTTGCGATTGGCACTAGGTGGCCCGGCATGAACTTGCTCACTTCATGACCGAAGAGACTACTAGAATGATAGTCAACCAAACTAGAGTAATATAATAGTCTATGTGGATATCTAAGTTGGAGGCCGATGTTTGGCATAACAAATAGCGCAGTCATCTCAACGGAGGAATACTATTCCGAGTCCGCGAAAGGGTGTGATAAGTTTCAGGGTCAAGCGGTGTTCGGACTTATAAGATTCTGGACGTTTGCGTATTAAAACCAGAGTGGTACTATGGGGGTATAGGAGTTAGAAGTAGTCAGCGAACACTCAGACGTGGGATATAAATATCAAAGTGCCTCGCGAGCTTTACATACATCATCAAGCAATGGAGAAGGGATCTTATCAATATAATATTGTTTACGCTTTAAATCTTTACCTTACCTATTTCATCGAGACGAGCCTTACTCGACAGATTCTCCAATCAAAGATTTTGGCCTACGTCCCTCGGTTATATACTTGAGTTTGGCATCCGCCTAACAGTATATTGATAGTTCTCCTGTTACCAAAGCTCACTATATGAACTACGAGTTCACTTCAAACTCCACCCTGACATCAGACTTCAATTACGTTTTCGAAGCACCGCACTGTCCCATCTATGTTCAGACATTCGAAGAAATCTTCGACAGCGAGTTATTCGAAATCGAAGAAGAGTTTATCACAGAACCCTCGTGGTTCACAATACCTTTCGGGATCCCAATGAGGGAGCAATCCAATCGCATATATCTTACCTGGTATGGACCGGACTTCGAGTGGAGTTCCACAAAGTCAGAAAACTTCGTTCAGTGGAGTACCCAGTACTCTGATAAACGGAAATCAGGCACAGCCATCCGAGGGCCACACATCCCCTCAGCTTGGGCCTGATAAAAATCCTTATATGTACTATCAGTACATTCTAAACCTCGAGAAAAGGGAAATTCAGATTCTGAGTCCAGAACCAGATCAACCGAACCCTTTCATACCTACACCTCTAGAGTATCTCAAGTGTTGGATACCTGACATACGATTCCTTAAACCGTTTACAGGATATCAAGAACTGTGGTGCAAAGTACCAGAAATCACGCATCCAGGACTATTAGAGCAATTAGCCTACCTGGAAAGCATCACAATGGCTGAGATACCTCAAGACCCAAGGAAGAGAATAACGGCGGGAGAACCCACGGACACCCGTCGAGACACGATGGATAAAACCGATGATTCGGCTATATGGTGTCCCTCCCTAACAACATCTCATGAACCCACATTTCGGAGAGGAAACTTACCATCTCACTGATCCTCCAGTGTCGCAAGTACACATCGGATATCCAGGGCCTCCACGCCTCAACCAGGAGTAGACCACGCTGCAAACTTAGCAAGGTTGGCTGCACGTCTTGGGATAACCTTGGGTCGAATAAGGCAGGATATAGATACCTCGTTCTATGAAGCCAATATCGCCTTCCAATATTCGAAGGGAGCCACCCTAGACAATACTTTAAAAATTAATTAAGGTTCAACAGCAAATCACGGAAGGACAAGATGTCCCTGATAACAATATTGCTATCTTACTGATGCAACTGGCAGGCGTGGAAAGCGAAATCAAAAGAATACAAGAGGAAATGCTGCGGGAAGTGGCAAGGAAAATAGACGCTCAGGATAGGCGTCAACAGGAACATGAAGAGGTAACTACGAGGTTACATGGAACACTCGGGGAAGAAAGCTAGGCGGCGTTAGCCCCAGATCAAATGTTGGAACAAATGGTTCTTAGTCTAAGGGCGGAATTCGTAGAATTTCGTGCAGAGAGCGTCACACGGGAAAGAGAGGTCAACTGTACCCTGTGACAGATGCGCACGGATCAGACAACACGCCAAGCGGGGATTCGCAGGGCTGAAGACCAGCAACAACTACAAAATGTTGCGACAAACGAAACTCTAAAAAGGTTGACAGCGGCCCTAAATAAGATACTAGGCGCCGCACCAAGTCCCGAAGCTGCAGGACCCGGACCCTTACCCGCAGTTCAAGAAACTGACAACGAGGAGTACTATGCTCCACCTACACGCAGGGACAAGGGGAAAGGGCGTGAAGCCGCTGCTGCATCCCCCTCAGGTGCCCAGGGAGGTAATCCTGGAGATGCTAGTGACGATGATGACGATGATGATGAGAGAGGAAGAAGGAGAGGAAGAAGGAGAGGAAGTCCTAGCCAGAGAAGGCAAGGACAAACACCAGAACAGTGTGGAATGGCAGAAAGACTAGCCAATACGATAGCGCAGAATATCAAGTGACCATCCGAGCCACCCCAATTCTTTGAGGATAAACCTGCACAAGATATGTAAGTGTGGATTTTACAATGCACGGACTACTGCGAACGAAACAGGAGATCTGGGATGACGCCCGGGAAGGAGTCTTGTCCGCGCTTAGCAGTACGAGAGGAAACATAGTACTTCCTTATACTATTTAGTAACGGAAGGCTATTGACGGACTTCAAGGGGAAACCCAGCAACCAGAACTGGCAATGTGGACTTGTTTTGAACACGATATGATTAAACAATTTGCCCCGGTGGAAGCTGAATGACTAGCACTTCGTGTTATGAAGTTAGACGAGTACGAGGGTAGTATTGAAGCTTACCTGGCGATCATACATAACCATAACATACGTGCAGGCATGACTGGAGAATCCTGGAGGCAGGAAGTAGAAGAAAAACTACCAAAACAAATTGTCCGCTTGTTGTCGGCCCTGCAATATACAATGGATCAGGAATGGGATGAGGCACTAAGACTGTGCGGTCAGTCGGAAGAAGGGCTTCTGGCCCGAGAAAAAATTGGGCGAGATAAACCATCCAAGCCCCAAGCAGTCCAAGAGGTCAAAAGAAAAGACTGAAGGGACTCTAAGCCGAAGCGACAAAGGGAGAATAAACCTTATGTCAAGGGAGGTGGAGCCCTACCACGGAAGCGGAAAAGAGATGAGGAACCAGAGAAGCCCAGGAAAAGGTTGGGAGGTGCAACAAAAACCACCTATACAAACTTTGACAGGGCCCATACAGTTATCCCGCAGAGTGTAATAGACACTTGTAGGCGAGAGGGAGATTGTACACATTGTGGGGAAAAAAACCAGACCTACGAAATATGTTAGGGAGACGCTCATATATAGGTGGCCATGGTCAGCTCAAGAGCAATAAAAATGGGAATTCGATGAGCAAGATCAGCTATTGAAAAGCCGAAATTAGCTCATAAAGTCACGCCCGTTTAGCACCCAGCCTGAGTGAATAAAATCTGCGAACTAGCGGACGATGAAGAACTGATCTAGGTCAGTTATTTGGCACCAACGGCGACGGCGTTTGGGTATTCAGTGTCCAAATGGGGCTAGAATCGAAATAGGAACCCCCTTTGGGTTGGGGTGTATTGGGTACCGACCACGACGGGGATCGGGGATTCCGTGTGCATCTACGGGAATCGAAACTCAAAACGATCAAAGCCGTGCGAAGCAAGTCTCTCCTTTCAGGTTCAACGCAAGTAGGTTCTTAGTGAAGGGACCCCATATGCGACTTATGAGCTTGAATACAGGAATCAATATATGGAGGGTCTTGATCGAAAAAGAGGATAGTTAACATGCCCACATGGCCCTGGAGCCAACAGTACGAAGTTGCACGAGTCACCTAGTGATTGCCTGCTACCCCTGTGCAAGCAAGGTACTATACCGAAGAAGTTGGGACATGGCAATGCAAGATCTACCTGATAACCATAAATGACAGGAGGACAACCGACGTGAGCCGTTCTACCTACCACACGAGTCTGAGTCGTATTATACGTATGTACTATCTCGCCTTCTGGCCAGAGTGTAGGATAGGGATGTACCGCTTTGGTGTGCAATGCCCCTCTGAGGGAGCTGGACGGATAACCGAAATCCTAAGGGAAAGGATTGGTGAAAGCGGGAACCCCACACCAGGGGAGTAAAATGGGTAATAACCGCCCGGAAATCTGCTATGAGCCTAGGTCTGGCATGTTGGGAGAACGCATCCAGCCTAAAAACTGATCCTGCGCAATTGCGTATCAGTGAAACGCTGCTTAAGTTTGTAGGCCCAGATTGTTAGAGCTAAACAATTACCAGTTTGTCTGAGGAGACCTCAATGGTTGAAACTACGCGGGCGTAGTAACAAACATCTTGTTACGCACACCCAACACTAACAATGCCTAAACGAAAGAACCAAGAAAACCTGATTGGCGCTAAGCACGTGCAGTTAGATACTACAAAACTAAAACCATACAACTGTCCGTAGGGGATCGCTTAACTCCAAATACACGATAAGCGATATAAAGTTAAAGTCTTGTTAGACTCACGATCCAATGTATTCCTTATCAATAAGGACCTAGTTGAAGACCTTCACATTCCTACAGTCGAACGCAACAATGCAGTTGATATCTTAGGCTTTGACGGATCGTCGGCCGCCTCAGGAGGGAAGTGTTACACTTTCCCTATAAAATTGGAAATAAGAAAAAACCGACGCCTCTCTTAAGTGGCGTGTGAAGTGGCGAAGGCAGGTCACTATGGAATGATAATTCAATTTGGTTGGTGCCATTGTGAACACCCAGTGTCTCACATAGAGGATGCGAATATTGGACCTTCTACGGAAAATGTTGTGGAAACTGTGTGGATGAAGGTGAAGGAATAGCGGATATGTTCGAATATGACGAATTCGTCGCTTGGGACCCTAATGCGTGTCGTATTGGAAGAATCGGAGCCATTGAAAATACCGTGGAACTCGAATCATTACCGCAAAAATACTGGTATTATAAGCATTTGTTTGAAGCCTAGACGACAGAAATATTAGCCCCAAGACGGACTTTCCATGACGAAATAAAGTTGATTCCAGGATCAACATCCCCCTGGGGGCCGATGTATCCACTATCCGAAAAACAGCTTAAAGCTTTACGAGAATACTCGGGAACAATGATCAAACAAGGCAAAATCACACAGAGCCAATCGCCAGCATGTGCACCTATATTATTCGTACCCAAGTCAGATGGCAGACTACGCCTAGTTGTGGATTACCGAAATCTAAATAAGATTACTATCCTCAACAAACATCCCCTTCCACTAATATCCGAACTCAGAGATAGAGTAGCTGGCGCAAAGATCCTCACCAAGCTAGACCTTAAAGACGGTTACCACTTGATTAGGATAAAGGAAAGAGATAAATGGAAAACAGCGTTCAGTACAAGATACGGACATTACGAATATAAAGTTATGCCCTTTGGATTGGTTAACGCTCCAGCAACTTTCCATGATATGATTAACTAGGTACTCCAAGAGTACTTAGATGTCGGAGTAGTATGTTATCATGACAATATTCTCATCTATTCAAAAGATGAAAAAGAACACGTCGAAGCTGTCAAAAGAGTTCTACAAAGTCTATCGGACTTTCAATTTGTGGTATCGCTAAAGAAAGCGACATTCTGCGCAACTGAGGTAGAATTCCTTAGCTATATGGTGGCAGTCGATGGGTGTGTCTACGAGTACCCGAAATGTGGAATCAATAATGGTTCGGAAAGCACCTAAGTCAGTTCGAGAAGTACAAGTATTTATGGGATTCGCTAACTTCTACCGACGCTTTATCAAAAGTTTCTCAGCTATTTGCAAACCCATAACCGTGACATTGCAAGGAAATCCAAAATATTTCCAATGGGGACTGGAGCAAGATACAGCTTTTAAAGAGCTAAAGCACCGATTTACCACAGCCCTCATACTCCACCACCTTTTCCTAGAAAGAGACACCGTGGTAGCAACCGACGCTAGAGATTTTGCACTCGCCTGCGTCCTTTCCCAATACGTTGACAAAAGATTACTTTCAATAGCTTTCCATTCCAGAAAATCAAATTTGGCGGAGCACAATTATGAGATTTATAATAAATAACTTCTTGCAATCCACAAATCATTTAAGGAATGGAGACACTACTTGATCGGAACAGAAAAACCAATTACAGTCTTTACCGACCATCAAAACCTACAATACTTCCTCACCTCGAAAGTCTGGAGTGGCCCTCAGATTCGATGGGTTCAAAAGCTAGTGGAATACAATTTTCAGATTGTATACTGACCAGGCACGAACGGCGGAAAGCCTGACCCATTAAGCAGACGGCAGGAGTACTGTCCTAAGCAGGGAGCTGCACATCGCGAACAGAAGGTTTTGAAGGAAGAAAGTTTCTTGTTATCGCTAGTAGCAAGGGTAGGCGATGAAGGGGAAAACTGGGATGGAGAAAAAGAGTTGGAGTTAGAACCTCGAAGAGGTTGAAAGGAACCTATTATTATGGTCAAGAGATTGAGCAAAAAGGCATACTTGCCAACCAAGGGCTCAAGAACGGCAGCAGGACATGACCTGTACGCCATAGAAGATGACATTGTCCCGAAAGATGGACAAGCATTAATAAGGGCGGGTATAGCTAGGGGACTACGCGAAGGAACTTGTGGAAGAGTTGCCCGGAGAAGCGGATTAGCGGTCTGTAGCGGAATCGGCACCAGTGTTGGAGTAATCGATGCTGATTACACCGGCGAACTCCAAGTCGTACTTTTCAACTACAAGGATGTAGACTGGCAGATAAGAATGGGGGATCGCATAGCCTAGTTGGTGGTGGAAAAGGTCAACACCTCTGATATGATGGAAGTAGACAGCTTGGAAGACAGGGAACGAGGAACCATGGGATTTAGAAGCACCGATATAGCAACAAGATCCATGATCGTGAAGGAACAGGAACCAAGCATCAGCTAACTGCTGGCATCAGCCAAAGACAATGAACACTGGTACGACATTTCAGAAGTACCAGACAAGGTTCTAATGTCGAATGGGATAATCCGGCAAAAAGGTATGAAGCAGTTCAACCCGGAATTCTTAAGCGAGATACAGGCAGCTAGCGGGACAGATGCAGTTTGGAGGAAACGGAGGGAAGAACTCAATAGGTTACGAGACGAAGAAAAGGATTTGCCCAAAGACTGGACCTTAACCGACGATCTACTATATTATAAGCAAAGACTACGCGTACCAGATAATCAGGCGCTATATACCAAGATCGCAGAAGGATGTCACGATGCAAAGTTTTCAGGACATTTCGGACAAGAATAGACTTTGGAAATAATCATGAGAGACTTCTACGGGAAAGGACTTGCGGCATGGGTCAATGACTACGTACGATCCTGCCATGAATGCCAACAAAATAAAGCGGCTAGATACGCCAAGTACAGATTATTTCAACCACGGTAAATACCCTACGCAGCATGGGCATCCATCTCAGTGGACTTCATCACACAACTACCAGAGTCGCAAGGATGCACTCGGATAATGGTAGTAGTCAATAGATTCACGAAGATGGTACATTTCATCGGACTACATACAACGGCGATGGCAAAGGATATCGCAAACGCATTCCTGAATGAACAATGGGGGCTGCAAGGTCTACCAACCGAAATCGTCTCGGACATGGGCTCAAAGTTCGCAGGAGAATTCCGGGAATCTCTTTGCAAAGTACGGGAAATTAAGCGAAGGATGTCAACAGCATGCCACCCTCAAAGTGATGGAAAAAGCGAACGAACCAACCAAGTGCTAGAAGGTTACCTACGAGGTTTTGTCAACTATGATCAGGATAACTGGTATCAGCTATTACCTTTAGCTGAACATGCCGACAACAACTCCGCAACCAATGCTCATGGGATGTCTCCATTCTATGCGAACTGCGGTTTCCATGCACAGACAGAGTGGATGAAGGAGCATGAAGCTCAAAATCCGCGAGCAACACTCTATGCGAACTGGATTAAGGCGATACATGAACTAGCGAGGGGGTCACCAGAAAAGATACGGGAAGGAATGTCAAAGTATTATGACCGGAAAGCTCGACAACCGCCAGACTACAAGATCGAGGACAAAGTAATGTTAGATGTAAAAAATATTCGAACCCGACAGAAATCAAAGGAGCTAAGTCCAAAGCTATACGGTCCTTTCCAAATCATGGAGAAACGCGGATCGCGCGCCTTCAAGCGCAACATATCCGATCGATGGAACATTCATCCCGTATTCCATGTTGCTCTATTAGAGCCCTACCGCGAGTCAGTTCATGACAATTGTCAACAACCCCCTAGAGAACCGGAGGAGATTGATGGCGATCTACAATGGGATGTTGAAAAAATAGTAAGAAGCCAAATTCATTCTTGCAGGAAATGAGTATGCGGCCGCTACCAAGAGAAGCCAGAACTCTGGTACTTGGTCAAATGGCGATGGTGTTCAGAAGATGAGAACACAGGGGAGCCTGCTACCGGTATGGAAAACGCGGAGGAAGCTGTGGAGAATTTTCATAATGAAAATCTGGACATGCCAGGAAGGGCAAAAGTACAATAGTGAAGAAAAGGTTTTCCTACTGTCGCCAAGTAAACGTGGGAGGTTTTTTACCCTCACCACACTGTGTCTTAAAATGTATTTAGAAGAAAATTATAAAAGGTCTTTAAAGGCATTCGAGGCGAGGCCTGGAAGGAGGGAGCTCATGTTAGGCATATGGAAATCTGAGACAAGCGCAAATACCCGCGGTAGGGTAACTGTGCACAGACCCTCAATTTACCAGAGTGCCAATACCCCCCTCTGGCCCCCTTATAGGGCCCGCGCGTTATTAGCGAGATTTCGAGAGTTGCGTCCCATAACTAAAATGTCACATACATGAAGCCCACTTCCTAACACCATATACGTCGCCGCCGTCCGTCTGACCGTATGCTGTTCATAGGGTATATGAGACAGGACCTTTGGCGACATCTGGGAAGAGAAACGGAGGAGATCCAGCAGAGGCCTATTGAGATAGCAGGCTTCAAGGGTAGGCTTCCTAAACTAGGGGCCGTAAGTGACGAGATGGTTTTAGCGAAATACTCTAAAGAGGATATCCCAGTAGTGGAAGCTATTAGGGGTATACCGAATCCACCCATACCCTTTTGAGATCAGCTGTAGGTTGGTTGGTTCTAGTAATAGGACCACTCTACGGAGGCTAGCGGACCAAGGAGCAGCATGCGCAGAAAGGAAGTCCTAGATAAGTCAGAGTCTGTTGAGACGTTGACACGTCGGGCTCGAACTTGCGATTGACACTAGCTGGCCCGGCATGAACTTGATCACTTCATGACTGCAGAGACTACTGGAATGATAGTCAACCAAACCAGAGTAATATAATAGTCTATGCGGATATCTAAGTTGGAGGCCGCTGTTTGGCATAACAAATAGCGCAGTCATCTCAACGGAGGAATACTATTCCGAGTCTGCGAAAGGGTGTGATAAGTTTTAGGGTCAAACGGTATTCACACTTATAACATTTTGGACGTTTGCGTATTAAAACCAGAGTGGTACTTCGGGGGCATAGTAGTTAGAAGTAGTCCGTGAACACTCCGATGTGTGATATAAATATCAAAGTGCCTCCCGAGCTTTACAGATATCATCAAGTAACGGAGAAGATATCTTATCAATATGATATTGTTTACACTTTAAATCTTTACCTTACTTATTTCATTGAGACGAGCCTTCCTCGACAGATTCTCTAATCAAAGATTTTGGCCTACATCCCTCGGTTTTATACTTGAGTTTGGCGTCCGCCTAACAGCTGGGTCCTCCTTTCTGTCATTTATGTATTCTCGTTACACTTCCTAGTTCATACAGGTGCAATACTCTCATATGTGGATGACTTTGCTGTTACAGTTGCCTTGTACTCCTACAGATACAATGTTTATAGGCCTCAGCGCCCAGTAGGCTTTCTCCAACACAAGGCAAGGAGAATAGGCATCTCCTTCTCAATTCCCACAACAGAACTAGCGCATTAGGCAATACCTGCCCAGAAGACTCTCTCCCCCCAGAGATACTAGTCCTCCTAGATGATCTGCTCTTTCACCTATCAAACTTGCTGCTATCGCTTGGATGCTGATTCGAGCCCACATACACTTCCTGCAACAAAGGTAGTACCACTCACCTCTCATGCAGACTAGTACTAGTTATTGAATTTGTATGTAGTGGCACAATCTTAATAGCTTGAGTATGAGAATAATCTACAGTATTAAAAATATACTGTAGGCACACTTAGGTGAGGAGGATAGTAGTAGGAAGGCAGATTGATAGTAGTTCTTGTCTTCAATTCTTTCTAATACTCAGAGTGATAACAAGCTATATATAGAGGTGTGCATACTTAAGCAAAGAAAAGAAATAATCACGAAAATCTTGTAAGAAATGTAAGTGCGAACAACTTTGATCCCGAAAAAGCTGCCAAGTGAATTCCAAATAAAATATATATAAACCATAATAGTATGAGAGATTTTAAGCGGAAAGACAACATGCGATGTACCTGCTGATAAGGTTGCAGTATATAAGTAAGAATAACTGAAATATCCCGCACATGCAATAAGGAAATATATATCCCATTATCCTATCGTTGTCATGAAATATAAATGAAATACTAGTTGTCTATGCTCTAGCTGTATTAATGTTTGTAATCTATCGGTAAACCAGAAATATAACTAAGGAGAGAAATACAAGTTATTTAAGAGAAATATACTTATAAAACGAATAAATAGGAAATTTCAACACTAGTACAGGCAGCACTGAATACTATCAGAAAACCTTCTAGACTTGGAAAAGGTCTGGTCCCCTTCATCTGCCACTAACTCGCAATGTCACTAGTAGCCCCCATACTTCTCTATTGCTCTGACCTTTTCTACCCAAGTCTCACAATGCTTGACAGGATGTCAGTTTTATGAAGGACTGTTAAGAAATAGTTCATGAATTGTTTCACCTTGACATCTGTGGGATCACTGGCTTGTGACTCAATACGCCCCCCCTTACCGTTACTTATATCCCACCAGCAGGAAGTTACCACTCTCAGATTGGTCTGCTATTCCTCACTGGTAAACCCAGTGATAGCCAGACTTCACAAGTCCATTCCCACTATTCCTTTCTCAGATTGCCTGAGGACCACAAATCATTCATCAAAGCTGTCACATCCATATACTCTCCCCTGCTGTCGAATGCATCTGCCCTCTCTCCCTCAATAATGAAACATATCCCCCTCACCACAATTGCGCTCAGAACTCTCCCCTTCCTCAGCCTCACTGGACCCATTTCATGCACGTCCTCCTCCTTCTTCCTCCATAACTAAACTTCTTTCCAAGAAGAATCCCCCTCTTACATGTTAGTCCTATTGGCAATCCGTGCCTGCCTTGTCAAGGACTGCGAAGACTAATTCTCCCTACTCCCCTTATATGCCTACAGTCCATGCCTCACCCCCCATCTCTTCATGAGATTTGGGAGATTTCTGGTAGACAGAATCTACCAAATATGCTCTGGCAAGATCTATCATACAGCTCACATGTCCTGGTTCCTGGAAAACCCTTGCTCTCTTTGCCCTCTATTTGAAGAAAATAAAGAGGATTTTCTACATACTATCTACTTATGCTCCTCTGGAGCCCCTTATCGCAAGCATCTCTTCCCGATACTGACTGACAATAGTAGAGAGAGCCTTTTCTGATTTGCTAAAGCTTAGCTACTAGCCATTGTGGTATTCATCAATCAGACTACCACTGGGTTTCCCCCTCAGATGCTTCCCACATACTCAGCCACTCTACTCTGCAAGAACTCATGTCTCCAGCCTCCCATTCTCCATGTTTTTTGTTTCAAGCTTCAAGGCCCTGCCTCATCCTGAATGTCTTATTGGAATATTATTCCTTATGATCATGCTTTTGTTTCTTTTAGTTTCTAAGGAATTTATTGTCGGCTATTGGACACATTTGGAGGCTTTTATATATTACTGCAAGTTTGTTCATTTGTTTATGTGAGTTGAGATTAAGGTTGTCTTTATGTCATAGCTAGCATTACATCCAAGTTCTTTTACCTTAACTAAGAATATATGGAGATAAAAAAAACAAAAAGAAAAAAAAGGCTTGATAGTTAGTTCCTCTATCTCTTCTATTTTCCTCATACTTGAGATCAATCCACAATGCAGGCCTCTTACAAATACCCATTCCCTATTTCTTCCCATACTGGCTTTAGCCTAAGAGTGACAGCCATCTTCATTCTCTCCTTACTGTCTACTTTCACATTTTCAGTCATTGAGGCTCTCCTCTCCTCAGGCTCCAGTGCTGCCATTCAGCTACCTCTTCCCTCCCCTACTTGGCTTAGCGAGGCCCACTTCACAGTTGGCAACTGACCACTTTTCATGTAACAGATCGCTAGAAACATGGTTTGCATTAAGCAAGAAGAACTCAACAGTAGTTACATCAATCTCGCCCTTCTCCTCTCCTAGGGACTGCTTAGTCACACACGAAGACAATTACTTATAGTTGACATGGTCATATTCGGTTTCTGCCCTGTTCTCATAGTTGGATTGGCTTGCACCCTACTGTTTTCCTCTGCCTATGGCTGGTACTCTACTACTCCCACTCTCTCTTGCTATATCCCACAGTTGGTACCTGTCTCAGTCTGCATCGCATTCTTGGGATTATTCAACAGTTTTCTATCTGCTAGCATGTATATTCTGACATGATTTGTCTCAAATTTTGGTGCAATCTTTGTTTTGTTTTTTTCTGTGAGGTTGCAGGTAGTTATCTTCTTATGTTTTTTTACTTTGCTCTGAGGTCAGCTTTTCTGTTCATTCAGATATGTTGGGGCTTTTAGAGTGGAAATATCCAGTTAGGACCACAACAACAAGTTTTGAGAATACAATTAGGCCTGGTAAAAGGTAAAATGGTGCTTGTTTTATGCTATTGCTAGCACTGCTCGCAGATTGTTGTATCCTAAATAAAAATGAAATTGATGAAGATAGGAAAAAAAAAAGCAAAAAGAAAACCAAAGAAGATGGATAATTAGTTCTTCTTACAACTACCTATTATACTTTCTTCCCTATATGTTAGCACACAGTATTGGTAGTAGGCCTTTGCTTCACATACATTTTCCACTTCACAATATTGCTTCATTTTATAAAAAGTATTTTGTTGTTTATCGTTGCCAGTTTATTGGAAAGTCGTTCTCATCTAAAAGGCTTACACAGTGAGATATCCATAGCTTGGTTCCGATAATCTGTGTGGGGAGTTTGGGTGAAGATAGTTTCCTCTTCAGTTACCTCCTCCTCTTCTCCCTCCTTCTCTTCCTCTTGGCAGATTCCTGTTTCTAGGATATACTCCTCTAGTTGGGAAGATCTCCTTGCCCCTTCAGTTATGACCTTTGCACTCGAGGCTGTTAATTCTGCCTCTATGCTTACGGCTGCCTCTATGCTTACAGCTGCCTCTATGCATGCAGCTGCCTCTATGCTTACAGCTACCTCTATGCTTACAGCTACCTCTATGCTTATGGCTGCCTCTATGCTTACAGCTACCTCTATGCTTACGGCTGCCTCTATGCTTACCGCTGCCCCAGAGGTTCTCTGTGACCTCAGTTCTGTCGATACAAGGTCAAATGCTGTTCCTAGAAGAGACTACAGTTTCTTGTAGTTTGCTCATACTCAGGGTTACCACAGCACTATGTTGGCTGATCTGGCTACTTTAGTGACAGGAATCATTGCCATAGTTGCACTCACCATAATGAAATTGGTAGAGCTTTCAGTATGTGCCTTCCTGATCAGGCAAGGATCTTCAGCCTAGCATGTTTTGGATAGCGGCTCAACTACAGAGCTCATTGTTCACTACCACTGTGATTACAGCTTCATCTACACTCTGTTAATCAATGCCCCATCCCTCTTTACCTCATAGGCCATCATACCTAAGACCCTCCTCTATCCTGTCCCAGGTGATCCGACAACTGATATAGTGGAAGCAAGCTCCTGTCTGATGTCCCTACCTCCTCCTGTCTCTGTAGCTACTCTGTTGATCTAGGCATCAAAAGATCATACCAGTTGGACTCAGCTACTACCTAGGGTTGCTCCCTCCTTGTCCATCCAATACCTCTTATCTGGCCGAGCTTCAGGTGGGGTGGCTTTATACGGTCATGAGTTCAAGTGAGACCAATCATCTGATGAGACCTTCATTCTTCTAGGCAGGGCCCATGCTTGATCACATTGTCTCAGAAAAGTACTTGAGAACTTTGAATGGTCCTGCTCACAATAGATAGAGGAAAAAGGACCTTTATTCCTTCCCCCTACCTTCCTGGCTCCACACATACCTCCAACTAGCCTAGGATTGTACTATTCACTCTTGAGAAACAGATGGCCCTAAGACCTCTCTCACCAGTACCAGATGGTTCAACCATCGAGTCAACCCCCCCTCCACCCCACTCCTCGCCACTGCTGCTGAGTTACTTTCTTCAGGACTACTCGTACAGGACACTCCGAAGGTCCTCGTGGAAAGACGGAATTCAGAGGCTACTGGCCTTGAAGATAGCAAGTATACAGCTATTCAAATTGCACTAAGTAACTTCAAAGCACCATGCTCATCTTCCTTCTTGGTTTCCTCAGTGGTTGAGTACTTTAAGAGACAGCATGCAACTCTGTTAGACATACCAAAATTGAAGAGCCAGATGCCAGCAACCCCTGTGGAGGGACCTCTGCTACTAACCAATCCTGAAGACGCTAAGACCAATGCGGCTCTCGTAGATATCCTAATTGAAGAGGTGGACAAGATGCTGGCTAAAGGTGCAAGCATTTCCTCTCACTCCACTGACTCATAGACTAGGAGTTCAAGTATTACCGGTATCCTCCTGGACAGCCTGGAGGAGATCCTCACAGGGGACAATGACCCACTCCTCTACTCTGCCCTCTTGGATGGAGCTGAGTACACCATGTACCTTGCAGTGGCCATGGAGACTACAGTACACTGCTATGACAACAGTAACTGGATGAGACAAAGTGCCCGCCTACATAAGCTGGAATATGTGGTAAAGGAATTGGTGCAGATAATTGATTGGCAGATCAACAACATCTGGGATCTGAAAGCTGAGTTAATCAACCTTTGTGCTATTTTCACTCCCCTTGCTCAGAAGTCTTCCTCACTGGCTACTACCCCTTCCATCTGACACTGTATGGAAAAGCAGTTTGTTAGGGTAGCTCCTACTACTAAACCCTTCTTTATGGAGGTGTTGAAAAAATTGGCATATGTGCCTAAACTGAAAATGCTCATTAACACAGCTAAATGCAGCAAGGCAGTTCCATGGTAAGTACTAGTTGCCTCCACTAAAGACAATGATGCTACAGGAGAAGTCACTCAGATAAGTGAAGAGAAAGAAGGTCTATTGGAAATAAATGTAGTTGAGTGGGGTAGAATGACATAGGAGAAAGCAGGCCATGAAGATGGCAGCTATAAAACTTCAGAGCCAACCCCTATAAAGGAAATAATGAGGGAAGCCATTAAACTGAAGGCCGCCACAGCGCCTGTCTCCCCAGCCCTTCTGTTAGGCCTGGCGACAATGACACCAGATGCCTAGACCACTGTCACAACCTGGGAACAGCTCCTTAATACTTCGACTAGGAGGATAGATTCTCCGAATTTGACCACAGCCTCCTCCTCCTCCTGCACAACTCCTAATACCCAGGGACACAACTTCACCGTAAGGATTGCCAGCTGGAAATCAGTCCTCCTTCCTGATGGCATCGCTGTGGAGTCTATTAAGATCCACATCAACAAGATCCTATCCAATTTGAGTCAAGTCTGTAGCTCAATCCCTTATGATAGGGCTGGCCATATCTGTATCTAGATTATGTACATCTTCCTCTCCCTTACTGCCCACTCTGCTACAGAGATTAGGAGTAGGTTGGGTAAGGCTAAGGTAGCCGTCCTACTAGAACTGAACTCGCCTAAGTTTGAGTTCCAGATGGATATCGAGAAGGTGAAAATCTTTGTTTCTGGTGTCCCGCTGGCTGACACTGAATAAGGATCCATTAGGGCTATAAAAGGATGAATTCGTGACAATGCCTCTGAATACCTCCTGGCTGCCCTGGAGACTTCCAACCTGGGTATAGTAACTGTCTCCCATCCCAAGATCATAGGATCTATCCACACTATAAGGCAGGCTAATGCTTGCATATGTGAAAGCAAATTCTTTGTGGAAAAGGATGTGGCTACTAATGAAGCCCTCAAAATTGAAAAGATCTTCCTTCTCGGCTGTGCCTGCAGCATTCTAGTATTGACTTACAATGAACCCACAAAGGTTTGTGGTAAGTGGCTGAAGGCCAGTCATTATAAGACTACCTGTGCCCTCTCCTCCTGCTCTGGATTTTATTTTGGCATACATTTCTCCAAGAAGTATGTGTGTATCAAGTTAAACTACTTTGCTGGTTCTGGAGAAGCCTCTAGGTATACCATAAGGGTTTACTACTTGTGCAATAGGTTGGACCACATCACTTGTTACAAATGATAACCAGCCCTACATGCTACAGCTAAGTCCTCCTCCTCATCTCCATGAAAGCCTTCAATGGACTTCTATGTCACAAGCAATGCTGGACCTTCTCCAGTAGCATCAAGGTCTACTAGTGTAATGCTGCTCTAAGAAAAGAATAGTAAAACTAATAAGTCCCACTGCCAACAATTGAGAAAAGGATGATTTCCCATACCTAGAGTTAAAGAAGTTACTAGCAACAAGTATAATGAGGTTGACAAGGATACTACTATCTGGCCCATGTCTGCAAAGGAGAAAGGTAAAAAACTGGCCCATCCCTCCACCTCCATCTCCTCCTCTCCATGTTAAGGAATGCTGAAGCCTACTGCTGGTAATTAATGTCTACTATTTGTACTAGTTCCGGCATTTGTCAACCCTCCTCTTATTCCCACTTCAGCACATAAGGAGGCCACTGAGTACCAAATCAGCAATAGTACGACTGGTAAGCTTGTGAACTCTGGTCCTATAAATCTAGGTGAATACTGTGAATCTCATATTTAATGATTATTATGACTATAGCATTAAATGTTGATAGGAGTGATCCGAATTAGGCCCTGATGTTGGATTTCTTTTCTTATGTTGATGTGGTTTGTGTTCTAGAATATCCGGTTAATTCAGATGGATAGTAGATACCGATAGAAATAGATGGTGGCAATATGTGTTCCTTTGTTAAGGATTCAGGTATTGAGGTGTTTGAGAATTCACATATTTGTAAATTACTTGAGGTTGCTGGACATAAAGATAGTTGTTCTTGAATTGGGTATTGGAAGAAGGTGGAGAGACAGGTTGTGGGAGGAATTTACTTTCCACCTACCAGCATCACGTGTCAGTACCTGGCATAGCTGGAAGACCTGGGAAAACTGGATGTAGTATTCAGCAACTTTTGTGCTAGGTATAGAGACTGGAGCCCCAACACTGACCAATATAATGGTAAGAGAAGATTGCTCAAAGAGTAGCTCATGTTACACTTCTACAACCTGGTTTTGCCCAACCAGAGCACCTTCTGTGACATCTCTATAATTAACCTATACCTATGACAGTCACTTTATATCAAACATAAGTTCCTGGAGTTTGTAGGCTTTGAACAGTGACCCAGAAAATCTAGTAGAACATCGATCTTCTTGACAATGTTGTTTGAAGGCATCCAGCTTGGAAGAAGGCAGATTGGTGAAGGATAGAGAAACAACTCCATACCTTACAATATGTAGAAGATATGGAGCTTTGAAAAGGAGGGACAGGTATCGAGAATGTACTCCTATGGGCCTCCATGGGCAGAGATCAATACGAGTAGTGACTACCAGAGTGGAAAATGATGAGGCTGGATATAGTGAAGCTTCAAAGATACTCGAGGCCACAGGAAGAGTGGCTGGAAGACAACAAGCTAGTCAGATGTCTCTATCATGCATGCTAGTTAAGAGCGAGGTTTGAACAACTTAAGATACAACTACTCGAAAGCAAGGATCCAGATATTTTTTGGTTAGCTAAGAAGTTGGAGCCTAAAGGTATAATGCCTTCGAGGGAGCAACCGGATGGAATGATAGCTACCACACTCTCGAATATCAGTTACTTGATTGCACAACAACTGCCCTCTGGTGACCCTACCCTTGGTATGGGTACTCTAGTTGACAGGAGAAGTGCTCAAGAGATGGAGATTGCCCTTGCTCAGTCCTCAACTAATACGGAACCTGGTGAGGATAATATGGGATACCCTTTTCTTCAATCTTGGGAAAAGAAGAAATGTGATGACCATGTGGCTCCTTGTTGATTATGGGCTATGGCATAATATTTCAGACTAGTATCCTGCTGAAGTTGTACTTATACCAATGTCTGATAAACCCAGATATAATGGGGTCAAGTCCAGGAGGATGATTTACTAGCTTCTTACCCTGGTGAAGATCGCGGAACATATTGCATAGTTCCAGTTCACAGTTTGCCTTGACCTGGGAAAAACGCAGTTTGGATCTCCTCTGAAGCGGAGTGAGTACAATGCTATGAGAGTAGCCATAGAATTCATGTAGTATCCTGAAATGATACTAGCAGCTGGTACTGTCAATAAATAATGAAGGAGAATTCAACAACATCAATATCT
Source organism: Tuber brumale (assembly GCA_014065205.1). Taxonomy (NCBI): domain Eukaryota; kingdom Fungi; phylum Ascomycota; class Pezizomycetes; order Pezizales; family Tuberaceae; genus Tuber; species Tuber brumale. The sequence continues at coordinate 149,954 of JACCEG010000006.1, read as the reverse complement.
ACCTCTTGTTTGACTTCATGAAGGCTAGCGGATGCCTGACAGAGTTGCCCTTATAGGTTTGCTAATGAATACCCTGTGACTTGCTTCAGTTCCCGTTTAATGGAAAGGTTTCTCAGGTTTATCATATTTCGACTGGAATACAACCGAGATCACTACTCTCTCCCTTTCTATTTGGTGACTATATCGCAGATATCTGCAACTCCTAGATGCAATATATACCAATGATTTAACCCTTAGTGGCCTCATACATTGACTATGAGATCATTATGGTAGCTGTAGATACAAAGATGGCAGCTTACTACCATACTGATGTACTATTTGCAGACTGCTACCATGTAGCCAAAGCTTGAGGAATAGACTTCAGTGTCATTAAGATACAGTGGATTGGGTTTAGTGATGCGATATGGCAAAGAATAGAATTGTTGGAGGAGAATATACAGCTCTCTGTGGACTTTCAAGTTCTTGGATACAGATTCATTGTTTTCCTCAATCCTTCTCCTCATGTTAGGTATTGGTTGGACAGGGGTTTGGGAGTGAGGTGGAGGATTTCGGCCTTAGAAACAAGGTTTAGAAGTATTGGGGGATTGGGAGTGAGGGAGACTTTCCGTGTAGTACAGGCAGCCTACCTTCTGACCATCTATTACAGACTTGAGTTTGTAACTGACTACTAGTCATATGTGAAGTAGATTCAAGTCCACATCAATGATTGCCTCTGATCTGTATTCCGGGCCCAGATCAAGTCAGCGAACACCATACTGCTGGCTGAGTTTGAGATCCTGCCTGTTCACATTCAGAGTAAATACCTGCAATAGAGGTGTTATAGCCGATTCATTAATTACCAGTACTGTAATGATCATCTGTGGTATAGTCATATTTGGCATGACTGAAAGGAGGAAGGAATAGCTGCTTAACAACAAACCTCAGACCAGGAGCTATGGCCACCAACTCTCTATTACGATTAGGAAGGGCAAGCAGGAGATAGCACTATGACACTGTCAGTTAGTTGACATGATTTCTGCATCTTTGAACATAGTTATATACACTAATGGTTCTAAGTTCTTAGAGAGAGCTGGGGTAGTATGGGCGGTAGTTGAGTAAGGGGCCATGACCCATGTCAATGAATGTTCAGTTCCTCAGTCATGCAGTATTTTTGAACGCGAGCTGTTTGCTATTGTCTGTACCTTCCAGGATGTTCAGGGTTGGTCAAGAGAAGACTAGTCCATGTGTTCTTAAACTGTATACCTGCCATTACCCTGGTTGATAACATGTTCCTAGAAGGGGACTCAGCTAAGATGTGGGATATGATGGCTCTCCTGTTGAGAACTTTCTCTCACATTAGTCTCAGATAGGTACCTGTTCACATGGAGGTAGACAGCAATGAGCATGTTGAGGTAAAGGCCAAGGCCTATGCACCCCTTTCTATAGTGCTGACCAGGATGTGGGAAGGAGTCCACTTTGGGTTAGGACATATTGCAATAGCCGGTGAGCTGCAATATGAGGAGTAGGATACCTGGCATAATGGAGAATAATATGAGTATTACGTTCATAAGGCTAAGGCCATCAGACATATCTGCAGGCTGCACCACATGAATACTCATGTGCTACTCTATATCAGGAGTGGTACAAACATAGTTGGCCACAATCGCTGTAATAGGAGGGAGGAGAGATACTACCGGACTGAATACCACTGCTATGTTAGAGGATGCACTACTGATAGTGAATTATAAAAGAATTCAGCAGTGTGAGATTGTAAGATGTGGTGGATAGATAACTGGCAGTTAGCGATAGGTATCCTGTAGGGTATGGTGTAGGTAAAGAATAAGCGTGTAGTGATAGGTAATGCCATGGATAAAATGCTGATAGTGGAGTGCGATAGTGGCCATCCTCCGTCTCCGCTACACCTCCGGTGATTGAAATTTATTTCCTATTTGGGATAAACTGAACGCCACACCAAACTATCACCACTTTTCGGTCTGCACCCTCCCCTGGGGGGGGGTGTAGGCTATCACTATTCATCCTTCTGGACTTCGAGTCCATCTCTACTGCCCTCTCCCTTTGAGGTTTACCCTCTAGGGATACACCATCCTCTTCTTCCAGCATCTCACGATGCTGGGTACCTCCCTTACCCCGCTTTTGCTAGGCCTCGCTTAGCGTCAGCACGGTCGGGTTTCCCTCTTTTCATCTCAACAGA
>JACCEG010000006.1:55682-146778 GCA_014065205.1 Tuber brumale | reverse complement strand
AAAAAAAAAAAAAAAAAAAAAAAAAGAGTGCGACTGTGGCCTAGTCAGGGTGACAAATCCAACAGTTTGTGAGTGGAGTCAATGAAAATATAGCACCAATAGTTGCCACCTCCCTGCAAGCTACTTTCCAATCAGGTGGTTATTTTTGAACAATCAAATATGGAGTAGCTGTCTAACATGCAACACGGAAATTTCCACAGTGGCAACCACAAAATGCTCATCTTTTGGTGACCATTTCATAGCATGACATGACTGCTTAGAATATGGCCAATACCACTTTCAGTTACAACAATAGAATGGATAGAATGAGTTGTCCCTTATGGACTGAACCAGATTGGTTATTCGGTATACTAGGACGTGATAGATATTGGCAATAAGTATTTGCATCTTCTCTACCTGACTGCTTAGGAAAGGACAAATGGACCAGAAGTACCATCTGAAAGGAATGTAAGAATGTTAGGATAAATTGTATCATTCCTTTGTTAATTGGGTGGATTAAATAGTATTATAGGCAAAGTAGATTTAGAGGTGTGCGTTGGTGGAATTGTAGGTGTGAGACAGAAAGATATGAAAATCCAGGGTGTTGTTAGTTGACATGAGCACCCACTAGCCTGTATAGGTTGTGATTTTATTATATTCGGATTCATGTTTGGAAGGAGCGATAGCGAGATAGGATTCAGCCTATAGTAGTATATTTAGTTGAAGGTGTAGAGAGAGACTGGTCATATGCCAATTTTGGTTGTACTAGTATAAATGAATTAGATTGAACTACCTATTATATTTTCCTACCTCTACGATTAAAAATATCAAGACTATTCTACTATTTACTCTTTTATCATGATATGATCAGATTATTAGCATTCAAGTAAGAAATATAGACAACGGCCTAAGAATAATAATCACAGTCTTGATGGGAATGGAGATAAGAAAAGGATATTATAGACAGAGAAAAGTATCTGTGATATATATAAGAATAACTAACTGTGTTATTGCCTGTTACCAGATACATAAAGAATGAGGTTGTAAATAGGATATCTAACAACTCCACACTGATACCTATGGAGCTATACAGTGTTATGAAAGTAGTATTTCCTGGCGACGCTTTGACTAAGAACTGACTTTAATACCAAATTCCATCGAAATGCCTTGGGCAGACTATACGATACTTTAGTACGAAGGCATACCTGATGCCAGGTATTCAATGAACTACAGAACTTCTACTTGATGTTAATAGTCATGGAGGTACAGGCTGTTATGCAAATTGCATTTCCTAGTGAGGCTTTGACTGAGTGTCGACTTTGTTGCCAAATTGCTTCAGAATGCCTTGGATACAGCATGCGATACTTTGGCATCTAAACATATTTGATGCTAATTATTCAGTGCACTATAGAACATCTACTCGCTACCAATATTCATGCAGGTATGGCCTATTATGAATGCCATGTTTTACTAGTATTTTATTTGCTATTTTTGCATATTTCCTTTAGCAGAATACTAGTCCTATAATTGATACAGTTCTTGTAAAAAGATTTTATAAATTGCCCAGTGTGACGTAGATCACTATCATAAGTTAAACTCTTGTAGACCAGTAATTATGTAAATGCTGCAGGCTGTAGATGCTAGTGAGACATCAGGAGATGTTGTTGATATCTGATTACTGTGTCCAGATATGTTACTGACATTCAGTTAGTATGTCTAGTTGGGTCTTGTATCTCCAATAGATTTGGTTGCTGCATCTGGTTACGTCCTGTGTATCCTGTACTTGGGAGGCTGCATTCTGTTACTAGTTGCTATACTGCCTTGCATGCTAAATTGCGATCCACATTGTAGTACTTTGTATGTCAGATGCACAGAATGTAAAAAACACAAGGTCTTATTTTTGCTGATATAGTTAAAATCTTAACATTTTAAGAAAAAGGGGTTTTTAATAGAACGGACCAAAGAGAAAGAGAAAGATATTTGCTAGCCTCAGTAGGAATGGGACAATAAGCTTGGAAGTGGACAGTTTTTATTGTTGAAGTGACTGTTCAATATAATTTCAATCTAGTAGGATGAAAGGTCAGACTTTGAGTAGGTAAAGAGTCAGATGAAAAAAACCAGTAAGTTGCACTGGCTTGTGCTAAATACATATCAGTAGGCTCTAGAAATTTGCTAGCCGTACCAGATCTCCTTCACAGAAGGAATAAAGATATCTTTGATAACTATTTATTTGACTACCAATAATGCATTGTGGTATAATAGATTAGGAAAAAAAAACTGCTAGAGGATTGTAGATATGAAAGATTCTCTTAGTCAAACAGCTCTATAAATCTCAATTCCGTTGAGATTATTTAGTCGCTCCTCAAAATATCCCTCAAATAGTAATTCTCCAGACTTGTGGTAAGGTCTTATAGTACTGCTAAATTATTTCTGGCAGCAGAGGAGTGGAAACTTATCCTGCAGGAGACTATTAATGGTTGAATTAATAGCATATTAAAGAGACTTCAGGCTATACTAGATACAAATAGTGGTTATACAAAATGATAAAATAGGTAAAAAAATTTCTGATGTTTCTTTTACTATCTATCTTCAATTAAGTTATCTTTTTTGAATTTTGAATTTGGAAATTTTCTGTTGGTTGAAGTTGTATGGGTGTGCCTGCAGGTACGGAAACTAATTAGATACAAGCATCTAGTTTTATCAAATAACTTTCCATACAGTCCCCAGCAACCATACAACTACATCAAAATTTAATAGTAAATTTTACAACCCCCTTCTAAGACGATATTCACAATTAAAAATGTGATAAAAGTAGAAATAATAAATAACAAATAAATAATTTTACCATTTTGTATGACCTTCATTTGCATCTAGTACATTTGGAACTCTTTTAGGTATTATTTCAATCTACCCATCTAATATCTTCTGTAGTATAAGATACCATTTCTCCTTTGCTACCAGAAATAATTCAGCAGTACTATAAGACCTTCACTCAGCCTTGGAGAATCACTTTCTAAAAGGGTTTTTTGAGAAGTGTTCAAGTATTCTCAATTAGATTGAGATCTGGTGAGTTTGGAGGCTAACCTAACCTTTGATATACACAGTCTTTATGCAAATTTTCATTTTCCTCATCACCATACCATAAGCTATTATCACAACCATGTAGATGGTTTCTGGAGCTCTATTTATCCCGTCTATGAAGGGAATAATATAGGACTTGTAAATCTTAGTCGTATATTAGTGAGAATTGAGTCTAAGTCAGTTCTTTTTACTAGTTCTTTCCTCCTTGGTCCTTCTCCTGTCTAGAATTAACACTGTCTTTTTTCCCTGCATAATAACAGTATAAATCCCAATGCTGGTTCTTCTTGACTTAAAATTAGATTTTAAGTTTGTTTCTTGTAGCGCCTCACCAGCTCTAAATTTGACCTTTCTCTCTGAATGATTTGGATTATACTCAATTGTAGCTTAATCAACAAAAACCATTCACTTCTAAGCTCTTGTCCAGTTTTTCCTTATTCTAGCAAACAACTTTCTCTTCTCCTTCTGCCTTTTCCTCTAAAATAGCTATTTCCTAGGTATTTTGAACATAAAACCAGCTTCTCCAGAGATCTTATTGATAATGTCTTTTCTAAGACCAACATTAGCCTTTAGGATAATATCCCTTAGTGCTAAATGAGGCTCAGCATCAATAATATCAAGAACTGCCAACTTTTTAGTATCAGCAATCTTGGTTTGTCAGCTAGCTCTAGGAGTATTATGAGTATTGCCAACATAGTTTTCAGCCTTTTTGATTAGGGTAGAAATAGTTGACTTGCAAACTTTCAGAAGCTTAAAAGTTTTATCATACTCCATATCTGTATGCTTCTAGCGGATACAAATTTCTCTATTGCAGTCTTCTCCTGCTAATATGGTGTGTAGTGGGGCCATGTTGTGGGAGGATGTTGCAGTGATGGTATGTTGTCAGTTTGCCAACCAACTGTATAGAAACTTATTAGACAAAACTGTACAGTCATGTTTGTTTAATGATTACACTCCTTACCAACCCAGCATGGCACTAGATATCAACCACTTTGTTTACACAAATGTTTGTGCATATATCCAATTGAGGTGTATATGAAAGTATATTAGAAATACCCCTTATAGTATAAATATCAAAGAATAGTCCCCAAAAACAAGCTCAAAGTACTCCACAATCCCAAAAATGGTAGAATAAAAATTTACATTGTACACTATTTTTTGTCTTTTTAAATATTTCTTAAAATGAGTAATGAAAGAGTTATAAGATAGCCAATACTGATGCAAGCCATATTTGGAGAGATTGAGTTTGTCCTCAATCGGGTGATCTTATAGTAGATAAATAGAAGACAAGTTAATTTTAGCAATTTTATATCAAAATTTAATTATAAATACTCTTTATTCATCTAAAAGCTTGAGTTCTGTATCTCAAGATCTGATCAATATGAGTACCTGATATAGGTTGATAGTGAGAAGGGAAAAACAAATAAATATCGTATGATATGATATGGGTATAGTATAAATTATTACATTTATATGACATTTTATTTTAACTTATTATAAGTAATATTTGTTAGTAAAAAAAATTAAAAAAATTAATAAGTTTTCTTAGATATAAAGCAGGATTTATATTCTGTTATTTTCTATGAAAACAATATGTTTCTCCCAGTTTGATATTAACAGATTCATTATTCATTTAACATGATTTGAAGTGATAATGTGTTCTTACTTTACTTATTATTCTCAGCTGATATAGCATATAAAATAAACCTGTATATAAGTTTTATCAAGTGGCCAAAAACACAATATTTATTTATAACTATAATATATTTATTCAAGTACTTTTTCATATAAAATTGATTAAATATGGTCCTGAAATCAGAGGTATAGTCAATTCAGTAGTAAATTATTCCATATCTCATAACTTTTTATTTTTAACATCAAAAGTAACTCCAGTATATGCTTAAATAGTATGTGTAATTATATTCCCCATGTGTCTTGGTTGAGGTGGTGGCAGCTTAATATATCAGTGGTGTTTTTGGTTTCCAAATTCTTAAGGATTAACAGGATTATCCTGCACTAGAAAATCTATTATTTTATTTTTATTTTTATTTTTATTTTTACACTTTTTATAACAATATACAGATATAATAGCAATATTAAAATTTACCACCTATTTTTAATAATTATCCATTATCACTTTATAAAGCTAGTTTGAAAGGAGTGTGTGTCTGATCGGTTACAATGGTGGGGTGTAATTATTAAACTGACATGACTGTACAGTACAAACACAAGTATTACAGTTACCATTACCACCAAAATTGTCACATTTTGTGAAAACTGGTCCCACCTTTAGTCTTCCGGAATCGTACTCGATGAAGGGAGATAGTAGTTAATATTTTACTAGAATGAATTAAGATTTTAGTTATGGAAGTAGCAACCTAGAAGTGTTGAGTAAATAAATAGTAATGCGCAAGTATGCTTGTCTTTTTACTTGCTGAGCGGGGTGGGTGAAAATATTTTTTCTTAGTAGGATATCCTACTGAGAAAGTGATCTACTTGGCGAAAAGGATATCCCCTTGGCCAAGTAAAACTCTGCCGGTAGGATAGAACATATATAATATAGAAAATCACCAAACACTCCCTCCCATACCCCGACAAAGCAAATAAATGCAAAGAGAGAGCGGGGGAGAAAGGAAAAATATACTCCAGAGTAGACTGCACAGCAAGCTATTAAGAGGAAAGATAAAGTGAGGCAACGCCTCTCTATATACTATCTGGCTAAGCTAGTAATTCAGTTACGGCACGGGAAGGAGCGGTCATTCCCCGCCTTCTGCTGGGAAAAAGGAAAGAAACCAGGAGGGGAACGGGGAAAGCGAGGAGTCTTCTATTCGTCGTCCATCCGCATTCCAGAGATATCAAGGTCTGACCCGACCTCTTCAGCGCTGTCTTGTGGTCCCTCGTTCGGACTACCCATTGGCGTGTCCTCGGGAGAACCGCCGTCTTGTCGGAGGAGAAGGGCGTTTCTGGCTTTGGGGCTCTGTAGCGGGTTGTTAGTTACACGGGTAGATGGTCGTGAGGGGTAGGTAGAGGGAAATATACTGAAGGCTGGGTAGTCGGCGCAGCAATAATTTTCCCACTTGTGGACACAGTGGTAGCGAACTTGCAAAGATTACACGCTTTGGAAATCAATTCCCTTTTAGTAACCCTGGTCATCTTCCCTCTAATGGGCAGATCGTCTAATTTGGAGTGTGCGGCAGCTAGATTTATAGCGTTGGTGTCTGCGGACGGCTGCTCCTCAAACATTAGGTTCTTGAGTGACATCGGGTTTGCACGGGCCTCGGATTCTTCCTTTTGGATAGTGTTTTGCTTTAGGACTTCAGGGACTAGTTCCATGTATAGCTTTGCGTACGAGTCCGAGAGGAGGTCGTCTATTAGAGGAGTTCTAGCGAGACCCGCGTTTAGGCGGCGGAGCTCAAAGACTTCTCGCAGGAGGTCTAGAGTTGGAGATGTTGTTGTGGTGAGGTTGCAGTAGGCATCTAGGCGGGTGCTGTAGGTGTTGAATTCGTCGTAGGAGACGTTTTTGAAGACTTCTTCGTCGCTCTGTTCCGGTATGTTGCCGGTTCGCCGGAGAACTCGCACGTAGGCTACGAAGACGTGTAGCCAGACTTCGGCATGACGGAAGAAGCCTGTGGTTCCTTTGCGCACCCTCTTTGTTACGGCTTCTAATGTGGTCCGATCGTCTAACTTTTCTAGTAGGTCGACGTAGAACATGGTGTACTTTGAGGCATATACAAAATGTCTGCCGGTTCTGTATTGCACCATTTACACGTTGGTCTTTTAGATCACAGCGTCGAGGGGAGCAGAAATATATACCTTTCATTTTCGGGCTTCCAAATGCTTAGACTAACCGACTTATTCGAAAAGAGACAAGAAATCTCAGCCTTTGCCCCAGCAACATCACCCAACTCGGAGTACTTAAGTTTCCCTGCCCTGTTTGTCATGCGGTGATGCCATTTCGGTTTGTCCGCCGTCCGCATCCTCTTTAGGACCTCGAGAATATACTTAACAAAGGATCCACGGTCCTCGACAGGCTGCATCTTTTTCGTAAAATGCGAGACTTGCAGTATTTCGCATGCTCGCTCAGGCTACCGTTGAGGTTAGCAACGTAGAATCGATGGGACAAATGCAATCGCAATTGCGCTCACCGTCACAAAGCCCTGTAAAACGTATTTACAAGTACTTGAGACCAGCCTATGGTGAGGCTCGAAGATATGATCACTGCCGACCTTCTCGGGGCAGAGTTTGATTGCCTGGACGTATTTTTCCAAGACTTCTTCTGCTGTGTACATGTCAGCTTTCTTCAGAAGTTTGCCCATACATTTTCCGATCATATAATACGCTCTGTTAATCGTTAATATGACTCTTGTGCATGTGGAAATCGCTATGTAGGGTCCTTACTTCCAATTATCAGGGGCCTGCTGTAAAGACTTTTTGAATAGTGCCATGGCGAGTTTCAGCCCCTTGGTGAGTGATAGACCTTTGTGTGCAGGGCCTTTGTATACACCTTCCCCGCGTGTCCCCGAAAAATGCCTATCAAACCCTTCCATCGAGAACGCTTCCATCCCCATTGGAGCTCTGAGGGCGGAGTAGACCCTTGTGCCAAAATCAGCAAAGAGTGTAGATAGAGTTTTCGTGCATCCCAAGCCTTCGATGCATTCGTTCTGAATAGCAAGCGATAATGTCTTCATATAACATAGTATTGCTTTCTGCGTGATGATGTTAGCAGTGTGCCGAGATTGTTTAGAGGGAAACAGGGTTCATAGGAAAACGCAAAACATACTCGTTCTAGCGCAGCAAGCTCCCCTCTCCTAGTGTTAATCTGTTCAGCACTCCAGGTCTGACCGTCCTCCATTTGGGCTTCATAAGTCTGACCCAGTCGATACCAAGTCTCCCATTTATTGGCATTGCATACTAGATCATATTTAAAGAATCTCACCGCATTTTCCACATCATCTGGTTTTATTGATCCAACTCGCTTCTGGTGTTTGATGGGAAAGAGGTAGATCTTCCCAAGAGTAAAATAGAGGCCCTTCGCCGCTACTCGAGCATGCAGACCACTCACCTCGGTGGTGTTGAGCGAACCCTCGCCTTTCAGGCTGCTGAACAACCTGAGGGGATTTATGGAGCTGCGAAGGTACCGATCTATCACTGATTCATTGAGGGCGATCTTATTGTTCGAGGACTTTCTAGGAGGGCCGAGAACATCGAAAAGCTTCTCTAAGGCACCTTTCAAGTCTGACTTGTGCAGCTGCATATCTTTCTTTTGGGATGCTAAGAGGAGGATGAAATCCATCAACTGCATTGCCGTCGCTTTGTCGAACGGCTCTGGATCTGTCTTATGGTCGTTGAAAACAACCTGATCAGACTGCAATTTTCGAAGTTAGAAGGGCGTTATGTTCTAAGCAAGGGGGGTGTTGTTTACGTATATAGCAAGGTGAAATCGACAGAAAATGCACTGCAACAGATCGTGGTCGAAATCTCGAAGATTGAGCCTCAGAAGTTCATCATGGGTCAGCCTCAGTAACGCATCTAGGGTTCCAAAAATTAGCTACTACACAATGGAAGGGTTCATAGTGGAAGGCGCAAGCTTACGGTCTGACAGCCGGCAGTAATTTCTGCCTCCGAGCTCCTGATGCATGTCCCTTAGGAGGGTTGCCAATCGTTCCTCCTTTTCGCCTTCCTCTAAATCGAGGCTGTCGTTACCCATCCCTCTGTCCGCTGTTTCTTTATAAATCGAGTACATCACTACCCAAGCTCGTACGATCATTTCCCTAAATTTCACTACGACCAAGCGGTAAGAATGTAGGTTGCTAGCCGAGATCTCATGGTTGAGAACAGCACTCTCCCAAAAAGCGTAGCAATGTAAAAGTCTTAGCAAGATAGCCATTGACTTCATTGAGTCCACCAGCCCATCTCGATCAATTCCAGACAAGTTCACCAACCCTTCACCCCCAGAGACGAGTCCCAAAATTACGGGCAACATATCTTCCACGAGGCGTAATGACCGCAATAGGACAAAATGGCGATGGTCCTCCGAAGATTCGAGGTAACTCCTACTTTTCAAATCGCCAACAACAACCTCTAATGATCTCAATACACAAGAAAGGACTTTTTGGCGATGACCTGCTTTTTCGTGGGCTACTTTGAGCTTCTCCCAGAGGTGCAACCTAAACATTGCACTGGATCCTTCAAGAAATCTTGTTATTTCATCGAGTATCCGGCGTTCTTGCTCGTCGTACGGGCTAACAGCACCTGGTTCCAATACGGCTTCAAGAATTTCGATAACCTCATAGGGGTCATTTGCTGCACCCCCTATATCGGCCGTGACTTGAAATATAGATGTAAAGAAATCAACAGTCTTAAGCTTACTGATTTCCCGCTCGGCTCTCAGGGCAGAGATTTCTGGCATGATGGAGCTGTTGGGAAGCTCAATTGAGTGGAGCTTATTGTTGAACATAATACCCTTCAAATCGCCAAAGCATTCCAACCTGAACTCTCTGGAAACACCGGTAAATGCCGTGAAAACTGCAATAGCCCAAAGACATCTCATGGTCAATTGATCCTCCACAATGCCATCGCTACTTTTTGGACGACAATACATCAGATCTCTGACAAGGAAACTCCATCTCTTTGCCTTCTCCCTCCTGATCTCCAGTTCCTCTTCTCCCCGGACTGAGAGTTCAGCACCGCTCTTTTGCCGCTCTTTTGCCGCCAAGTCACCAAGATATATTTCGAACATGGTTTGGGCCCACTCGATTCTGGCGTAATCACCATCTCCAAATGAGTGGGGATGAGCTGCAAAGTCTTCCAGATATCCCTTGAAGTAACCCCAGCACATCTCCTCGCACATATTAGCCATCGCAGTTACGACCTCTTTCAAGGGCTCTGGCCAGCTATGCCGAACCCAGCTGCTAGCAGTCGATGTGCCTAATGACCCCCGGATCTTCCTGACTTTCCGTAAGTTGGGCACATCCCGCATGCATAGGGCTTTCAGCCACTCAAAGCCTGCCTCCAACGGACTCAATCCGCGGGCATTGACAGAGCTGACCCATTTCCTGAGATTTTCGTCCCCAGATAAAACGGGTCGAGATGGGACATTGGCCTCTAGGTCCAGAAAGGCCATCCCTTGAGCAGCTTCATCGGGGGATTGTATACCATCTCCGTATAATAGGACATTTCCCTTGTCGTCATCCCAGTCCTGTAATATCTTTTTGAAGTCGTCGAGATATAGATCTTCTTTAGCCCCGCGGTTTTCGCCACTGCTACTGCTCGTCTTGGGCATTAAGCTTGAGGCAGTTCCTAATGAAACACCAAGCGGGGAAAAGCATTCATCGGCAGTGTTAAACAGTTTTTCATTCTGTGTTTCCTGCCGAACCTTTTGCTTGGACTCAGGAGCTGCCGCAGCCGCGGCCGCGGCCGCGGCGTCTGCCTCCTTCTTATCACGCTGCCTCTTACTCAACCTTGACCTCCCTCCATCCCCGCCATCTGCTCCTAACGAAGCAGACTTACGTTTTCGAGTTGCAGAGCCACTTCGACGTCGTCCAACAGCGGGTGGGGGTACAGGCTCCACAGCAGAGGCATCAGTCATGGCTGTATCTTCGTTTTCTTCGGCAGTTGCTGTTTCTGATTTTCCACCAGATCCAGGAGTAGGCTCATCAGGAGTGGTTTCACGAGAAATATCCTCTCCCTCTAGAATAGGGATAATGATTTGCAAACACGATGATGCATTGAGGGCTTGTGCCGAAATGTCATCGCTAGATATCTGGGACAGAATCGCATTACCGACGGCCGGCCATGTTCTTAATGTAGCCTCGGCTGTCTGCTTATTTATTGTTATTTTTTGCAGAACATCTCCAAGAGTTTTTGCATCCTCCTCCTTCGGAAGAGGGATCCAAGGGTACGGGTTTGTGTATTTCTGGAATCTTGGGTGTAGTTTTTGCTTCGACAGATGTTTGATTTTGTCGCTCTCGAGAACTGCCGTATCGCAAATCTTCCGGAGGACATCCCTAAGTTGTATAGTGGCAAGGTATTCCTCCGGATTAGGGATTCCCCCTATCACAAATGCAAGCGTGTCATTTCCCGAATCTGCACCGATGGTCTCGTGGTCTAGGACTGACTCTAATGCAAACCGGGTGAGGCGGGAGGAATCAATCGCTAACGACAGCTGAGCGGCCTTGCGCCACAGAGAAGAATCTCCGGCATCCCTTCCGAGTGCTGTGGAAAACCAGTCCAGCGCCTGTTGAATTGTAAGCTCAAACTCTGACCCAGTCTCAACTCCGCTAGCTTTTAATCTGTCCAGTTTGAAAGCGCCGTGGTTCTTGTATGCCAGATACAAAACAAGAGGTAACGAGGACCCAGAAGCTGAGCCCCTTCCATGAACCTAAAACCATTGCGCAATGTTAAGAGCTTGGCCATACATTCGTTTAAAGACGGGATGAGCTACTTGCTCCTCTTCTGTATCACCCTGAAATATCCCGGAACCAAATAGCTCGTCATAAGCTTTATGCGCTTCTTCCCATTCACCATCTGTATGTAATTTTAGTGCTCGTTGGTAAAGCTTTAGAGCTTCTTCGATCTGTAAACGGTAAGTTTAGTGAGCCGTAATAGGTTTCAATAAAATACGGACTTGTATTTCTCGAGTATTATCGGCTTCTCCGTCACTGTCGGAATCTGGGTATACGTTAAGAGGAATAAAGGAAGACTACCATTCAGGGTTAGCATATTCATCGCATCTTGTAGGTGGAAGCAAAGTACCATCAGGCAAAGATCAAAGGTTTAAGCAACTTGAACTTTACCGAGTTACGGAGTGATTGTATATCGGAGCTCCGGGTGACTTCCTAATATAAGAGAGATAGAAAGGGGGTTATGATGGGTTATTGTGGGCTATGATGATTGAGTGGGTTCAGCGGCGGAGATCGCGTTAGGTTAGCGGGACACTCGGAGAGTTTGAGAGGGATGAGTGTTATGGTTTGCCAAGAGGAAGTTGGTGGTGCAGGGCCAAGCATTGAGGCTCTTATCGTGCACAAGACTTGTTGGGTGGTTTAAAAACAAACTGCCTGGGGACAGAAACAGCAGACTTGACGATTCATCAAGTATTCGGATGCCTTGGCACCAAGATATGCAAACAAGTACCGGTACTTAAGCATGGAATCCGGACGCCAAAGGCATCCGGATACTTTCTAAATTAAATGATCAATTAGGGACTAATCGCAAAGTCTCTATTAGGCTGATTCATCCCTTAGTCTGTCGGGCGGTGCGCACAATATAACTGGTTAAGAAAGTTACGAGATCTGGTTAAGAAAATAACGGGATCTGGGAATTATCCGTCCTGAACTGGGAATAAATTCAAACTGAGATCTTTGGCACCGGTTTTCTTGGGCTCACCGACAAGGGATGCGAGTAGTCTACTCGCAAACGCATAACGTTTGTGAACATGACCAGGTCCGCATATGCGCCAAGGCCAAGGGCATATGACCCGCATGGATGTACTATTTTGTCTGAAAGATAGAAAACACAGGATAGAACCAGGGGAACAGGAACAGGATAGAACCAGGAGAAGAGGAACACGATAATGGATAGAAGACCAGAGGAAAAATCATTAAGGATTAGAATATTATGGTATCACCATTCATAACTAGTCACCCACAAGGAAAGTATTATAAAAATTAACTAATAATTAAAGACATTTCCACCCTTATCCTGAATACAAGTCTCTATGTATGATGTCGTAGAGTTAATATAGCTGTTAATCCTTTCTGTAGGATAGTTCAGCTGTTCCACCTTGATCACCTCCCATATTATAGCTGCTGTTATCCTTATTCATAACCTTTTCCAAATTTCGTCCTTCAGCTTATACTATATCATTTTAATAGAGTTGAGGTCAAGGGGGTTCTATCCTCCATGTCCATTACAACTACAGCCAAAGAAAAAACCACACTGCACTTTTAGCCGAGACCTCCTCTTATTGGCTAAAAACCTTTTCTCACCACCTTCCCATTTACACCTTCCAGGACAAAAGACTATCATCACTCTTGATAGATCCAGAAGCTCCTCTTTTTACTGACTACAAGGGCAGGGGCAAGAAGAAGCCTGGAGACCCTAACAGAAAGACCACAACATCCTCAGGGTCTAGTTACTCCATCCTTGGTAATGGCTATAGCACGCGGTTCCCAATATTCTCCCCTTAGTGCCCCTCCTCACTTATACGACCATGCAGCAACACCCCCTATACCTGCCTTCCTGTCCTCCCTCTGGAGGTTAAAGAAGGTACTCCATCTAGCACATGCTATTTTCAGTGCCTGTTTGTTGAGGTAGTACTTGATACAGGATTGGGCGATAGCAATCCTGCACATGAAATATTGGTAGTTACAAGAATACTAAACATGATCAAAACTGACTACAGGAGACAGTTTGAGATCCGCAACTAAATTGTTAGTGACCTCACAGCAGAGCTGGACCAGATCCACTGTCATGAATGTGGCTTAGCAAGGAAAAGGTTTTCACATGACTCATAGTTATAAGTCATAGGTATGTTATGTTTCGCACATGACCTCATTAGAGGTCATGGGTTTTGCACATATGACCACTTTGGTCATAACATTATGATATGATTATGATGATACATTATGTTTCACACATGACCTCATTTAGAAGTCATGGGTTTCGTGCATGTGACCACTTTGGTCATATGACTAGTTTATGATGTTTTGATATGACTCACAGTTGTGAGTCATATGTGACAAGTGACTTGAGGAGTGAGTCACAAGGGCGTGAAGGGCAACTATAAGAGGAAATCGTTAGGACCAAGTAGATAGACTATTCACGCTTTGTTCTAAGTTATTTGCTTACTTATTACTTTATGCTTTTACGAATGTAAAACCTTTACGGTCTTTACGAATATAAAACCTTTACGGTCTTTGCGAATATCTACCTACCAGGCGCGGACTCTACTACGAGAGTTGAGTTGAAGAAAGAGTACGATAGGTAAGAAGGATCAGAGACAGGAGAGTCTCTACCACCATAACGTAGGCATAGGCCTAAGAGCTATCATCGAGTAAGAGAATGTTAGGCGGACGCCAAACTCAAATATATAACTGAGGGACGTAGGCCAAAATCTTTTTTCGGAGAATCTGTCGAGGAAGGCTCATCTCGATAAAATAAAAGTAAGTTAAAGATTTATGAGGTAAACAATTTTATATTGATAAGATCTCTTCTGCGTTGCTTCATGATGTCTGTAAAGCACGGGAGGCACTGCGATATTTGTATCCCGCGTCGCAGTGTACGCGGACTACTTCTAACTACTATGCTTCCGAAGTACCAGCCTGGTTTTAATGCGCAAATGTCCAGAATCTTACAAGTGCGAACACCGTTTGACCCTGAAACTTATCACACCCTTTCGCGGACTCGGAATAGTATTCCTTCATTGAGATGACTGCGCTATTTGGTATACCAAATAGCGGCCTCCAACTTAGATGTCCGCATAGACTATTATATTACTCTAGTCTGGTTGACTATCATTCCAGTAGTCACTTCGGTCATGAAGTGATCAAGTTCATGCCGGTCCACCTAGTGCCAATCACAAGTCCAAGCCCGACGTGTCAGCGTCTTAAGGGTCTCCGACTTATCTAGGTCTTCCATTCTGAGAATGCTTCCCCTTGGTCCGCCGGACTCCGTAGAGGGATCCTATTACTAGGACCAACCAACCTACAGCTCATCTCAGAAGGGTATGGGTGGATTCGGTATACCCCTGGTAGCTTTCACCACCGGGATATCCTCCTAGAGTATTTTGCCAGAAACGTCCTGTCACTTTCGGCCCATAGTTTAGGAATCCTAACCTGGAAGCCTACTATCTCAATGCGCCTGCGATGGAATTCCTCCGTTCCACTTCCCAGATGTCACCAAAGGTCCCCTCCCATATACCCTGCGAACAGCACACAATCGGACAGACGGCGGCGACATATATGGTGTTATAAAGTGGGCTTCATTGATATGACATTTTAGTTATGGGACGCCACTCGCGAAATCTCGCTAATGACGTGAGGGCCCCATGAGGGGGCCGGAGGGGGGTGTTGGCTCCGGTAAATTGAGGGGCTGTGAGTAGTTACCCTACCGTGGGTCTGTGCACATGTCTCGGATTTCCATATACCTAACATGAGCTCCCTCCTACCAGGCTTCACCGCGAATGCCTTGATAACTATTTTATAATTTCTTCTATATACAACTTAAGACTCAGTGTGGTCAGCGTAAAAAACCTGCCACGTTTACTTGCCCACGGTAGGAAAACGTTTTCCTCACTATCTTACTTCTTCCCTTCCTGGCATGTCCAGATTTTCATTATCAAAATTCTTCACAACTTCCTTTGCATTTTGCATACCGGTAGCAGGGTCCCATGTGTTTTCATCTTCCGACCACCCGTGTCATTTAACGAACTACCACAGTTCCCGCTTCACTTGATAGCGGCCGCATACTCGTTTCCTGTAAGAACGAATTTCGCTTCTCACGATTTTTTCAACCTCCCATTGCGGATCGCCGTCAATATCCTCCGGTTCTCTAGGGGGTTGTTGGCGATTGCCATGAACAGACTCGCGGTAGGGTTCCAATAGTGCGACGTGGAATACGGGATGAATGTTCCATCGATTTGATATGTGGAGCTTGAATGCTCTGGATCCGTATCTTTCCATAATTTAGAAGGGACCGTATAGCTTCGGACTTAGCTTCTTGGATTTTAGTCGGGTGCGGATGTTTTTGGCGTTTAACATTGCGTTGTCCCCGATTTTGAAGTCCGGCTGTTGTGGAGCCTTCCGGTCATAATATTTCGACATCCCTTCTTGTGTCTTTTCTAGTGACCCTCTTGCTTGTTCATGTATCGTCTTAATCCAGTTCGCGTAAAGTGTCGCTCCTGGATTTTGAGCTTCGCGCTCCTTCATCCATTCTATCTGTGGATGAAATCCGTAGTTCGCGTAGAATGGCGACATCCCGTGAGCATTGGTTGCGGAGTTGTTATAGGCGTGTTCAGTTTGCGGTAGCAGCTGATACCAGTCATCCTGATCGTAATTGACAAAACTTCGCAGGTAACCTGCTAGCACTAGGTTGGTACGTTCAATTTGTCCGCCAGTCTGAGGATGGTATGCTGTTGACATTCTTCGCTTAATTTCCAGCGCCTTGCAAAGGGATTCCCAAAATTCTCCTGGAAACTTTGAGTCCATGTCGGAGACGATTTCGGTTGATAGGCCGGGCAGCCTTCATACTTCTTTCAGGTATGCGTTTGCGACATCCTTGGCAGTAGCCGAGGTCTGAAGTCCTATGAAATGTGCCATCTTCATGAATCGATTGACTACTACCATTATTTGAGTGCATCCTTGCGACTCTGGTAGTTGTGTAATGAAGTCCACTGAGATGGACGCCCATGCTGCGTAGGGTATTTGCAGTGGTTGCAATAATCCATACTTAGCGTGTCAAGGCGATTTGTTATGTTGGCATTCATCGCAGGCTCATACGTAGTCGTTGACCCATGCCGCAAGTTCTTTCCAGTAGAAGTGCCTCATGATTAGTTCCAAAGTTTTTTCTTGTCCGAAATGTGCTACAACTTTTGCATCGTGACATCCTTCTGCCATCTTGGTATATAGCGCCTGACTATTTGGTACGAATAGTCTTTGCTTATAATATTGTAGATCGTCGGTTAAGGTCCAATCTTTGGGACAATTCCTTTCCTTCGTCTCGTAGCTTAATGAGGTCTTCCCTCCATTCCCTCCAAACTGCATCTGTCCCGATAGCTGCCTGTATCTTGTTCAAGAATTCAGGATTGAACTGCTTCATACCTTTCTGCAGGATAATAGCATTTGACATTAGAACTTTTTCGAGTACTTCTGAAATATCGTACCAATGTTCGTTGTCTTTAGCCGATGCCGGTAGGTACCTGATGCTAGGTTCCTGTTCCTTGATGATCAAGGATCTTGCCGCTATATCGGTGCTTCAGAATCCTGCGGTTCCTCGCTCTGTTTCTTCCAAGTTGTCAATTTCTATCATGTCCGAGGTGTTCACCTTTTCTACCACTAATTGGGCTATGCGATCCCCCATTCTTATTTGTCAGTCTACCTCTTTATGGTTGAAAAGTACGACCTTGAGTTCGCCAGTGTAAGCAGCGTCCATTACTCCAGCGCCCATAGAGATTCTGATTTGGACCGCTAATCCACTTCTTGGGACAACTCTTCCCTATGTTCCTTCGGGTAGCCCCACTGCTATACCCATCCTTATTAATGCCTGTCCATATTTCGGGACAATGTCATCCTCTATGGCGTACAGGTCATGTCCTACCACCATTCTCGAGCCCTTTGTCGCCAAGTCAGCCTTTTTGCTCCATCTCTTGATCCTAATTACGGGTTCCTTTCTACCTCTTCGAGGTTCCAAATCCAAATCTTTATCTCCATTCCAGTCTTCTCCTTCATCGCCTACCCTCGCTACTAGCTACAGCAAGAAATTTTCTGCTTTCAAAATTTTCTGTTCGCGATGTGTAGCTCCCTCCTCAGGACGGTACTCCGGCCGTCTGCTTACTGCATCAGGCTTTCCACCCTTTGTCCCTAGTCGGTATATAATGCGAAAATGGTATTCTACCAACTTCTGAGCCCATTGAATTTGACGGCCACTCCAGACTTTTCAGGTTAGAAAGTATTGTAGGTTCTGATGGTCAGTAAAGACTGTGATCGGTTTCTCCGTTCCGATCAGGTGGTGTCTCCATTCTTTAAATGCTTCAAGGATTGCGAGTAGTTCTTTATCATGAATCTCATAATTGCGCTCTGCCGAATTCAGTTTTCTTGAATGGAAGGCTACTCGATGCAACATTTTCTCAAAATATTGAGAGAGAACGCAACCGAGCGCGAAGTCACTAGCGTCGGTTTCTACTACTGTCTCTCTTTCTGGGAAAAACTGATGTAATATGGGGGCTGTTGTGAACCGGTGTTTTAGCTCCTCAAAGGCCGTATCCTGTTTGACCCCCCATGTGAAATTCTTCGGATTTCCTTGCAATGTCACCGTTATGGGTTTGCAAATAGCCGCGAAACTTTTGATAAATTGTCGGTAGAAGTTAGCAAAGCCCATAAATACTTGCACTTCTCTCACCGACTTAGGTGCTTTCCAGACCATTATGGTTTCCACTTTTCGGGTGCTCATAGACACCCCATCGACTGCCACCATATATCCCAAGAATTCTACCTCCTTCGCATGGAAACTCGATTTCTTTAGCGATACTGCTAACTGGAAGTCTGATAGACTTTGTAAAACTTTCTCAACAGCTTCGAGGTGTTCCTTTTCATCTTTTGAGTAGATGAGAATATTATCAAGGTAACACACGACTGCGACGTCCAAGTATTCCTGTAGGACTTGGTTCATCATATCTTGGAATGTTGCCGGAGCGTTGACCAATCCAAAAGGCATAACTTTATATTCGTAGTGTCCGTATCTTGAACGGAACACTGTCTTCCATTCATCTTTTTCTTTTATCCGAATCAGGTCGTAGCCGTCCTTAAGGTCTAACTTAATGATGATCTTTGCGCCACTACTCTATCTCTGAGTTCGGACATTAGTGGAAGGGGATGTTGGTTGAGGATAGTAATCTTATTTAGATTCCGATAATCCACAACTAGGCATAGTCTACCATGTGGTTTAGGTACGAATAATATGGGTGCGCCAGCTGGCGATTGGCTCCGTGTGATTTTTCCTTGTTTGATCATTGTTTCCAAGTATTCGCGTAAAGCCTAAAGCTGTTTTTCGGACAATGGATATATCGGCCCCCATGGGGGGGTTGATCCGGGAATCAGTTTAATTTCGTGATGGAATATCCGCCTTGGAGCTAATTTTTCCACCCTACGGGCTTCAAACAAGTATTTGTAATTCCCGTATTCTTTTGGTAATGGCTCGAGTTCCAGCGCATTTTCGATAGCTCCAATTCTTCCGATGCGGCAGGTATTAGGATCCCAAGTGCCGGATTCGTCATATTCGAACATATCCGCTATTCCTTCCTCTTCTTCCACACAGTTTTCGCAACATTTTGCAGAGAAGGTCCAATTTTCTGCATCTTCTATGTGAGACACTGGGTGTTCACGATGCCACCAACCAAAAGGAATTATCATTCCATAGTGATTTGCTTTAGCCACTTTGCATGACACTTCAGAGATGTGTCACTTTTTTCCTAATTCTAATTTGATTGGGAGAGTGTCACACTTACCTCCAGAGGCGGCTGACGATCCGTCAAAGCCTAAGATATCAACTGCATTGTGGCATTCTATAGAGGGAATGCGAAGGTCTTCAACTAGGTCCTTGTTGAAAGGGATACATTGGATCCCGAATCTAACAAGACTTTAACTTTGTATCACTTATCATATATATGGAGGTAAGCGATTCCCTCCCGACAGTTGTATTGTTTTGGTTTTGGAGCTTCTAACTCCATGCGCTTAGCGCGGATAAGATTTTCTTGGTTCTTTCGTTTAGGCATTG
Organism: Tuber brumale; assembly: GCA_014065205.1. Lineage (NCBI taxonomy): Eukaryota > Fungi > Ascomycota > Pezizomycetes > Pezizales > Tuberaceae > Tuber > Tuber brumale. The sequence goes on along the minus strand of JACCEG010000006.1, from coordinate 127,233 downwards.
TTGGTGTTGGATGTAGGTAACAAGATGTTTGTTACTACGCCTGCGTAGTTTCGACCATTGAGGTCTCCTCAGACAAACTAGTAACTCTTTAGCACTAACAATCTGGGTCTACATACTAAGCGGCGTTTCACCAATACGCTATTGCTCACGACCAGTTTTCAGGCTGGATGCCTTCTCCCGACATGCCAGACCTAGGCTCATAGCAGAATTTCGGCGGTTATTAGCCATTTTACACCCCTGGTGTGAGGTTCCCGCTTTCACCGAGTCCTTTCCCTTAGGATTTCGGTTTTCCATCCAGCTCCCTCAGAGGGGCCTTGCGCACCAAAGCGGTACATCCCTATCCCACACTCTGGCCAGAAGTCAAGATAGTACATACGTATAATACGACACAGACTAGTGTGGTAGGTGGAACGGCCCGCGTCGGTTGTCCTCCTGTTGTGTATTGTTATCAGGTAGGTCTTGCATTGCTATGTCCCAACTTCTTTGGTATAGTAACTTGCTTTCACACGGGTAGCAGGCAACCACCAGGTGACTTGAGGAACTTCGTACTGTTGGCTCCTGGGCCATGTGTGCATGTTAACTATCCTCTCTTTCGTTCACGACTCTCCATATATTGATTCTTGTGTGCGAGCTCGTAAGTACCTCGTGGGGTCCCTTCACTTAGAGCCTACTTGCGTTGATCCTGAAAGGAGACACTTGCTCCAGGCTGCTTTGATCATTTTGAGTTTCGACTCCCGTAGTTGCACACGGACTACCCGATCCCTGTCGTGGTCGGTACCCACTACACCCCTGCCAAATGGGGTTCCCTTTTTCGATTCCAGCTCCATTTGGACACTGAATACCCAAACGCTGTCGCCTTTGGGGCCAATGAACTGACCTAGGTCAGTTCCTTATCGTGCTCCCGTTCCCAGATCTTATTTACTTGGGCTAGGTGTTGAACGGTTGTAACTTGCCGGCCTAATTTAGGCTTTACAATAGCCGATCTTGCTCGTTGAATTCCCATTTTTATCGGTCGTGAGCTGACCATTGCTGCCGATATATGGGCATCTCCCTAACACGTTTGATTGGTGTGGTTTTTCTTTCCACAACGTCTGCAATCTCCTTCATTCCTTCGAGTGTCTATCATGCTTTATGCAATGCCAGTATGGGCCGGGGCGAAGTTTGTGTGCTTGGTCTTTGTCGCACCTCCGAACCTTTTTCTGGGCTTCTCCGGTTCATCGTCCCTTTTCCTTTTTCATGGTGGAGCTCCACCTCCCTTGACATAAGGTTTAGTATCACTTTGTCGCTTTGATTTAGTGTCTCGTCGGTCTTCTCTTCGGACCTCTTGGACTATTGTGGGCTTGTACAGTTGGTCACTCCCAATTTTCCTTCTGGCTAGCAGTCCTTCTTCTGACTGTCCACATAGCCTTAGTGCCTCCTCCCATTCCTGATCCGTCGTATATTGCAGGGCCGATAACCTGCGGACAATCTGTTCCGGAAGTTTGTCTTCCACTACCTCTCTCCAGGTTTTCCCGGTCATGCCTACACGAATGTTATGGTTGTGCATGACTGTCAGATAGCGTTCCATACTGCCGTCATACGTGACTAGTTTCATTGTATGGAGGGCTAGTCTTTAGGCTTCTACCGGGGTGAATTGCTTGATCATATTATATTCAAAGCGGGTCCATGTTGCCAACTCTGGTTGCTAGGTTTCCCCTTGAAGTCCGTCCATAGCCTTCTGGTATCATACCATATAAGGAAGGACTATTTCTCCTTTTGTACGGCTGAGCGCATATATGATACGTTCTCTGGCCTCATCATAAATTCACTGGTTTCTTTCGAAATAGTCGGTGCATTGCAAAGTCCACACACATATGTCTTGAGCGGGTTTATCCTCAAAGAATGGGGGAGGCTCTGATGGGCGCTTAATATTTAGCGCCATTGCGTTGGCAAGTGTTTCTGCCATGCCAGACTGTCCAGGTGTTTGTCCTTGCCCGTGTCGCCTAGGACTTCCTCTCTGTCTTCCTCTCTCATCATCATCATCATCATCGTCACTAGGATCCCCTTGGTTACCTCCTTGGGCACCTGAGGGGGATGCATCAGCGGCTTCTCTGCCTTTTCCCTTTTCCCTACGTGTAGGTGGAGCATAGTACTCCACGTCGTCCGTTTCTTGGACTGCGGGTAAAGGAGCGGGTCCTGCAGCTGCGGGACTTGGTGCGGCAGCCAACATTCTGTTTATCGACTGTGTCAATACCTTCAGGGTATTGTTAGTCTCGTTATTTTGTAGTTGCTGCTGGTCCTGAGATCGGAGGATTTCCGCCTGGCAGGTAGTCTCATCTAAACGCATCTGTCCTAGGGTACGGTTGACCTCTCTTTCACGCGTAGTGCATTGGGCGAGGAATTCTGCGATAGCCGCACGTAGACTGAGGACTATTTGTTCCAAAGTCTGATTTTGGGCTAATGCCGCTTGACTCTCTTCCCCCAGGGTTCCATGTAACCTCGTGGTTACCTCTTCATGTTCCTGTTGACGCTTATCTTGAGCATCTATTTTCCTTGCCACTTCCCGTATCATTTCCTCTTGGATACCCTTAACCTCACTTTCCACGCCTGCCAGCTGCATCAACAATATTGCAATGTCGTTATCGTGGACATCTTGACCTTCGGCTATTTGCTGTTGAACCTTAATTAGCTTCGAGGTATTGTCTTGGGTAGCCCCCTTCAAATGTTTGAAGGCGATGTTGGCTTGGTCGAGTGAGGTATCTATATCCTGCCTTATTCGACCCAAGGTTATCCCAAGACGGGCAGCCAACCTTGCTAAGCTTGCGGCATAGTCTCCTCCTGATTTAGGCGTGCGGGCCCTTGATATCCAATGTGTACTTGCTACACTGGAGGAGCAGTGAGAGGGTATATTTCCTCGCCGAAATGCGGGTTCATGAGGTGTTGACGGGGAAGGACTCCATGTGGCCGTATCATCGGTCTTATCCGCCGTATCGGGTCGGGTATCCATTGGTTCGCCTGCCGTTATTCTTTTTCTCAGATGTTGAGGTATCTCAGCCTTTGTGATACTTTCCAGATAGGCTAGCTGTTTTAGTAGCCCAGGATGAGTGATTACTGGTACTTTGTACCAGAGTTTTCGATATCCTCTAAAAGGTTTAAGGAATCATATGTAGGGTATCCAATGATTGAGATACTCTAGAGGTGTAGGGATGAAAGGATTCGCTTAGTCCGACTCTGGACTGAAAACCTGAATCTCCTTTTTCTCGAGGTTTAGGATGTACCTATAGTACATATAAAGGTGTGCTTAGGCCCAGGCCGAGGGGATGTCTGATCCTCGGATGACTGTGCCTGGGGTTTCCTTTTTCTTCTGTTCCATCGTTAAAGAGCACTAGGTACTCCAATCAACGAAATTTTCCGACTCGGTCGAATTCCACGCAAAATTCGGACCGTGCCAGGTACGATATATGCTATTGAATTGATCCCGCGTTGGGATCCCGAAAGGCACTGTTAACCATGCGGGTTCTTCCGTATATTCTTCTTCGATTTCAAACAGGTCACGATCGAAGACTTCTTCCAATATCTGAATATAGATAGCATAGTGAGGTGCTACGAAAATTTAAGCGAAGTCTGAGGTGAGGGTGGAATTTAAAGTGAACTCGTAGTTCATATAGTGAGCCTTGGTAACAGGAGAACTATCAATATACTGTTAGGCGGATGCCAAACTCAAGTATATCACAGAGGGACGTAGGCCAAAATCTTTTTTCAGAGAATCTGGGGAGGAAGGCTCGTCACGACAAAATAAATGTAAGGTAAAGATTTATGAGGTAAACAATTTGATATTGATAAGCTCTCTTCTCCGTTGCTTGATGATATCTGTAAAGCTCGGGAGGCACTTCGATATTTATATCCCGCGTTTGAGTGTTCGCGGACTACTTCCAACTACTATGCTTCTGAAGTACCGCCCTGGTTTTAATGCGCAAACGTCCAGAATCTTATAAGTGCGAACACCGTTTGACCCTGAAACTTATCACACCCTTTCGCAGACTCGGAATAGTATTCCTTCACTTAGATGACTGCGCTATTTGTTATACCAAATAGCGGCCTTCAGCTTAGATGTCCACATAGACTATTATATTACCCTAGTCTGGTTGACTATCGTTCCAGTAGTCTCTTCGGTCATGAAGTGATCAAGTTCATGCTGGTCCACCTAGTGACAATCGCAAGTCCGAGGCTGATGTGTTAGCGTCTTAAGGGTCTCCAACTTATACAGGTCTTCCATTATGAGCGTGCTTCCCCTTGCTCCGCCAGCCTCCATAGAGGGGTCCTATTACTAGGACCAACCAACCTACAGCTGATCTCAGAAGGGTATGGGTAGATTCGGTATACCCCTAGTAGCTTTCACCACCAGGATATCCTCCTAGAGTATTTCGCCGAAAACATCCAGTAACTTTCGGCCCCTAGTTTAGGAAGCCTAACTTGGAAGCCTACTATCTCAATGCGCCTCCAACGGACTTCCTCCGTTCTACTTCCCAGATGTCGCCAAATGTCCCCTCCCATATATCCTTCGAACAGCATCCGATCGGACAGACGGCGGCGACGTATATGGTGTTATGAAGTCGGCTTCCTTGATATGATATTTTACTTATGGGACGCAACTCTGGAAATCTCGCTAATGACGTGCGCGCCCCATAAGGGGGCCGGTGGGGGGTGTTGGCTCCGGTTAACTAAGGGTCTGTGCGTAGTTACCCTACTGTGGGTCTGTGCACATGTCTCGGGTTTCCATATGCCTAACAGAGAAAGAGAAGAGAAGTATAGTCTCGCAGTTGCTGAGAACTGATACCGGTTAGGGAACGTAACATTACAAATCCTCACTGATAGCGACACTTAGACGCTATCAAGATGGACTACAACTTCTCAGACGAGTCACTCGAGCTACTCAAAGTAGCAGATATATTACAACGAACAGTAGCACAACTCGGACGAACAGGAAGTCCGATAATACCAGAAGAGTGATCAGTTCACGAAGAATCCAACTCTGAAGAAGTAGAAGACAACAGAATGGAGGCACTGGGACTGGCAGGTGCAGAAGGAGCAGGCCCGGAGTCAGGCCTAGCTCCCGAGCTCAGCTAAGAACAAATGAGACAGATCCTCTGAATGAGGGGACAATACCGACCTAAGATCAAGCAACAGGAAATCTATGGAGGAAATATGTACGAACTTAGAAACCAGGGGGCTGAGTTAACGATCTACTTTCATGCCAACGACTGGCAAGATGGACACGATGCGGAGAACATTGTTTACGTATCAAGTCTCTTGAGAGGCGATACAAGCACATAGCTCACGCCATATACGGAAAGCAATAAACTGACGGAATGGAGGAGTTGGAATAACTTCAAAGAAGCTATCAAAAAGGAATTGGGAGAAGTGGCTCCGCGAGGCGTGGCCAGGATCCACATAATGAATATGGAGCAAGGATCCCGATCCATGACAGAATACTAGAACAAGTTCAGACTCCACCAAACGGAAGCAAACTTAGATGATACAACGGCATCACAATATTTATATGCAGGCATGTCAGAAAAGCTACAGAACAAATTCCAACACTATGACTCTACAACCAACACCGTCAAACAACTGGCAGCTAGGGCAAACGAGAAGAAAACCTGGCTCACGATTCTGAGGAACCTAAAAAGGGAAAGATCCAGCTAAACAAAGGAAATTTCCACCCCACGAAATACAGACGGAAAGGTCAGACCGCTATCGCAGCCCTACAAAGGGAGTTTCAAACCCAACATTGACCACGAGGTGGAAATAAACAAGGCTTAGACAGGACGTCCCCTCAATCTATCCAACAAGGGGTACAAAAAGTGAAGAGATCAGAATCTCTACCTGAGATGCGGAGAGAAAGGACATCGAATCCGGGCATGTCGAAACAGGCCAGACAATGGGCAGAAACCAGTGACACCCACCTATGGTCATAACTGGATCAGACAATAAAAGAGAACCAATTGGAGGGAGATGACCATGGAGGAGGACTAACCTGAAAAAGGCGACTGTCTCTAGTAAGAGATGGTCTGGTGGACAGGAATGGGAGGAAAACCAGTGGAAGGGAGAGGACAGACATGAATGGAATGAAAAAGATCACTATGGCAAACTACTACATAGCACTACTGGAAGAAGAAGGAGATAATATTATGATCAAGATGACTCTATACGACAGGAAAAAGAAAGGCACTATGATACATGCGATGCTCGACTCAGGAGCAGTGGAAGATTGCATCGACAAGGAAATTTGCGACAAATATCACTACCCCCTGACACCAACGTGAAAGAAGACACATGTTTATCTAGCGGATGGAAAGCACAGCAATATGGGACCAATAACCCATACAGTGAAAGTATCTATAGTCATAGGCAGCCATAGGGAAGAGGCAACCTTTCAGACAATGAACCAGAAGAACCAGGAGCTGGTCCGGGGATGCCATGGTTATGACAACACAACCCCACTATTGACTGGGACAACAACAAGATTATATTCGCTAGCGAATGATACGTAACAGGATGTTTCAACAGGTCGCTAGTGGTGTATACTACACCGGAGGGAGAAGCACAAGAGGAGAACCTGAAGGCACGATTCGACCAACTCAGCGAAGAACTGGATCGGAGAATCAGATTTAAGAAGTTGCATGACAAGGCGCTGGCAACAACACAGGGTGCCGGACTAGCAGCAGGGCACGACCTATATGCCGATCAAGACAAGACGATCCAAGCAAGGGGTCAAGAGACGATATGAACAGGGATAGCAATAGGATTACCACCCGGTACCTATGGATGGATAGCACTATGCAGCGGACTAGCAGTCATGAAATAGCTTATTGCCAAAGCAGGGGTTATCGATGCCGACTATACAGGAGAGACCAAAGTGGTCTTAGCCTACCTGGAAGATACTGTTAGGCATATGGAAATCCGAGACATGTGCACAGACCCACGGTAGGGTAACTGCGCACAGACCCTCAATTAACCGGAGCCAACACCCCCCTCCGGCCCCCTGATGGGGCCCGCCCGTCATTAGCGAGATTTCTAGAGTTGTGTTACGTAACTAAAATGTCACATCAATGAAGCCCACTTCATAACAACATATACGTCGCCGCCGTCCGTCCGACCGCATGCTGTTCACAGGGTATATGGGAGGAGACCTTTGGCGACATCGGGGAAGTGGAACGGAGGAAATCCATGGCAGGCGCATTGAGATAGTAGGCTTCAAAGTTAGGCTTCCTCAACTAAGGGACGAAAGTGACGGGACATTTTCGGAGAAATACTCTAGGAGGATACCACAGTTGTAAAAGCTATTAGGGGTATACCGAATCTACCCATACCCTTCTGAGATTAGCTGTAGGCTGGTTGGTCCTAGTAATAGGACCCCTCTACGGAGGCCGGCGGACCAAGGGGAAGCATCCTCAGAATGGAAGACCTAGATAAGTCGGAGACCCTTAAGACGCCAACACGTCGGGCACGGACTTGCGATTAGCGCTAGGGGGCCCGGCATAAACATGATCACTTCATGACTGAAGAGACTACTGGAACGATAGTCAACCGGACTAGAGCAATATAATAGTCTATGCGGACATCTAAGTTGGTGGAGGCTGTTTGGTATAACAAATCGCGCAGTCATCTCAACGGAGGAATACTATTCCGAGTCCGCGAACGGGTGTGATAAGTTTCAGGGTCAAACGGTGTTTGCACTTATAAGATTTTGTAAGTTCGCGTATTAAAACCTGTGTGGTACTTCCGAGGCATAGTAGTTAGAAGTAGTCCGCGAACACACAGACGCGGGATATAAATATCGAAGTGCCTCTCGAGCTTTACAGACATCATCAAGGAACGGAGAAGAGATCGTATCAATATAAAATTGTTTATCGCATAAATCTTTACCTTACTTTTATTTTATCGAGGCGAGCCTTCCTGGACTGATTCTGCAAACAAAGATTTTGGCCTACATCCCTCGGTTATATACTTGAGTTTCGCGTCCGCCTAATAGATATTGACCAAGAAATCCGATAAAGAGCTTGGATAGCGCAGTTGATCATCGAGAAGATCAACATGGAAGAGATACATGAAGTACGAGAACTTCATGAGACAAAAGGAGGAACAAAGGGCTTTGGTAGCGCAGATAGCGCAAAGACCAAGAAAGAGGAATCGGTACATAATCGCGGAATATTGGCCCACGCATTTGCCAGGTATTACAAGGGAAGACACCACACGGGGATCCTCAAATAGAATCCGCGAGAAGAGAAGCTGGAATTGGCATAGATCAATATCAACACCTTACTATCAATAAGACAAAAGCTACAATGAAAAGAGAAGGAGTGGTACAATATAATACCATACGAATACCATTGATTCACGAACCTATTCCAGCAAAAGGAGGCCGATCGACTACCGCCAACCAGACCAGGAGTGGATTATGTGATCCACATCTAAAAAGACGCGAAAATGAAAGTGAAGAAGAAGATTTCTTATCAACGCCCTTACCCAGTGGGGGAAAAGGAGTTAGAGGAATTACGAGGACATATTCAATAGACTATGAAGAGAGGATAGATGCGACACGCGTTGGCATCAGCAGGATCGCCTATCCTGTTTGTTAAAAAGAAAGGCGGAAAGATGAGACTGTGCATTGATTACTGCGCCTTGAACTCAGTAATAAAGAAGGACTGATACCCGGTACCACTGATCAGCGAAGCACTGGATAGACTAAGAACTGCAAAATACTACACCAAACTGGACATCTAGGATGCCTATCACAACATATAGATAAAGGAATGAGAGGAATGGAAGACAACCTTTGAAACAAGATATGGGATGTGCGAGTATTTGGTCATTCCACTGGGCTTGACCAATGCACCGGCATCATTCCAATGATGGATCAAGCAGTTACGCAGCAAATTCTGGGACATATGTTGCATAGTCTACCTGGACAATGTCCTCATATAGTCAGAAAACCTGGAACAACAGTGGAAGGATGTCAGCAACATCATAAACGAGATTCAGAAGTCAGGAATAAAGATCAAACCATCCAAATGCGAATTCTACAAGACCGAAACAGAGTACCCAGGATTCATCCTCAACGGAAATGGAGTTCAAGTGGACCTAGTCAAAATAGCAGCCATATGGGACTGGGCAAAGCCAAACAACAAAACAGATATCCTATGCTTCACCGGATTCTGCGATTTTTATTAAAGGTTTATTGAAGGGTTTAGTCAAATGGCAAACCCCTATATAACCTAACCAAGAAAGATGTCAAATTGGAAGGGGGAGAAACGGAGCAGAAAGCTTATGACAATATCATGACAAAACTCATGTTGGCACCAATACTAGTGTACTTCGACCCTCTGCGGGAAACAATCATCGAGACCAATGCATCGAAATATCTCTACTCTAGGATCTGATCGCAGAAATGCGAAGACAGAAAATGGCACCTGGTGTGCTATTGATTGTACACAATGACACCGGCCCAATGCAACTACAACGTCACCAACAAAGAACTATTAGTAATACGTCAAGCACTCCAGGAATGGAGACGATACATACAGAATAATGACCACCAGGTCAGAGTTCTTACCAATCACGAAAACCTAGTTCCTATTATAACACTGAAGGAATGCAACGACAGACAAATCCAGATGGATGGAAAGACAGAGGAAATACACCTTGAAAATCGAATACAGACCAGGAAAGCAAGGTAGAAAACCAGATGCACTGAGGAGGATCGCAAGCGACAAACCTCACGATAAAGAGTTCGAAAGAAGGAAGCAGAAAAATCCAGTTCTGCTTTCAAGAGAATATGGCGAAGCGATGGAATCAACAGAGATCCAGGACGAGGGCGATAAGGAACTATGAAAAGCAGTCGAAGGAGAAAAGGAATTCTGAGAGATAAGGGAGAGCTGGGAAAGAGGAGACAAGGAGAGAAAAGGGGTGGCCTTAGGCCTAGGAGAATGGGGGGAACACTACCTTGGGTATGACGGAAAGATATGGGTACCAGAAGACAAAAAGATAAAGGCGAACCTTATCAAGAAACACCACGACGACAAACTGGTAAGACATGGAGAAATGGCTAAGACAACAGAACTGAGCACGTCGAAATACTATTGGCCGGGACAGAGGGAATGGGTCAAATGATACGTCAAAAACTGCGACATATGCCAGAGGACCAAGGTGGTGCGACACGTAATATATGGGCTGTTAAAACCCAATGAAATACGGGAAAAACCATAGACATCCATATCTGCGGATTTCATAATGGATTTACCTAATACCAATAGATATGACTCCATATTTGTCGTGGTGGATCGCTTTACCAAAGTGAGCCATTTTATACAGGTAGGAATGGATATGACGGCACCGCAGTTCGCAACAACATTCATCAAAGAGGCCTTTCGAGTACATGGAGAGCCAAAAGATATCATTACCGATCGTGGATCCAGATTCACCACAGGAATATGGAAGCAGATAACGGAAAAACTCGGAAACAAAAGGAAACTTTCTACAGCCTTCTACCCACAGACGGATTGACAGACCGAATGAATGAACAGCATATTGGAACAATACCTGTGAGCCTATATCAACTCGCAGCAGGAAAGCTGGGACGAGTTGCTGCCAATAGCGGAATTTGCATACCACAACAGAAAGCAAGAAACGATTAAGATGACAATCTTTTACGCAAACTACGGCCGCAACCCAGAACATCAGGCCATAGGTGATATGTCCAAATGACCGATAACGGAAAAGGAAGACATGAGTCAATTACACGACACTCTATGAGCGGAGATGACGACAGCACAATTACGATAAAAAGGAAACTACGATCAACAGCTAAAACCCGATCCACACCTGCAGCAAGGGGATAAGGTGTGGTTACGACCAAGGAATATACGAACAACAAGGCCATCCAAGAAATTGGATTACAAGAAAATGGCCCATTCAAAATACAGGAAAAGATAGGGAAATGAGCATATAAACCTGACCTTTCCCCGTCGATGTAGATACACAACACATTCCACAATTCACTATTAGAACCCTATCAGAACCACAAGCTTCACTCACAAACGATTACGGCTCCTGCGCCTATCGAACTAGGCGGAGAACCCGAATACGAACTTTGCAAAATAATCGACTCATGGTTGCATTACACTAACCTCCAATGCCGCCCTGAGTTGACTGGTGATTCGGCCGAACATGATCAAGAGTGGCACCCTGCTACCAACTTCACGAACGCTCATGATACCCTTATCCTCTTCCACCTACGCTACCTGATGAAGCTGTCAACTGAGCATTGAGGACCCTGCGGATGACTTCGAGCTCGTGGGTAGTCCCGCGAGCCCACCCCCTGATGCAGCCAAGTGAGCTGCAGCTGAAGAAGAAGTCAGAATGAAGAAGCCGGAAGAAGCGAAGACCATCGTGGCTGAATGGGCCAAGCTGGTCAATGACAACGAAAGGAACCATGCTGTCTCTCACAGGACGGCATGCATGGATGATGGATGTCCTGTGCGCGGAGATGGAAAACAACGAAGCAACTTCTTCTTAAGTAAGAAGTCAGCGACAAGGAAGTTGCCACCAACCACACCAATCCTAGCGCAATGGACAACACAACCACAACCTCCGCCCACAGGCCCCTCATACCACAAAGTCTCCTGGCACAACTGCATGCACAGGTACTACCCATACTATAGAACAGCGAGGGGAAACCAAGCAGGCCATCCAAGAGGTTCCGAGGATGGAACCAGAGAAGGGGGAGGATACAAAAACTATTGTGTCCAAGCAGGAACTACGCCGAATGATCGAACTGCTACGGTGAGCAAATGATCGGCATGTGGAAAAATCCAACTGAAAACAAGACATGATCTGATGACTATAGAACCAAGAAAGGAGATACCAGCAAAGGATGGATGGAGCGAGAAGGTGGATGGACATAGTCCGGGCCTCCTATAATGACAAGATAGTGCAAGGGGATAAGGCCCTGCAGAAGGACAAGCTCAAGTGAAGAGCTATCATCGACGAAGTGCGAGAACTAGGCCATGAAGTGACCGACCATTGCAAATGCTTTTGGAGGTTCATGGATCGCCTCCACGATGAGAGATTCTAAGCCCCAAGGGACTCAAGCTTAGAGAGGAAGGAGATAATATTATGAATGTAGCGTAGCATGGAAAATGTTTTCACATAACTCATAGTTATGAGTCATAGGTATGTTATGTTTCACACATGACCTCATCAGAGGTCATGGGTTTCACACATATGTCCACTTTGGTCATATGATATAGTTATAATGATATGTTATGTTTTGCACATGACCTCATTTATAAGTCATGGGTTTCACGCATATGACCACTTTGGTCATATGACTAGTTTATAATATTTTGATATGACTCATAGTTGTGAGTCATATGTGACGAGTGACTGGAGGGATGAGTCACAAGGGCGTGAAGGGCAACTACAAGAGGAGGTCATTAGGACTGAGTAGATAGGCTCTTTATGCTTTGTTTTAAGTTATTTCCTTACTTATTACTTTATGCTTTGATGAATATAAAACCTTTACGCTCTTTACGAATATCTACTGGTGAGATCAGGACTCTACTATCAGAGTCGAGTTGAAGAAAGAGTATAATAGGTGAGAGGGATCAGAGACACAAGAGTCTCTTCCACCTTATCATAGGCATAGGCCTAAGAGCTATCACCAAGAGAGAGAAAGAGAAGAGAAGTATTGTCTACCTGTTGCTGAGAACTGATACTGGTAACGGAATGTAACATGCACACCGCGTCTACACTGTCACCTCCTGTCCCCATTCCAGCTCCTACTACTCCCACCGGCAAGGCTACCTCCCATCCTCCTACTGACACCATACCCCCCTTCCTCAACTCATATTCCTATCTGTTTTGGTGCCCCTTCTTGGATGACAGTGGTGAGGAAGGAGAAGAGGAGGTCACCCTCTACCAAGAAGCCTGCTACCGTGGAGCCTTGTCCCACCTTTTAGGCGGATGCCGATCTCTAATATAGCTGATAGATGTAGGCCAAAATCTTCTCTCTCCGAGAATCTGTCGAGGAAGGCTTGTCTCGATAAAATAGATAAAGCAAAGATTTATGAAGCAAACAATTTTATATTTATAAGATCTCTTCTCCATTGCTTAATGATGTCTGTAAAGCTTGGGAGGCACTTTGATATTTATATCCCACATCAGAGTGTTTACAGACTACTTCTAACTATTGTGCTTCCGAAGTACTACACTGGTTTTAATATGCAAATGTCTAGAATCTTAAAAGTGTGAGCACCATTTGACCCTAAAACTTATCACACCCTTTCACGGTTATGGAATAGTATTCCTCCATTGAGATAATTGAGCTATTTATTATTCCAAGCTGCGACTTTCAACTTAGTTATCTGCATAGACAATTATATTACTTTGGTCTTGCAGACTATCGTTGCAGTAGTCTCTTCGGTGATGAAGTGATCAGGTTCATGCTGGGCCCCCTGGTGCCAATTGCAAGTCCATGCCCAATGTTTCAATATCTTAAAGGTCTCCCACTTATCTAGGTCTTCCTTTCTGAGCATGCTTCTCCTTGGTCTGCCAGCCTCCACAGAAGGGTTCTATTATTAGGACCAACCAACGTACAGGTGATTTCAGAAGGGTATAGGTGGATTGGGTATGTCCTTAATAGTATCTGATACTAGGACATCCTCTTGGAGTATTTTGCCGAAAATGTCCTATCACCTTTGGCCCATAGTATAGGAAGCCCAACTCTGAAGCCTACTATCTCAATGTGCGTCTGACGGATTCCCCCCTTTCCACTTCCCAGATATTACCAAAGGTCGCTTCTCATATATCCCGTGAACAGCATGAAGTCAGACCAACGATGGCGACGTATTTATTGTCTTGTAGCGTACTTCCTTGATGTGACATTTTAGTTACAGTATGCAACTCTCGAAATCTCGCGAATAATGTGCGGGCCCTATAAAGGAGTCGTCGGAGGGTGTTCACTCTCCAGCAAATCTCGGGTCTGTGCACAGTTACCCTACCGTGGGTCTTTGCACATGTCTCACATATCCATATGCCTAATACCACCCCCGCTCCTGTAGTACCCGAGCTAAAGAAGGGCCTCACGAAAAGAGAACGTTGTCAGATCATCAAAAGAAATGGCCCCCCCTCTTGTCCTATCAGTCCTAGAGCTATGAGATGCAATCAATATAGCTCTTTACTCCATACTAGTTCAGGCCATTATTCTCATATGGTATAATGTCACCCTTACTATCATGGAGCCTGTCTGGGCTATCAAGCTTAACAGTATGCCCTCTATCTTCGTTCACCTAATACCAAATACTACCACAGTCCATATGAACACACCTGCCACACAGCTTATTGTGTATGGCCTACTCACCTCTAAGCTCCTAGTGGTCATTGCTACAGAGGTCACCATGTACCATACTGGGGTCGCCCTTGCTCAACTGCCTAGATGGCTTACCTCTGTTGACCCCTGCTAGAAAGACTGCTTTCTTTATAGTCATTACCATCACTGGCTCCAAAGCACACCTCTTTATTGACAGATGGCTGTCAGCCTTTTCTACCATATTCTGGACTGAGTATCAGCTTTACTTCAACTCCCTTATCCAGTGTTCCAACTGCCAATCTTTTCGACACTATAACAATAAGTACACCCAACCCTCCTCCACCTACTGATAGTGCCATCTCCGGCACTCTTATAGGGATTACTGCTGCCCTACTGCCACCTGTCCCATCTGCCACCATCCTTGCAGTCATATTACTCCAAGGTATATGAACATTGATAGTGTTAGGCGGACGTGAAACTCAAGTATATCACGGAGAGACGTAGGCCAAATTCTTTGATCAGAGAATCTGTCGAGGAAGGCTCGTTGCGAGTAAATAGGTCATGTAAAGATTTATAGAGTAAATCAATTTTATATGGATAAGATCTCTTCTCCATTGCTTGATGATGTCGGTAATGCTCGGGAGGCACTTTGATATATATATCCTGCGTCTGAGTATGAGCGGACTACTTCTAACTATTATGCCCCCGAAGGACCACTCTCGTTTTTAATACGCAAATGTACGGAATCTTACAAGTGCGAGCACCGTTTGACACTGAAACTTATCACACCGGTTTGCGGACGTGAAATAGTATTCCTTCGTTGAGATGACTGCGCTATTTGTTATGCCAAACAGTGGCCTTCAACTTAGATGTCTATATAGACTAGTATATTACTCTAGTCTGGTTGACAATCATTCCAGTAGTCTCTTCGGTCATGAAGTGATCAAGTTCATGCCGGGCCACCCAGTGCCAATCGCAAGTGCGCGCCCGACGTGTCATCGTCTCAAAGGACTCTGACTTATCTAGGTCTTCCTTTCTGAGCATGCTTCCCCTTGGTTCTCTGGCCTCCGTAGAGGGGTCCTATTAGTAGGACCAACCAACCTACAGCTGGTCTTAGAAGGGTATGGGTGGATTCGGTATACCCCTAATAGCTTCCGCCACTGAGATATCCTACTAGAGTATGTCGTCGAAATCGTCCCGTCACCTTCGGCCTGTAGTCAGGGAAGCCTAACTCTGAAGCCTACTAGCTCAATGCGCCTTTGACGGACTTCCTCCATTCCACTTCTCAGATGGCGCCAAAGGTCCCCTCTCATATGTCCTGCGAGCCGCATGCGGTCGGCCGGACAGCCGTGAAGTATACGCTGTTATGATGTGGGCTTCATTGATGTGACATTTTAGTTGTGGGATGCAACTCACGAAATCTCGCTGATGACATGCGGGCCCCATACGGGGATGGGAGGGTGGTGTGGCCTCCAGTAAATTGAGGGTCTGTGCGCAGTTACCCTACTGTGGGTCTGTGCACATGTCTCGGATTTCCATATGGCTAACATGAGCTTCCTCCAACCAGGCTTCACCACGAATGCCTTTTATAACCTTTTATAATTTTCTTCTAAATACATTTTAAGACTCCGTATAGTCAGGGTAAAAAACCTCGCCCATTTACTTGGCCACGGCAGGAAAACCTTTTCCTCACTATCTTACTTTTGCCCTTCCTGGCATGTCCGGATTTTCATTATGAAAATTCTCCACAACTTCCTCCGGGTTTTCCATTCCAGTAGATGGCTCCCCTGTATTCTCATCTTCTGAACACCCTTGCCATTTAACGAAGTACCACAGTTCTCGCTTCTCTCGATAGCGGCCGTGTACTCATTTCCTGTAAGAGCGAATCTCGCTTCTTACTATTTTTTTAACCTCCCATTGCAGGTAGCTGTCAATATCCTCCAGCTCTCTACGGGGTTGTGGATGATGATCATGAACTGACTCGCGGTAGGGTTCCAATAGTGCGACGTGGAATACGAGGTCAATGTTCTATCGATCGGATATGTTGAGCTTGAAGGCGCGCGCTACCAGTTTTTCCATGATTTGGAATTGACCGTATAGCTTGGGACTTAGCTTCTTTGATTTCCATTGCGTACAAATGTTCTTTGCATTTAACATTACTTTGTCATCGATCTTGAAGTCCGGCTGTTGTCGCGCTTTCCGGTCATAATATTTTGACATTCCTTCCACTGGCTTTTCTAGTGACCCTCTTGCTTGTTCATGTATCTTCTTAATCCAGTTCGCATAAAGTGTTGCTCCTGGATATTGAGCCTCGCGCTCCTTCATCCACTCTATCTGTGCATGGAATCCATAGTTCGTGTAAAACGGTGACATCCCATGCACGCTGGTTGCGGAGTTATTATAAGCATGTTCAGCTAGCGATAGTAGCTGATAACAGTCATCCTGATCCTTGTTGACAAACCTTCGCAGGTAACCTTCCCGCACTTGGTTGGTTGGTACGGTTTGTCCATCAGTTTGCGGGTGGTGTGCCATTGACATCCTTCTCTTAATTTCCACCCCCATGCAAAGAGATTCGCACAATTCTCCTGCGAACTTTGAGTCCATGTCCGGGACAATTTTGGTTGGTAGGTCATGCAGCCTCCATACTTCTTTCAGGAATGGGTTTGCAATAGCCTGGGCGGTTGCCAAGGTCTGAAGTCCGATGAAATGTGCCATCTTTGTAAACCGATCAACTACTACTATTATTTGAGTACGCCCTTGTGACTCTGGTTGTTGAGTGATGAAGTCTACTGACAAAGATGCCCATGCCGCGGAGGGTATCTGCAATGGTTGCAGTAGTCCGTACTAGGCATGGTGAAGTGATTTAATGTGTTGGCATTCATCGCAGGATCGTACGTAATCGTTGACCCATACCGCAAGTCCTTTCCAGCAGTAGTCTCTCATGATTATTTCCTAAGTCTTTTCTTGTCCGAAATGTCCTCTAACCTTCGCATCGTGACATCCTTCTTCAATCTTAGTGTATAGCACCTGGCTATCTGCTACAAATAGTCTTTGCTTATAGTATAGTAGATTGTCGGTCAAGGTCCAGTCTTGGGGAAAATCTTTTCCTTCATCTTGTAACCTAATGAGTTCTTCCCTTCGTTTCCTCCAACTTGCATCTGTCCCGATAGCTGCCTGTATCTCGCTTAGCAATTCAGGGTTGAACTACTTCCTACCTTTTTGTAGCATTATCGCATTTGACATTAGAACTTTCTCTGGTAATTCGGAAATGTTGTACCAGTGTTCATGGTCCTTGGCTGATGCCTGTAGGTAGCTGACGCTAGGTTCCTATTCCTTGATGATCAAGGATCTTGTCGCTATAACGGTGCTTCCGAATCCCTCGGATCCGCATTCCGTGTTTTCTAAGTCCTCTACTTCCATCTTGTCCATGGTGTTGACCTTTTCTACCACTAGTTGAGCCATGGGATTGCCCATTCTTATTTGGCAGTCCACGTCTTTACGGATGAAAAGTACAACTTTGAGTTCGCTGCTGTAATCAGGATCGATTACTCCCGCGCCGGTGAAGATTCCGCTTCGCAGAGATAATCCGCATCACGACGCAACTCTTCCATAAGTTCGTTGCGGTAGCCCCACAGCTATACTAGTCCATATCAATGCTTCTCCGTATTTCGGGACAATGTCATCCTCTATGGCATACAGGTCCTGTCTTGCCACCATTATTGAGCCCTTTGTTGGCAAGTATGCCTTTTTGCTTAATCTCTTGACCCTAATTACGGGTTCCTTTCCACCTCTCGGAGGTTCCAAATCCAAATCCTTATCTCTATCCCAGTCTTCTCCTTCATCGCTACACTCGCTACTAGCGACACTAGGAAATTTTCTTCTTGCAAAATTTGCTGTTCGCGATGCGTAGCTCGCTCCTCGGGACGGTACTCCGGCCGACTACTTAATGCATCAGGCTTTCTGCCAATTGTGCCTGGTCGGTATACAATGCGAAAATTGTACTCCAATAACTTCTGCGCCTATCGAATTTGATGGCCATTCCGGACTTTTGAGGTGAAGAAGCATTATAGGTTCTGATGGTCGGTAAAGACTGTAATCGCTTTTTCCATTCCAATCAAGTACTGTCTCCATTCCTTAAATGCTTCAAGGATTGCAGGAAGGTCTTTATCATGAATCTCGTAATTGAGCTCCACGGAGTTTAATTTTCTGGAATGGAAAGCTACTGGATGTAACCTTTTCTCCATCTATTGACAAAGGATGCTACAGAGCGCGAAATGGCTAGCGTCGGTTTGCACCACTGTTTCTCTTTCTGGAAAGAAGTGATGTAGTACAGGGGCTGTTGTGAACCGGTATTTTAGGTCTTCAAAAGTCGTATCCTGCTCAACCCCCCATTTAAAATCTTTTGGATTTCCAAGTAATGTCACGGTTATAGGTTTACAAATGGCCGAGAAACTTTTAATAAAACGCCTGTGGAAGTTGGCAAATCCCATGAATACTTGTACTTCTCTTACTGATCTAGGTGCTTTCCAAACCATTTTGGATTGCACCTTTCGGGTGCTCATAGACACCCCATCAACTGCCACCATGTAACCGAGGAACTCTACCTCCGTTGCATGGAATGTCAATTTCTTTAGCGATACCGCTAATTGAAAGTGCGATAGACTTTGCAAAACTCTTTTGACGGCTTCAATGTATTCCTTTTCTTTTCCTGAATAGATGAGAATATCATCGAGATAGCATACCACTCCGACATCTAAGCACTCTTGGAGTACCTGCTTCATCATATCATGGAAAGTTGCCAGGCCGTTGACCAATCCAAAAGGCATGACTTTGTATTCGTAATGTCCGTATCTTGTACGGAACGCCGTTTTCCATTCATCTCCTTCATTTATTCTAATCAAGTGGAAACCATCTTTAAGGTCTAGCTTGGTGAAGATCTTTGCACCGGCTACTCTATCTCTGAATTCGGACATTAGTGGAAGGGCATATTTGTTGAGGATAATAATCTTATTTAGATTCTGGTAATTCACAACTAGTTGTAGTCTGCCATCTGGCTTCGGTACGAATAATATTGGTGCTCCTGCAGGAGATTGACATCTAGTAATCTTTCCCTTCTTGATCCTTGTTTCCAAGTATTCTCGTAAAGCCAGAAGCTGATTTTCGGATAGTGGATATATTGGTCCCCATGGGAGCATTGACCCTTGAATCAACTTTATTTCGTGATCGAAAGTCCGTCTTGGGGCTAGTTTTTTCGGCCGTCTGTGCTACAAAAAAATGTTTCTAATGCCAGTATTCTTTTGGTAATGATTTGAGTTCGACCGTATTTTCGATGGCTCCAATTCTTGCGATGCGGCATGCATTAGGATCCCAAGCGACGGATTCATCGTATTCGAACATATCCACTATTCCTTCATCTTCTTCCACACTGTTCTCACAACACTTTACAGCGAAGGTCCAATTTTCCGAATAATCTATGTGAGACACTGGGCGTTCACGGTGCCACCAACTAAAAGAAATTATCATTCCATATGGACCTGCTTTAGCCACTTCATACGACACTTGTGAAATTTGTTGATTTTTTCGTATTTCCAATTTTATAGGCAGAATGTAACACTTCCCGTGTGAGGCGGCCAATGATCTGTCAAAGCCTAAGATACAACTCCATTGTTGCGTTCTACTGTAGGAATGTGAAGGTCTTCAACCAGGTCCTTATTGATAAGCAATACGTTGGATCCCAAGTCTAACAAGACTTTAACTTGGTATCACTTATCGTGTACGTAGAGGTAAGCGATCCCCTCCACGCAGTTGTATCGTTTTGGTTTTGGAGCTTCTAACTCCGGGCGCTTATTCCTGATAAGATTTTCTTGGTTCTTCCGTTTAGGCATCGTTGGTGTTGGATATAGGTAACAAGATGTTTGTTACTACGCCCACATAGTTTCGACCATTAATGTCTCCTCAGACAAACTAGTAACTCTTTAGCTCTAACAATCTGGGTCTACATACTAAGCGGCGTTTCACCGATACGCAATTCTGCAGGACCAGTTTTCAGGCTGCATGCCTTCTCCCAACACGCCAAACCTAGACTCAAAGCAGATTTTTGGGCGGTCCTGAGCCATTTTACTACAATGGTATGGGTTCCCACTTGCACCGATCCTTTCCCTTAGGTTTTGGGTTATCCGTCCAGCTCCCTCAGACACGCCTTGCGCACCAAAGCGGTACATCCCTATCCCACACTCTGGCCACAAGGTAGAATAGTACATAAGTATAATACGACTCAGACTCATGTGGTAGGTGGAATAGCCCACGTCGATTGTCCTCCTGTCATGTATTGTTATCCGCTAGATCTTGCATTGCTATGTCCTAACCTCTTCGGTATAGTAACTGGCTTGCACACGGGTAGCAGGTAACCACCAGATGACCTCGGGAACTTCGTACGGTTGGCCCCCAGGCCATGTGGGCATATTAAGTATCCTCTCTTTCGATCGCGATTCTCCATATATTGATTCTTGTGTTCGAGCTCTCAAGTCCCTCCTGGGGTCCCTTCACTTGGAGCCTACTTGCATTGATCCTGAAAGGAGGGACTCGCTTTCGCACCGCTTGGATCATTTTCAGTTTCGATTCCCATAGTTGCACGCGGACTACCCGATCCCCATCGTGGTCGGTACCCAACACACCCTAGCCAAAGGGGGTTCCCATTTCGATTCCAGATCCATCTGGACTCTGACTACGCAAACGCCGTCGCCATTAGTGCCAATGAACTGACCTAGGTCAGTTACTCGTGGTCCTCCAGTTCCCGGATCTTATTGACTCGTTCTGGGTTCTGCATGGCCGCGAGTTTGCGAGCTAATTTAGGCCTTACAATAGCCAATCTAGCTCGTCCAATTCACATTTTTATTGGTCTTCCGCTGACCGTTGCCACCGATATATGGGCATCCCCCCAACATGTTTGGTAGGTATGGGTTTTCTTTCCACAACGTGTACAATCCCTATCTCGCCTCCGCGTGTCTATCACACTCTACGGGATACCGGTATGGGCCTGGTCAAAGTTTGTACATGTGGTCTTTGTCGCACCTCCCAACCTTTTCCTAGGCTTCTCCGGCTCGTCGTCTCTTTTCTGCTTTCGTGGTGGGGCTCTTCCTCCCTTGATATCAGGTTTAGTTTCCCTTTGTCGCTTTGGTTTAGAGTCCCGTCGGTCTTCTCTTTCGACCTCCTGGACTACTTTGGGCTTGGACGGTTTGTCTCCAGCAATTTGTTCTCTGGCCTGAAGTCCTTCTTCTGACCGACCACAAAGCCTTCGCGCCTCTTCCAATTCTTCATCGGTGGTATACTGTAGAGCCGATAATCTGCAAATAACTTGTTTGGGAAGTTTATCTTTGACCTCCTGCCTCCAGGACACCCAGGTCATCTGTGCGCATTTATTATCGTTATGCATGATCGTTAGGTAACGTTCAATACTACCATCATACTGAACTAACTTCATAGCTCGAAGTGCTAGTCGTTCGGCTTCTACAGGGGCAAATCGTTTGATCATATCGTGTTTAAAACGAGTCCAAGTTGCCCGTTCCGGTTGTTGGGTTTCCCCTTGAAGTCCATCTATAGCCTTTTGGTACCAAATGGTATAAGGAAGCACTATATCTCCTCTTGTACGGCTGAGCGTGTATATGACTCGTTCCCGAGCGTCACCCCAGATCTGCGAGATTTGTTCGAAATTGTCGGTGCATTGAAGAATCCAGACATATATATCTTGTGCGGGTTTATCCTCAAAGAATATGGGTGGCTCGGATAGTTACTTAATATTCAGCGCCATCACGTTGGCTAGTGTTTCTGCCATACCAGACTGTTCTGGTGTTTGTCCTTGCCTTCTCTGCTTAGGACTTCCTCTTCTTCTTCCTCTATCATCATCATCATCATCATCGTCACTAGGATCTCTAGGGTTACCTCCCTGGGCACATGAGGGGGATGCATCAGCGGCTTCCCTGCCTTTTCCCTTGTCCCTGCATGTAGCTAGAGCATAGTACTCCTCGTCGTCAGTTTCCTTGACTGTGGGTAAAGGTGCGAGTCCTGCAGTTGCGGAACTTGATGTGGTGGCTAGTATCTTATTTATGGCCGATGTGAACCCTTTGAGGATTTGGTTTGATGCGATATTCGGCCATTGTTGCTGGTCTTGAGACCTGCGAATTTCCGCTTGGCGGGTTGCCTGATCAGTACCCATCTCTCCCAGTGTACGGTTGACCTCTCATTGCCATGTGACTCGCTGAGCGCGGAACTCGACAAATTCCGCCCTTAGACTAAGGACCATCTGTTCCCGAGTCTGATCTCGGGCTAATTCCACTTGGCTTTCTTCTCCGTGGATTCCATGTAGCCTCGTGGTTACCCCTTCATGTTCCTGTTGACGCCTTTCCCGGGCCTTAATTTTCTTTCCCACTTCCCATAGCACTTTTTTCTTGTATCCCCTTGATTTCGCTTTCCACTCCATCCAGCTGCGTTAACAAGATTGCAATATCCTTATCGTGGACCTCTTGTCCTTCGGTGATTTGCTGTTGAACCTTAATTAGTTTTAAGGTATTATCTTGGGTGGCTCCCTTCAAATGTTTGAAGGCGATATTTCCTTGGTCGAGAGTGGTATTTATATCTTGCCTTATTTGACCCCGGGTCATCCCAAGACGGGCAGCCAACCATGCTAAGTTTGCAGCGTGGTCTGCTCCTGGTTTAGGCGTGGAGGCCCTTGATATCCGATGTGTTCTTGCGACACTGGAGGATCGGTGAGAAGGTATATTTCCTCTGCCAAATGCGGGTTCGTAAGGTGTTGATGGGGAGGGACTCCATATAGCCGAATCATTGGTTTTATCCATCGTGTCTGGACAGGTGTCTATTGGTTCTCCCGCCATTATTCTCTTTCTTGGGTCTTGTGGTATCTCAGCCATTGTGATGCTTTCCAGGTAGGCTAATTGCTCTAATAGTCCTGAATGTGTGATTTCTGGTACTTTCTACCAGAGTTCTTGATATCCTTTAAAGGGTTTAAGGAATGGTATGTAAGGTATGCAACTCTTGAGATACTCTAGAGGTGTAGGTACAAAGGGGTTTGGTTGGTCTGACTCTGGATTCAGAATCTGAATTTCCCTTTTTTCGAGGTTTTGAATGTACTTATAGTACATATAAGGATTTTGCTAGGCCCAAGCTGAGGGGATGTCTGGTCCTCAGATGGCTGTTCCTGATTTGTTATTCACGGAGTACTGGGTACTCCAGTCGACAATGTCATCCGACGCGCTAGAACTCCCCGTAAAGTTCGAACCATACCAGGTGCGATATATGCACTTGAATTAATCGCTCGTTGGGATCCCGAAGGTTATCGTGAACAACGAGGGTTCTTGCGTATATTCTTCTTCGATCTCGTAGAGCTTGCTGTCATAGACTTCTTAGAATGTTTGAATATAGATGGGACAGTGAGGTGCTTCGAAAATATAGTCGAAGTCTGAGGTGAGGGTGGAGTTTGAAGTGAACTTGTAGTTCATATAGTGAGCCTTGGTAACAGGAGAACTATCAATATTCTGTTAGGCGGACGCCAAACTCAAGTATATCACTGAGGAACGTAGGCAAAAATCTTTGATTGGAGAATCTGTCGCGGAAGGCACATCTCGATTAAATAGTCAAGATAAGCATTTATAGTGTAAAACCAGTTTATATTGAGAAGATCTCTTCTCTGTTGCGTGAAGATGTTTCTAAAGCTCACGAGGCACTTTGATATTTATATCCCGCGTCTGAGTGTTCGCAGACTAGTTCTAACTATTATACCCCTGAAGTACCACTCTGGTTTTTAATACGCAAACGTCCAGAATCTTATAAGTGTGAACACCGTTTGACCCGGAAACTTATCACACCCTTTTGTGGGCACGGAATAGTATTCCTCTGCTGTGATGACTGCGCTATTTGTTATACCAAACGGCGGCCTTCAACTCAGATGTCCGCATAGACTAGTATATTACTCTAGTCGGGTTGACTATCATTACAGTAGTCGCTTCGGTGATGAAGTGATCAGGTTCACGCTGGGCCACCTAGTGCCAATCGCAACTCCGAGCCCGACGTATCAACGCCTCAAAGTACTCTCACTTATCTAGTTCTTCCTTTCTGAGCATGCTTCCCTTTGGTCTGCCAGCCTCCATAGAGGGGTCCTATTACTAGGACCAACCAACCTATAGCTAGTCTCAGAAGGGGATGGGTGGATTCGGTATACCCTTAATAGCTTCCGCCATTGGGATATCCTCCTAGAGTATTTTGCCGAAAACATGTCATCACCTTTTGCCCCCAGTTTAGGAAGCCTAACTTTGAAGCCTACTATCTCAATGCTCCTCTGACGGATTTCCTCCGTTCCACTTCCCAGATGTCATAAAGGGTCCCCTCTCATATATCCTGTGAGCAGCATATGGTTGGATGGACGGCCGCAACGTATCTGGTGTTAGGAAGTGGGCTTCATTGATGTGACATTTTAGTTATGGGACGCAACTCTCGAAATCTCGCCAATGACGTGCGCGCCCCATAAGGGGGCCACAGGGGGGTATTGGCTCCGGTAAATCGAGGGTCTGTGCGCAGTTACCCTACCGTGGGTTTGTGCACATGTCCGGGATTTCCATTTGGCTAACAGATAGCTCCTATGAAGCCCACTCTCTCTCCTACACTTACCACCTGTTCTGTCCCTCCGGAGATTTTGACAGAGATGAGAAAGCGGTTCAGATAATTAACACCTGATACCTTAGAGGTGTACTTTTGTTACTACCTCCAGCTAGCATCCTCCTGCTCTTCAGTAGCTATGATAGCTGTGCTGTTAGTTGACTTCATTCCTCAGTTGTTGATTGGCATAGCTTTGGCTTCCTTACTACTTTTGCCCCTGTGTTCTTCCCGGGTTTCCCCCACCTATTACAATTTGTACTATTTGTTCTCCTAAGTTTGCTGCTTGTTTATGAGCTAGGGTTACTTTACTTTTAGTTGTCATTTTACTTATGTTTCTTAATGGTTGACTGCGTGGTTGGCCATTGTGGAGCTATACTTGGTTGTTAGTTACAAATCAAAGTGCTTAAGCTTATGTTTTTCCTTCTTCTGTGGAGGACTTACTGTATTGTTTCATATTAGTTTTTTCCTTTGTTATTATATTGGAATTAAGGTTTCTTGTATGCCATAGTGTGAGCTGCACACTCAGTTTTGTACCTAACAATAACTATATAATATAAAAATATAAATATAAATAAAAAAAAGGTCGAGAGAGTTGCATTTTCCATCTCATCTACACCTCTGGTGATTGAATTTTATTTCTTAATCAGGAATAACTGAATACTGAGAAATCATCACTACTGTATTCTTCCTGCACTCCTTATCGAGAAGGGTATTGGTCATTAATCCTTATCATTTATTGCCTTCTGGTATCATCTATCCTGCTTTTCCTCCTACAGGTCTACCCTGTTACATCTGCCCACCTTTCTGTAGCATGTCATAATATCACCTCTTTGCTTTACTGTACATTTGTTAACCATCTCGCTTAACATTTGCTACCACCAGGTTTCCACATATTCTCCATGGCTGATGGCTTGGAATTCAGTTTGTGGTATACTATTATGATGCATCATTTTCTGCCTCTAGAGGAGTATAGGAGTCTGTCACCTTAACAGGCTATAGTCGACTTCACCACTCCCCACTTCCTCACCTGGCAACCCATAGTATCCAATCCACTACATGATACTATCTCTCATAAAACAAAGGACTAGATGAAAGACATGGTAAAACAGCTGGAGGTGTTGAAAAGAAGTCTACCTAAAATGATACAAACATGTTTTCTATTGGCTTTAGCAACTTGGATCTACTCTTTCCACTCTACTTACTTCTGTGAAGATCAGCTGGCACCTTCCTGCCTCTTCTGTAAAGATCAGCTGGCACCTTCCTGCCTCTTCTATCACGACCATGCAGGCACCTTCTGCTGTGTCTCCTATACCTTCCCTCTATCTTAAGACTCTATACTCCTTTGGTTAGTATCCTACTATCACATCTATACACTTGACTAGTACTCTACTACCTCTTTCCTTTATTTGCTGATACATTACTATCATCTAGCTGGTCCTTTACTACTTCCTTTATCCTCCAGGGCCGGCATCCTACTGCTGTTACTCTGAATTCTAAAATCACTGTAGGTTCCAAGTTCCTCTACTATAAACAGGCTTCTATAATAGGGATGGCTTACCTGCTTGGACCTTTGGGCTTTACCTCTATAGTAACTGAGACATAACTGCCCCTCCTTTAGCTATATCATCAAGGGTTCGCTGGGGTCAGTGTGTTATACCTGCAGGCATCAGTTTGTTAAAGTAGTTGATTTTACTTGCTTGTATTATTTTCCTTCAGTGTCAGCCTTGTTGGAGATATTTGAGGTTGATTTTGTAGCTGTTAGTTTAGGTCTAAGAAGATCAGGATATTGCTTATAGGAAGCTGTTTTTCTACCCTTGAGGGTTTTCAGTTTCGCTACTTGGGCATGACTAAGGTTGGTTGTTTTTGAGGTCTGATAGCACAAGCTCTATAGGAATTCTTTATACGTCTTAAATCAAATGAGATATTAATCAAAAATAATAAAAACAAAGCAGGCCAAGGGAGTTTACAGGTCAATCGAACTTAAGAATGCCTAATAACACTTGAAAATAATGGTGGTAGTAGTAGATATGGGGAGGAGCATTATCTTCTATCAGGAAGAGGTTAATATCAGCAGTTGAGATAGTATGAATAATGAGATAGAGAAGAGGTCTGAGAAATGGTTCATGATATATGAACCGGTTAATACCTCTCCTTATATCCTACTCTCTCTCTCTTTTAATCTTTGAAGGTAAGGATATTCTGATTCTATCTTCTTGAACAGTGCTACCTGTACCAACTCCTGCAGGATTTTAACTGGAGCTGAGCATTTGCATTATTTGCTTTAGCTGCTTCTTCTTGTATGGTATTATATAAAGATGATATGGGATTGCAGAACTTATTATGAATTAAAACTCACAGTATATAAAAAAGTGGTTAACAATCCAGTATTTCATAATAGAAATATTAAAAAAAAGACTTCTGTATAATATTACCATGGTATACATAAAGAATTATCCTCTGCAGCTTTATAGTATATCAGCAAAATTAAATACCTGCATTTTCTACATCCTGTACATCAGACACTGCAGATCTGTTAATATGAACTCACAATCCAGATGAATCCACATGGACTTATTATGTTCAGATGGAGCCCATATTTCTCCACACACAGCATGTACTCCGATGCCTCTTGTAAGACACTTTTTCCACATATATGCACTATCCGCACTCTACAATTCCAGATACATCCAGACCCCTGATCTCCCTTTCTTAATATATTTTTAGTACTAATCATTTTGTAGAGCTCTATCTTTAGGTTTCTTACTACTACTATCGCCATCTCATGACTGGTAGTTGTGTCTGGATGATGATTCAAGGATTTGCTGTAGTCACAAAACAAGCCAATGTGGGATCAGAAGACAGTAGATATTAGACACAAAAGTCAACAACATCAGGAGATGTATGGAAGGTATCTAGACATTATCCGCAATTTGCTAGTATTGGGTTTCTTCATCTGAATACTTTCTATACATCGCCTGACATTGTTGTAATCTGTATCCCATGTCTACTTTCTTCTAATGCACCTTTAGCTATTTTGTATCTGCCAAACATCTTTGAATAGTCCTCTAAGATAATTTATATTACCATGGGGCTTTTTCTGAATGTGGTTTGTTGTCAGAAGATCTATAACTTCCTTAGAAGCTTACTATTGTCCACCTGATCACTAGAGCTGGTGCTTTCTAATTGCATCGGTTTCTCGCCTCAATCAAAGTGGGAAAAGCTATGGCTTTCAACTCAAGTCGAAGTTCACCTACCCACAGTGATCTAGACTTGTTCGGTCTTATTTTACACTATTTCTGCCAGCATGATACTCATATATGGTATTATATGCTACAGATGTGTAATTATCGACTACTACTAAGGAATTCAACTTTTTGCTCTTCCTCGATCTTACTTACACTTAGGTACATGGAAATCTGAGACAAGTACACAGACCCATGGTAGGGTAACTGCACACAGACCCACAATTTTCTGGAGAGCCAACACCGCTCCCTGGTCCCCTTATGTGGTCTGCATATCATTAGCGAGATTATGAGTGTTTAGTCCAGTAACAAAAATGCTACAATATTGAAGTCCACTTCATAACATGGCCTACATCGCTATCATCAGTCCAAGCACATACTGGAGGCAGGATATAGGTAAGGGTACATCTGACGATATCTAGCAAGTAGAATGGAGGGAATCCGTGATAGGCATTTTCAGATAGTAGGCTTCAAAGTTAGCCTTCATAATTATGGGCCAAATGTGACAGCAGAGTTTTGGCAAAAGACTCCAAGAGGAGACCATAGTGGCAAACATTGTGAAGGGCATACTGAATTGACCCATACCATTCTGAGATCAGCGGCAAGTAGGTTAGTACTAGTCATAGGATCCTTCTACGGAGGCAGGCTGACCAAGGGGAAGCATGCTCAAACTGGAAAACATAGATAAGTCAAAGACCCTAAAGATTTTAACAGGTTGGGCTGGCAGTGGTGAATGGCACTGGCAGCCTGGTATGGAACTGATTACATTATGACCAAAGAGACTGTTAGAATAATAGTCAATAAGACTGAAGTAATATAATAGTCTATATGGATAACTAAGTGGAAGACTGCTACTTGGCATAACTAATAGTGTAGTCATCTCAATGGAGAAATAATATTCGGTAACTGTAAAAGTGTGGGAGAAGTTTCATGCTTAAATGGTACTTGTACTGATAAGATTCCGAACATTTGTGTATCAAAACCTGAGTTGTATTTCGGAGGCATAGTCGTTAGAAGTAGTCTGTGACCACACAGACGTGGGATAGAAATATTGAAGTGCCTCCCATGCTTTACAGATATTATCAAGCAATGGAGAAAAGATCTTATCAATATAAAATTGTTTTATAGTTTAAAATCTTTGACCTACCAATTTGTCGAGATGAGTCTTCTTAGACAGATATCCTGATCCAAGATTTGGCTTATATCTCTCCCACATCACATTCGAGTCTGGTATTGGCCTAACAGTATATTGATAGTTCTCTTATTACCAAGGCTCACAACATGAACTACTAGTTTACTCTAAACATCATCCTCAGTTCGCGCTTCCATTACATTTTTGACGCACCTCATAGTCCTATTTATATTTCTACATTAGAAGAAATATTCGATATAGAGCTATTTGAAGTCAAGTACATCAATACTTCAGAACTCTCAGAGTTCACAATACCTTGCGGGATCCCATTGAGGGATCAATTCAATTTCATATATAGTACCTGTTATGGTCCGAACTCAGAGAAGAGTTCAACTGAGTCAGAAGACCTCATCGAGTGGAGTACCCAGTACTCTGAAAAGTAACAGTTAGGGAAATTTGGCCACAGATAATCTCTTCCCTTAGCCTAGGCATAAAACCCTTTATATGTACTACCAGTATATTCTAAACTTTCAGAAAAGGGAAATTCAGGTTCTATATGCAAAATCTGATCGCCCCAACCCTTCTGTACCCTTTTGAAAAGAATGTTTGTTGTACTTTAGATTAGATCATTTATCAAATTCCTCTTGCCTTTTAAAGGAAAATGGGAACATTGACGCGTGATATCAGACTGAGTACCCACCAGTACAATGATAGGATTAACATTATTCAACAAATTTTCTATGACAATGGTGGAAGTACTGTAACATCTGAAAAGACCAAAACAGATCATAAAAGAAGTACCTAAGGATACCAGGCCAGATAACTTTGATGACAGAAGTTCAAGTCAATTTACCCACCTTCCTTCTACATTTGATGCCCTTCACTATAGTCAGTATTCATCCCTTCCTGTAGAATATTGAATGCCAACTGACATTCCCAATGGGCTACAGTCATCTAGTGTATCTAGTATGCACCACATATCATAATCAGGAACTCCTAAACCTTTATAAGAATATGAGGCCAACTTGAAGAATTTGGCTAGATACTTAGTGATAACTCTACTATGAAATCTGGTAGGATATTGATACTTCTATTGACTCACCCAATATCATCTTTAAGAGGCTTACTGGTGGAACTCAACCAAAGGTAATAAAGTTAATGGAAGTATGATGCAAGTTGGAATGGGGGCAGGACCTCCAGTATAATGAGATAGCCAATGTATTGATACCGCTAATCCTGGTAGAGGCAGAGATTGTTAGCTGGATGTGGAACTCAAGTATATAACTGAAGGACATAGGCTAAAATCTTCGATTGGAGAATCTGTCGAGGAAGGCTCGTCTCCATGAAATAGGTAAACTAAAGATTTAATGTGTGGAACAATGTTACATTAATAAGATCTCTTCTCCATTACATGATGATGTCTGTAAAGCTCAGGAGGCACTTCAATATTTTTATCCCACGTCTGAGTGTTCGCGCACTACTTTTAACTACTATGCCCGGAAAGTACCATCCTGGTTTAAGTATGCCAACGTCCAGAATATTATAAGTGCGAAAACTGTTTGACCCTGAAACTTATCACACCTTTTTACAGTTACAGAATAGTATTCCTCCATTGAGATGATGGTCCTATTTGTTGTACCAAACAGCGGCCTCCAGCGTAGTTGTCCGCATAGACTATTATATTACTCTAGTCTAGTTGACTGTCGTTCCAGTAGTCTCTTCGATCATGAAGTGATCAAGTTCATACCGGGCCACCTAGTGCCAATCGCAAGTCTGTGCGCAATGTGTCAACGTCTTAAGGGGATCAGACTTATCTAGGTCTTAGATTCTCAGCGTGCTTCCCCTTGGTCCGCCAGCCTCTGTAGAGTTGGCCTATTACTAGGGCGAACCAATCTACAGCTGATCCCAGAACGGTATGGGTGGATTCGGTACACCCCTAATAGTCTCTGCTACTGGGACATCCTCTTGAAGTATTTCGCCCAAAATGTCAGGTCACTTTCAGCCCATAGTTGAGAAGCTTAAAATTTGAAACCTTTGATCTCAATGTACCGCCTATGGACTTCCTCCATTCGACTTCCCACATGTCGCCAAAGGTCCCTTCTCATGTATCCTCAGAACAGTGTGGGGTCGGATGGACGGTGGCGAAGTATCTAGTGTTATGATGTGTGCTTCCTTGATGTGACATTTTAGTTATGGGAGGCAACTCTTGAATTCTAGCTAATAATGTGCGGGCCCATAAGGGGGCCGGAGGGGGGTGTTGACACTCCTGTAAATTCAGGGTCTGTGTGCAGTTACCCTATCGTGAGTCTGTGCACATGTATCAGATTTCTATATGCCTAACAGAGATGCAAGATATACATGCAGCCATAATCCATAACATGGCAGCAAAAATGGCTGTATCAGATCAATGCCAATAGGCCCATGAAAATGTAACTATCCAGTTATGTAGAAGTCTAGGTCAGGAAGGACAAGAAGTTCTAGTTTAAGACCAGGTGCTGAGAAAATTGGTTTCAGAACTTTATTGCGAGTTCATTCTTTCTCAAGATCAAACTTATTCTTCATTACTGGGCCCCATTTCTGTGGAGCAGGATCAAAGTAACTGCGGTTATTCTGCTTAACTGGGAAGAAAAACTATTCCAATTAGACCAAAACTGAAGGAGCTAGAGCTCTTTGAAGTTTTATCAACCCCTTTTGGCTTTAAAAGCTCATAACTTGTCCAATAATGGTCTATTTTCCACAATTGCTTCCTTAATATAGAGTTAATAACCTGTTTCAGGTGCTCTAGCTGTCAGAAATAAGGCCTCATAATGAACACTAATCAAACTGCGGTACGAGAAAAAGGCTTGACTGCTACCTTACTAGACATACATGATGACATAAAGGATCAGTAAAAAAATATACAAACTTTGCAAAAGGACCAAACCAAAATAACTGAAGACACCACAGAGTCCATTAGGACCATGGTAAAGACCATAAACGAATTAGTAGATGTGACCAAATGATCCAAAGAGTTGGCCCCAGAACTATTGTATTCAGTCCAAGAAGAAGAAAATGAGGTGGACTATGATTCTCTGCCAACATAGAGAGGAAAGGGGAACAGAATGGAAGCTGCTAATGCAACTCCTTCAAGGGCTCAGACACTGGATCCAGATAATATATATGATGATGACAACAATGATGATGAAGGGAGAAGAGGAAGAACAAGAGGAAGTCTAAGCTACAGTCAATGAGAACAGATACCAGAATAGTCTAACATGGCAGTGACACTTGCTAATGTGTTGGTGCTAAATATTAAGCAACCTGCTTAACTACCATTATTGAAGACTAGGTTAACTCAAGATAAATATGTCCGGAATATACAGTATACAGATTACTTTAAAAGAAACAATTGGATTTGTACAGATATTGTCAACGGGTTATCTACATGGACAATCGTACCAAAGGAGATATAGTTCTTCCGTACACTATATTGTATTGGAAGCCTATGAATAGACTTCAATGTAAAGTGTAACAACCAGAACTGGCTACTAGGTCAAGATTTGAACATGATAGGATTAAGTATTTTACCTGAGTCGAAGCAGGAGGACAAGCCCTCTAGTAGATGAAGTTGGTAAAATACGAAGACAGTAATGAGCTGGTCCCGACATTCAGGCACAACATTAGCATTAGAGCATAAATGATAGAGCAGTCCTGGAAAGTGGAGGTAGAAAACCAATTTGTGAAGAAAATCATTGACCGGTTGTTCACGATTAAATAAGATACAGATCAAGAATGGAAAGAGACACTTACAGCATGCGGCCAATTGGAAAAGGAGCTCCTCACCAGCGAAAGGCGTTTAAGAGACCAACTACCCAAGCTGAAAATAGTCAAAGAAGTCACAAGAGAAGACTGAGAGGACTGAAAACAAAGGAGACTAAGGACTAACTAACATTATGTCAAGAGATATGGAGCCCTACCATGAAAATGAAAACAGGAAGATGAGCCAGAAAGGCTGAAGAAAAAATTAGCCACTGTGGGAAAAAAGACACATGTCAACTTTGACCAGGCTCATACTGGTATTGGTTTGGAGGACATGAAACTCGAGTATAACGGAGGGATGTATGCCAAATCTTGGATCGCGGAATCTGTTGAGGAAGGCTGATCTCGATAAAGTAGGTAATGTGAAGATTTAAAGCGTGAAACCAATTTATATTGATAAGATCTCTTCTCCATTACTTGATAATGTCTGTAAAGTTCAGGAGGCACTTTGATATTTATATCCCATATCTGAGTATTCACCAACTACTTTTAACTACTATGCCCTAGATGTACCAATCCAGTTTCAATTTGCAAAGGTCCAGAATCTTATGAGGATGAGCACCATTTGACCCTGAAACTTCTCACACCCTTTCACAGTTACAGAATAGTATACCTCCATTGGGGTGACTATACTATATATTATATAAAATAGTAGGCTTCAACTTAGTTGTCCGTATAGACTATTATATTAGTTTAGTCTTGTTGACTATCATTCTTGTAGTCTCTTTGGTCATGAAGTGAGTAGTTTCATGCTGGGCCCCTAGTACCAAGGGCAAGTCTAAGCCCAACATGTCAGTGTCATATGGGTCTTTCGACTTTTATAGGTCTTCCGGTCTGAGAGTGCTTTTACTTGGTCTGCCTGCCTCCGTGGAGGGGTCCTATTACTAAGAGCAACCAACCTACAGCTGATCTCAGAAGGGTTTGAGTGGATTTGGTATGTTGTCAATAGCCTTCACTAATGGGACATCCTTATGTAGTATTTTGCCGAAAACGTCCTGTCACATTCGGCTTATGATTAGCAAGCCTAACTTTGGATCCTATTATCTTAATGTGCCTCCCATGGAATCCTTCCATTCCACTTCCTAGATGTCACCAAAGGTCTCCTCCCAAATATGGTGGGAACAGCATATAGTTGTAGAGATGGTGGTGACATATATGGTATTATGAAGGGGGCTTTCCAGATGTGATATTTTAGTTATACAACGCAACTCTCAGGATCTTGCAAATGGTGTGCAGGGCCTATAAGGAGGCCTGAGGGTGGTGTTGGCTTCAGTAAATAGAGGGTCCATGTGCAGTTACCCTACCATGAGGTCTTTGCACCTAGTGTCTCAGATTTCCATGTGCTTAACCATATCCTACCAAGTGTTATTGATACTTGTAAGTGGGAAACAAATTGCACATATGGTGGAAAGAGAAATCATACCTACCAAATGTGTTGGGAAGATGTTTATATATTAGTAGCAACTGCGATTTTATGAGTTAAGAGGATCTGGGAACTGGATGACAATGAAGAACTGACCTGGGTCAGTACACAGCTACCAATAGCTATGGCGTTAGTGTTGTCAGTGTCTATATAAAACGGAAATCGAAATGGAAACCCCTACGGCTAGGGTGTATTAGGTATTGACCACGATGGGGATCGGGTAGTCCATGTACCACTATAGGAGTCAACATCCAAAATGATCTAAGTAGCATGAATCAAGTCCTTCCAGGCATGATCAAAGAAAGTACTCTTCAAGTGAAGAGACCCCATGAGAGCGTTGACAGCTGGAATGTAAGGAATTAATAGATAGAGGGTCTTGACCAAAAGAGAGGATAATCAATTTGCCCACATAACCTAGGAGACAACAGTGCGAAGTTCTTGGTCTCACCTAGTAACTGCCTGCTACTTATTTGCAAGCAAGTTGCTAGACAAGAGAAGTTAGAATATAGCAATGCAAGATATTGTTAGGCATATGGAAATCCGAGACATGTGCACAGACCCACGGTAGGGTAACTGCGCACAGACCCTCGATTTACTGGAGCCAACACCCTCCTCCGGCCCCATTATGGGGCTCGCACATCATTAGTGAGATTGCGAGACTTGCGTCCCATAACTAAAAGGTCTCATCAATGAAGCCCACTTCATAATACCAGATACGTCGCCTCCGCCTGTCCGACAGCATGCTGTTCGCAGGATGTACGGGAGGGGACCTTTGGCGACATCTGGGTAGTAGAACGGAGGAAGTCCATCAGAGGCGCATTGAGATAGTAGGCTTCAAGGTTAGGCTTCCTAAACTACGGGCCAAAGGTGACAGCACGTTTTCGGTAAAATACTCTAGGAGGATTTCCCAGTGGCGGAAGCTATTAGGGGTATACCTAATCCACCCATACCTTTCTGAGATCAGCTGTAGGTTCGTTGGTCCTAGTAATAGGACCCCTCTACAGAGGCCAGCAGACCAAGGGGAAGCATGCTGAGAATGAAAGACCTAGATAAGGCGGAGCCCCTTAAGATGTTGACACGTGGGGCGCGGACTTGTGCTTGGCACTAGGTGGCCCGGCATGAACCTGATCACTTCATGACCGCAGAGACTACTGGAATGATAGTCAACTAGACTAGAGTAATATAATAGACTACGTGGACATCTAAGTTTGAGGCCGCAGTTTGGAATCACAAATAGCGCAGTCATCTCAACGGTGGAATACTATTCCGTATCCGCAAAAGGGTGTGATAAGTGTTGGGGTCAAGTGGTGTTCGCACTTATAAGACCCTAGATGTTTGCGTATTAAAACCAGAGTGGTACTGCGGATGCATAGTAGTTAGAAGTAGTCGGCGCACACTCAGCCGCCGGATATAAATATCGAAGTACCTCCCGCGCTTTACAGACATCATCAAGCAACGGAGAACTGATCTTAGCAAGATAATATTGTTTTACGCTTTAAATCTTTACATTAACCATTTTATCGTGATCAGCCTTTTTCGACAGCTTCTCCAATCGAAGATTTTGGCCTACGTCCCTCAGTTATATACTTGAGTTTGGCGTCACCCTAATAGTATATTGGTAGTTCTCCTGTTACTAA
Organism: Tuber brumale; assembly: GCA_014065205.1. Classification (NCBI taxonomy): domain Eukaryota; kingdom Fungi; phylum Ascomycota; class Pezizomycetes; order Pezizales; family Tuberaceae; genus Tuber; species Tuber brumale. Next base: position 90,986 of record JACCEG010000006.1, on the reverse strand, counting down.
GGGTCACTAAATGAACTACGAGTTCACTTCAAACTGCTCCCTCAGTTCAGACTTCGCTTATATTTTCTAAGCAGCTCACTGTCCTATCTACATTCACACATGCGAAGAAATCTTCGCTACTGAGCTCTTCGAAGTCGAAGAGGAGTATATGCAAGAACACTCGTGGTTCACAATACCTTTCGCAATCCCAACAACAGATCAATTCAATTGCATATATCGCACTTGGTACGGACCGGACTTTGCGTGGAGTTTAACCAAGTCAATAAACTTTGTTGACTGGAGTACCCAGTACTCCAAAGTCATGAAATCAGGTACAGCTATTTGAGGGCCAGACATCCCCTCGGCTTGGGCCTGATAAAATCTTTATATATACTATAAGTACATTCTAAATCTCGAGACGAGGGAAATTCAGATTCTCAGTCCAGAATCGGACCAACCGAACCCTTTTATACCTACACCTCTAGACTATCTCAAACATTGGATACCTTGCATTGAATTCCTTAAACGCTTTCAAGGATATCGAGAGCTCAGGTACGAAGCACCAGTAATCGCACATCCAGGGTTATTAGAGCAATTAGCCTACCTGGAAAGTATCACGATGGCGGAGATACCTCATGACCCAAAAAAAGAATAATGGCGGGAGAACCTAGGGACACCCGGCCCGATAAGACACATGAGACCGATGATTCGGCTATATGGAGTCTCTCGCCATCAACACCTCATGAACCTCCATTTCGGAGAGGAAATCTACCCTCTCACCGATCCCCCTGTGTTGCAAGTACACATCCGATATCCAGGGCCTCGATGCCTAAACCAGGAGGTGGCCACTCTGCGAAATTGGCCCAGTTGGCTGCCCGTCTTGGGATAACCTTGGGTCGAATAAGGCAGGACATAGACAACTCGCTCAACCAAGCCAATATCGCCTTCAAACATTTGAAGAGAGCCACCCAAGACAATCCCCTGAAGTTAATTAAGGTGCAACAGTAAATTGCGGAAGGACAAGATGTCCACGACTATGATATTGGACTCCTGTTAATGCAGCTGGCCGGTGTGGAAGCAGAGATCAAGGGGATTCAAGAGGAAATGCTGCGAGAAGTGGCCAAGAAAATTGACGCCCTGGAAAGGCGTCAACAGGAACATGAAGAGGTAACCACAAGGTTACATGGAACGTTGGGGGAAGAAAGCCAAGTGGCCTTAGCCCAAGATCAGACTCTGGAACAGATGGTCCTTACTCTAAGCGTGGAATTCGTCGAGTTCAACATCCAGAGCGTTACTCGCGAAAGAGAGGTCAACCGTACCCTGTGACAGATGCGCATGGATCAGACTACATGCCAAGCGCAGATTCGTAGGGCTTAAGACCAGCAACAACTGTAGAATGTCGAGACAAACCAAACCCGAAAACGGGTTGACAGCGGCCATACATAAGATACTAGCCGCCGCACTAAGTCCCAAAGCTGCAGGACGCGCACCTTTACCCGCAGTCCAAGAAACTGACGACGACGAGTACTATGCTCCACCCACATGCAGGGACAAGGGAAAAGGCTGGGAAGCCGCTGTTGCATCCGACTCTGGTGCCAAGGAAGGTAACTCTGGAGATCCTAGTGATGATGATGACGATGATGATGAGAGAGGAAGAAGGAGAGGAAGTCCTAGCCAGCGAAGGCAAGGACAAACACCAGAACAGTCTAGTATGGCTGAAACACTAGCAAGCGCGATAGGGCTGAATATTAAGGGACCATCTGAGCCACCCCCATTGTTTGAGAATAAGCCCGCGCAAGACATATATGTCTGGATTCTTCAATGCACGGACTATTTCAAGCTGAATCTGCGAATCTGGGAAAATGCCCAGGAAAGAGTTATATATGCACTCAGTCGTACAAGAGGAGAAATAGTGCTTCCTTACACTGTCTGGTATAGGAAGGCTATGTACGGACTTCAGGGGGAAGCCCAGCAACTGGAACTGGTAACATGGACTGGTTTTGAACACGATATGATTAAACGATTTGCCGCGGGCGAAGACGAACGACTAGCACTTCGCGCTATGAAGCTAGTCGAGTACGATAGTAGCATTAAACGTTCACTAACGATCATTCATAACTATAACATCCGTGCCCCCATGACGGGAGAATCCAGGAAGCAGGAAGGTGAAAATAAACTTGCGTAACAAATTGTTCGCAGATTGTCAGCTCTGCAGTATACAACAGATCATCAATGGGAAGAGGCGCTAAGACTGTGTGGTCGGTCAGAAGCAGGACTTCTGGCCAGAGAAAAAATCGGGCAAGACAAACTGTCCAAACCTAAAGTAGTCCCTGAGGCCAAAAGAGAAGACCAAAGGAAATCTAAACCGAAGCGACAAAGGGAACCTAAACCTTATGTCCAGGGAGATGGAGCCCGACCATGAAAGCGGAAAAGGGACAACGAGCCAGAGAAGCCTAGGAAACAGTTGGGAGGTGCGACAAAGACCACCCATACAAACTTTGACCAGGCCCATACCGGTATCCCGCAGAGTGGGATAGCCACTCGGACGTGAGATGCAGATTGTACTCATTGTGGAAAGAAAAAGCACACCTACCAAACCTGTTGGACAGATGCCCATATATTGGCCGCAATGGTCAGTGCAAGACCGATTAAAACAGGATTTCGGCAAGCAAGATCAGCTCTTGTAAAGCCTCAATTAGTTAACAAAGTCGTGGCCATCCAGAACCCAGCACGAGTCAACAAGATCTGGGAACTGGCGGACGACGAGGAAGTGACCTAGCTTAGTTCAACGGCACCAACGGCAATGGTGTTGGGGTCTTCAGTGTCCAGATAGAGCTGGAATCGAAATGGGAACCCCCTTTGGCTGGGTTGTATTGGGTACCGACCACGACGGGGATCGGGTATTCCGTGTGCAACTACGGGAATCGAAACTCAAAATGATCAAAGTGGCATGAAGTGAGTCACCGCTTTCAGGATCAACGCAAGCAGGCTCTAAGTGAAGGGACCCCACGAGGAACCTATGAGCTCGTCCACAAGAATTAATATATCGTGAGTCTCGACCAAAAGAGAGCATAGTTAACATGCCCACATGGCCCGGGAGCCAATAGTACGAAGTTCCGCCAGTCACCTGGTGGTTGCCTGCTACCCATGTGCAAGGAAGTTACTATACCGGAGAAGTTGGGACATAGCAATGCAAGATCTACCTGATAACAATACACAACAGGAGGACAACTAACGCAGGCTGTTCCACCTACCACACTGGTCTGACTCATATTATACTTATGTACTATTCTGCCTTCTGGCCAGAGTGTGGAATAAGCATGTACCGCTTTGGTGCGCAAGGCCCCTCTGTGGGAGCTGGACGGATAACCGAAAACCCAAGGGAAAGGATCAGTAAAAGTGGGAACCTCACACCAGGGGAGTCAAATAGCTAATAACTGCCCCAAAATCTGCTATGAGCCTAGGTTTGGCGTGTCAGGAGAAGGTATCCAGCCTGAAAACTGGTCTTGAGGAATTGCGTATCGGTGAAACACTGCTTATTATGTAGACCCAGATTGTCAATGGTAAAGAGTTACTAGTTTGTCGGAGGAGACCACAATGGTCGCAACTACGCGGGCGTAGTAACAAACATCTTCTTACCTACATCCAACACCAACGATGCCTAAACGAAAGAACCAAGAATGTCTTATTCGCGCAAAGGGCGTAGAATTAGCTGCCCCCAAACCAAAATGATATCACTGCCCAGAGGGGATCGCTTACCTCCATATACACGATAAGCGGTACAAAGTCAAAGTTTTATTAGACTCAGGATCCAACATATTCCTTATTAACCAGGACCTAGTTGAAGACCTTTGCATTCCTATTATTGAACGCAACAATGCAGTTGATATCTTAGGCTTTTCTGGATCATCAGCTGCCTCTGGCAGGAAGTGTTACACCCTCCCTATAAAGATGGAAATAGGCAAAAATCGACACATTGCAGAAGTGTCGTGTGAAGTGGCTAAAGCAGGTCCCTATGGAATGATAATTCCTTTTGTTTGGTAACATCATGAACACTCTGTGTCTCAAATAGAAGACGCCGAAAATTGGACCTTCTCCGTAGAATGTTGTGAGAACTGTGGGGAAGAAGATGTAGGAATAGCAAACATGTTCGAATACAACAAATCCGTCACCTGGGACCCTAACGCTTGCCGCATCGGAAGAATTTGAGCCATCGAAAATACGGAGGCACTCTAACCATTAGCAAAAGAATACTGGCATTACAAACATTTGTTAGAAGCCTAGACAGCAGAAAGATTAGCTCCAAGATGGACTTTGGATTAGGCAATAAAGTTGATGCCGGGGTCAACGGGACCACGGGGACCAATATATCGACTATCCGAAAAACAGCTTTAGGCTTTACGAGAATACTTGGAGACAATGATCAAACAAGGAAAGATCATGCGAAGTCAATCACCAGCAGGAGCACCCATATTATTCGTACCTAAACCAGATGGCAGACCACGCTTAGTTGTGGATTACTGAAATCCAAATAAGATTACGATCCTCAACAAACATCCTCTTCCACTTATGTCTGAACTCAGAGATAGAGTAGCCGGCGCAAACATCTTCACCAAGCGATACCTTAAAGATGGCTACTATTTGAACAGGATAAAAGAAGGCAATGAATGGAAGGTGGCATTCCGTACAAGATACGGACATTATGAATATGAGGTAGTGCCTTTTGGATTGGTTAACGCCCCAGCAACTTTCCAAGATATGATGAACCAAGTGTGGACAGAATACCTTGATGTTGGAGTCCTGTGTTATCTTGACGATATTCTCAACTACTCAAAGGATGAAAAGGAACACATCGAAGCTGTTAAAAAGGTTTTACAAAGTCCGTCAGACTTTCAATTAGCGGTATCACTAAAGAAATCAACTTTCCATGCCACTGAGGTAGAATTCTATGGCTATATGGTAGCAGTCGATGGGGTGTCTATGAGCACTCGGAAGGTGGAATCCATAATGGTCTGCAAAGCACCTAAGTCGGTTAGAGAAGTATAAGTTTTTCTTGGATTCCCTAACTTCTACGGACCATATATCAAAAACTGCTCCGCTGTTTGCAAACCCATAACCGAGAGATTACAATAAAATCGTAAGCATTTTAAATGCGGGGTTGAGCATGATACGGCTTTTGAAGAGCTAAAATACAGGTTCACAACAGCTCCCATACTACATCACTTCTTCCCAGAAAGAGAAACAGTGGTGGAAACCGACGCTAGCGATTTAGCACGCGGGTGCGTCATTTCTGAATACTTTGTGACAAAGATACATCCAGTAGCTTTCCTTTCCCGAAAATTAAAGTCAGCGGAGTGCAATTATGAGATTCATGATAAAGAACTTCTTGCATTCCTTGAAGCATTTAAGAAATGGAGACACTACTTGATCGGAACAGAAAAACCGATTACAGTCTTTACCGACCATCATAACCAACAATACTTCCTCACCTTGAAGGTCTGGAGTGGCCATCAAATTCCATGGGCTCCGAAGCTGGTGGAATGCGATTTGCGTATTGTATACCGACCAGGCACAAAAGGCTGGAAGCCGGACGCATTAAGCAGTGGGCCAGCGTACCGTCCTGAGGAGGGCGCTACGCATCGCGAATCAAAAACTTTGAAAAAAGAAGGTTTTTTGGTGTCACTGGTAGCGAGGGTAGGCGATGAAGGAGAGGACTGGGATGGAGATAAGGATTTGGACTTGGAACCTGGAAGAGGTGGAAAGCAACCCGTGATTAGGGTCAAGAGATTGAGCAAAAAGGCATACTTGCCAACCAAGGGCTCAAGAGTGACGGCAGGACATGACCTGTACACCATAGAGGATGACATTATCCCGAAATATTGACAAGCATTGATAAGGATGGGTATAGCTGTGGGGCCACAAGAAGGAACTTACAGAAGAGTGGCCCCAAGAAGCGGATTAGCGGTCTGAAGCGGAATCTCCATCGGTGCAGGAGTTATCGATGCTGATTACACCAGCGAACTCAAAGTTGTACTTTTCAACCATAAGGATATGGACTGCCCAATAAGAATGGGCGATCGCATAGCTCAACCAGTGGTAGAAAAAGTCAACACCTCAGACATGATGAAAGTAGACGACTAGAAAGATACTGAATGAGGAGCCACGGGATTTGGAAGCACCGATATAGCGACAAGATCCTTGATCGTTAAGGAACAGGAACCTAGCATCAGCTACCTAAGTGCATCGGCTAAAGAAAACGACCCTTGGTATGACATTTCGGAAGTACTCAAAAAGGTTCTAATGTCAAACGCCATTATCCTGCCCAAAGGTATGAAGCAGTTAAATCTTGAATTTGTAAGCGAGATACAGGCAGCTACCGGAGCAGACGCAGTTTGGAGGCTATGGTGGAAAGAACTCATTAGGTTACCAGGCGAAGGAAAAGATTTTCCCACCGACTGGGCCTTAACCGATGATCTACTATATTATAAGCAAAGACTATTTGTACCAGATCGTCAGGTGCTATATACCAAGATCGTAGAAGAATGTCATGATGTAAAGGTTGCAGGACATTACAGACAAGAAAAGACTTGGGAAATAATCATGAGAGACTTATACGGGAAAGGACTAGCGGTATGGGTCAATGATTACGCACGATCCTGCGTTGTATGCCAACAAAATAAATCACCCAGACACGCCAAGTACGGACAACTGCAACCATTGCAGATACCCTACGCGGCATGGGCATCTATCTCGGTGGACTTTATAACTCAACTACCAGAGTCGCAAGGGTGCACTTAAATAATGGTAAGAGTTGACCAATTTACAAAAATGGCACATTTCATCGGGCTTCAGACCTCGGCAATGGCCAAGGATATCGCAAGCGCATTCCTAAAAGAAATATGTAGGCTACATGGCCTACCAACTGAAATCGGCTCAGACATAGACTCAAATTTGGGAGAAGAATTTTGGGAATCTCTTTGCAAGGCACTGGAAATTAAGCGAAGAATGTTAACGGCATACTACCCTCAGACTAACGGACAAACCCAGCGAACCAACCAAGTGCGGGAAGGTTAGCTGCGAAGTTTTGTCAACTATGATCAGGATGATTGGTATCCGCTATTACCTCTAGCCGAACATGCCTATAACAACTCTGCCACCAATGCCCACGGAATGTCACCGTTTTACGTGAACTACCCGCTCCATTCACAAACACAGTGAATGAAGGAGTGAGAAGCTCAAAATCCAGGGGCAACACTGTATGCAAACTGGATTAAGACAATGCATGAACAAGCAAGAGGGTCACTAGAAAAGACAAGAGATGGAATGTCAAAATATTATGACCGGAAAGCTCAACAACAGCCGGACTTTAAGATCGGGGACAAATTAATGGTAAACGCAAAGAACATTCGTACCCGACGCAAATCAAAGAAGCAAAGTCCTAAGCTATACGGGCCTTACCAAATCATGGAACAACACGGAGTACGAGCCTTCAAGTGCAAAATATCCAATCGATGGAACATGCACTCTGTATTCCACGTCGCAATATTGGAACCCTACCATGAGTCAGTTTATGATAATCATCAGGAACCTTCTAGAGAGTCGGAAGATATTGACAGCGACCAGCAATAGGAGGTTGAAAAAAGTAGAAAGAAGCGAGGTTCGCTCTTACAGGAAACAAGTACGTGGGCGCTATCAAGAAAAGCGGAAACTGTAGTACTTCATTAAGTGGCAAGGGTGTTCAGAAGGCGAGAATAAATAGGGAACCTGCTACCCATATGGAAAACGCAGAGGAAGTTGTGGACAATTTTCAGAATGAAAATGCGGGCATGCCAGGAAGGGCAGAAGTACGATAGTGAGGAAAAGGTTTTCCTACCATTGCCAAGTAAACGCGGGAGGATTTTTACCCTGACTACACAGAGTCTTAAAATGTATTTAGAAGAAAATTATGAAAGGTTATAAAAGGCATTCGAGGCGAAGCCTGATAGGAGGTACCTCATGTTAGGCATATGGAAATCCGAGCCATGTGCACAGACCCACGGTAGGGTAACTATGCACAGACACTCCATTTACTGGTGCCACCACCCCCCTCCGGCCCCCTTATAGGGCTCGCACGTCATTAGCGAGATTACGAGAGTTGCATCCCATAACCAAAAGGTCACATAAATGAAGGCAACTTCATAACACCACATACCTCGCCGCTGTCCATCCGACCGCATGCTGTTCACATGTTATATGAGAGGGGACCTTTGGCCACATCTGGGAAGCAGAATGGAGAAATTCCGTGGGAGGTGCATTGAGATAGTAGGCTTCAAAGTTAGGCTTCCTAAACTACGGGCCGTAGGTGACAGCACGTTTTCGGCAAAATCCTCGCGGAGGATTTTCCAGTGGCGGAAGCCATTAGCGGTATGCCAAATCCACCCATACCCATGTGAGATCAGCTGTAGGTTTGTTGGTCCTAGTAATAGGACCCCTCTACGGAGGCTGGCGGACCAAGGGGATGTATGCTCAGAATGGAAGACCTAGATAAGTCGGAGCCCCTTAAGATGCTGACACGTTAGGCTTGGACTTGGGATTGGCACTAGGTGGCGCTGTATGAACCTGATCACTTCAAGACCGAAGCAACTACAGGAAGGATAGTCAACCAGACTAGAGCAATATAATAGTCTACGTGGACATCTATGTTGCAGGCCGCTGTTTGGAATAACAAATAGCGCAGTCATCTCAACGGAGGAATACTATTCCGTATCTATGAAAGCTTGTGATAGGTTTCTGGGTCAAACGGTGTTCGCACTTATATACGACTCTAGACGTTTTTGTATTAAAACCAGAGTCGTACTTGGGAGGCATAGTAGTTAGAAGTAGTCCGCGAACACTCAGATGCGTGATATAAAGATCGAAGTGCCTCCCAAGCTTTACGGACATCATCAGGCAACAGAGGGGCGATCTTCTCAATATAAGCTTGCTTTACGCTTTAAGCTTTTACCTAACCTATTTTATCGCGACAAGCCTTCTTCGACTGATTCCCCGATCATAGATTTTGGCCTACATCCCTCAGTTATATACTTGCGTTTGGTCTCCGCCTAACAGATATACATAACAACAATACCGGCAAGAAGACAATCAATGCAGGCTATTCCAACTACCACACAAGGTTTAGTCATATTATATGTATATACCATTCCGCCTTCTGGGTAGAGTGTAGGGCAGGGATGCACTGCTTTAGTGTACAAGGCCTATCTGAGGTAGCTGGACGGATAAACTGAAACCCTGAGAAAATGACTCTTGGAAATCAGGCGCCTCATCCCCGGGTTGTAAAATGGCTAATAACTACCTGGAAATCATCTAGGAATCCAGGTCAGCCCTGTCAGAAGTAGGCATCCTGCCAGGGAACTACTCGCGTGCATTAGCATATCAATGAAATTCCCCTTAGTGTATGGACTAAGATTGTTAGATCTAATAATTACTAGTTTACATAAGCAGATATAAAATGATCGAACCTATGCAGGCATAGTAACAAACATGTAGTTACTAACAACTGGTAGTACTCGCGATATCAAAGTGAAAAAACCTGTAAAAACTAATCTTCCATACACGTGTAGAACTAGACGCTCTAAAACCAAAATGATACAACTGTCTAGAGGGGATCACTTACCTCCCCATACGCAATAAGCGATATAAAGTTAATGTCCTCTTGGACTCGGGATGCAATGTGTTCCTTGTAAATAAGGACAGGGGAAAAGAACTTCGCGTTCCTACAGTTGAACGCAACAATGCACCTGATATTTTAGGCTTTGATGGCTCATCCGCAACATTGCCAGGGCAGTGTTATACCCTACCTACAAAATTGGAAATGGGAGAGAACAGACAAATATCTGAAGGGTCCTGTGAAGTTGCTAAAGCAGGTCATTATAGAATGATAATTCTTTTTGGTTAGTAGTATCGGAAACACCTAGTATTACGTATAGAGGATGCTGACAATTGGACTTTCACCACAACAGATTCTGAGCACTGTGGGGGAAAAGACGCATGAATAGTGGCTATTTTTGAATACAATGAATCGGTTGCGCTGGATCCAAACACTTGTCCCATTTGACCTATCATACCATTGAAAATACAGTGGAACTCGAAATATTGCGAAAGAAATAGTGGAAATACAGCCATCTATTTGAAGTCCAGATGGCGGAAAAATTAGTCTTAAGACAAACCTTCGACTAGGTGATTAAATTAATCCTTGGATCAACTCTCATTACGGGACCGATATATCCACTATCCTAGAAACATCTCCAGGCATTATGAGAATATCAAGAAATAATGATTAAGAATGTTAAAATTATCAGAAGATGGTCATCAGCTGGGGTACATATATTATTCATACCCAAAATTGATGGAAGACTTTATCTAGTTGTAGATTACAGAAATCTATATAAGATTACCATTCTAAGCAAACATCCCTTCTCCTTGATATCCGAACTTCAAGACCAAGTAGCTGGTATCAATATCTTTATCAAGTTAGACCTTTAAAATGGCTACCACTTGATTAAGGTTAGGGAAAAAGATAAATGGAATACAGCATTCAGGACAAGGTATGAACATTACGAATATAAAGTCATGCAATTTGGATTGCTCAATGCTCTGGCAACTTTCCAAGATATGATAAACCAATTACTAAAATGGAACAGAGATGTTGGTGTTAGGCAGATGCCAAACTCAAGTATTTAACTACAGGATGTAGGCCAAATATTTGATTGGAGAATCTATCATGGAAGGTTCATCGCGATAAAAATAGTTAAGTTAAAGATTTGAAGTGTAAAACAATTTTATATGGATAAGATCTCTTCTGTGTTGCTTCATGATATCCGTAAAGCTCAGGAGGCACTGAGACATTTATATCCCCTATCTGCATATTCTCGGACTACTTCTAACTACTATGCCTCTGAAGTACTACTCTGGTTTTAATATGTAAACATCTAGAATCTTATAAGTGTGAGCATGATTTGACCCTGAAACTTATCACACCCATTTACAGTTATGCAATTGTATTCCTCCATTGAGATAACTGCGCTATTTGTTATACCAAACAGTAGTCTTCCACTAAGTTATCTGCTTAGACTATTATTTTACTTTAGTCTTATTGACTATCATTCTATTAGTCACTTTGGTCATGTAGTGATCAGTTTCATGCCGGTCTACATGGTACCAATTACAAGCCCGAGCCCAATGTGTAAGCTTCTTAATAGTCTCTGACGTATCTGATGCTTCCTTTCAGAGCAAGCTTTCTTTTGGTCCACCAGCCTCTGTAGAGGGGTCCTATTACTAGGACCAACCAACTTACAGCTGATCTCAGAAGGGTATGGGTCAATTCAGTGTATGCTTAAAAGCCTCCACTACTGGGATATCCTCTTTGAGTATTTCACCAAAAATGTCCCATCCCTTTTAGCTACTAGTTTAGGAGGTCTAACCTTGAAGCATACTATCACAATGCCCCTCACACACATTTCATCTGTGCTACTTCTTAGATGTCGCAAAAGGTCTCCTCCCTTATACCCTGCCAGCAGCATGTGTTTCGACTGATGGTGGCAATGTATGTGGTCTTATGAAGTGGGTCTTATTCATGTCACATTTTAGCTACAGGATGCAACTTTTGAAAACTGGCGAATAAAGTGCAGGCCCCAAACAGGGGCCGGAAGGGAGTATTTGGCCTGTCGGTAAATTGACGGTCTGTGCTTAGTTACTCTACAGAGAGGACTGTGCACTTTGTCTCAGATTTCCATGTGCCTAACTGTTGCGGTCATATCTCACTTCTATGACATCTTCATATATTCTAAGCATAAAAGGAAACATGTCCCTGAAGTCACAAAAGTCATAAAAAATCTATCAGACTTCCAATTAGCAGTATCGTGAAAAGGTTAACTTTCCATGCCAAAGATGTGGAATTCCTGTTCCATATTGTGGCAGTCAAGGAGCTGTCAATGTGTGTACACAATGTGGCATCTGCCAGAGTTTGGAAACTGTTAGGTACAGGAAAATCTGTGACAAAATGTACAGACCTCATGGTAGGGTAACTACGGGCAGACCCTCGATTTTCAGGAAGTGCCAACACCCCACTCTGGCCCCCTTATGGGGCCTGCATATTATTCGCAAGATTTTGAGAGGTGTGTCCTGTAATCAGAATGTCAAATCAATAAAGCCCACTTAATAATACCAGACACATCGCTGCTCTCCATCCGACTGCATGCTGTTCGCGGGATATCTGAGTGGGGACTGTCGGTGATATTTGGGAAGTGAAATGGAAGAAATCCGTGGAAGGCCCATTGAGATAGTAGGCTATAAGGTTAGGCTTCCTAAATTATGGGACAAAGGTGACAGGATACTTTTCGTGAAATACTCCAATAGGCTGTCCCAGTAGCAGAAGATATTAAAGACATACCAAATCTAACCATGCCCTTCTGAGATCAGCTGCATGTTGGTTGGTCCTAGTAATAGAACCCCTCTAGAAAGGCCAGCAGACCAAGGGGAAGTATGCTTAGAAAGGAAGACCTAGATATGTCAGAGACCCTTAGGACGTTGATACATTGGACTCAAACTTGCAATTCTCACTAGGTAGACTGGCATGAACCTGATCATTTCATAACCGAAGAGACTTTTGGAATGATAGTCAATACCAGTAAAGTAATATAATAGTCTCTACAGACACCAAAGCTGCAGACCATGGTTTGGCATAACAAATAGCGCAGCTATCGCAATGGAGGAATACTATTCCGTAACCGCAAAACCTGTGTGATAAGTTTCAGGGTCAAATGGTGCTTGCACTTAGAAGATTCTGGATGTTTGTGTATTAAAACCAAAGTGGTACTGCATAGGTATAGTAGTTAGAAGTAGTCCCCGAACACTCAGATGTGGGATATGAATATCGAAGTCTCTCGTACACTTTACAGATATCAACAAGCTATGCAGAAGACATTTTATTAATATAAAATTGTTTCCCTTGTAAATCTTTACTTTACCTACTTGATTGCGATGAGCCTTGCTCACCAGATTCTCCGAATGAAGATTTTGGCCTATGTCTCCCCGTTATATTAGAGATTGCCATCCACCTAACAGTATATTGATAGTTCATCTGTTACCAAGGCTCACTAAATGAACAACGAGTTTACTTCAAACTCCACCCTCAGCTCACACTTCGATTACATTTTCGAAGCACCTCACTGTCCCATCGATATTTATACATTTGATGCAATCTTAGACTCTTAGTTATTTGAAATTGAAGAAGAGTTCACCCAAGAACCTGCGTAGTTCACAATACCTTTCGGGATCTCAACAAGCAATTACTGCAATGGTATACATTGCACCTAGCATGGTTCAACCTTCGTGTGGAGGTTAATCAAGTCAGCAAACCACGTCGATTGGTGTACTGAGTACTCCGAGAACAACAAACTAGGGACACTTAGTCCAGAACAACTTGCTTCTTCGGCCTGGGCCTAAGAAACTCTCATATGTACTATAAGTACACTTTAAACCTTCAGAAAAGGGAAATCCAGGCTCTAAACCCAGAATTGGATCACCCTAACCCTTCCATACCATTTTTAACACAATACTTCTTCCGCCACCTACGATTCATCAAATTCCTCAAACCCTTTAGAGGAGATCGAGAATACTGATGACAGGTACCAGACCCATAACCTGATGACACAGTGTGAGGGTCAAAGTTGTTAGAAAACCTTTTCAACCAGAGGGCAGAAATTGCAAAATGTCTGAAAGGACCAAAACAGATTACGGAACAAGAACCAATGGACACTCGGCCAGACATCTCAGATGATGGAAGCTCGGCCCGGTGCATACATGTCCTCTTCATTCGCCACGCGACTCATCTCCGTCAATTTCTGTCCCTCACTCCCAGGTTTTGAAGAGCCGATATTCCTATGAAGCCACGATCTTCCAGTGTATCTAGTGCACACCAGATATCAAGACCAAGGACCCCTAAACCTTCAAAGGAGCATGAGGCCAACCTAAAGAATTTGGCAAAACGCTAAGGTATATCTCTCTTACAAATTTGGCAGGAGATTGAGACTTTCATCAACTTCGCCAACCTTTCCTTCTATAGGCTGACCAGTACAACTCAAGAAAATGCACTAAAGTTGCTGGAAGTACGAGGCAAAGCTGAAGAAGGGCAGGACCTCTACGACAATGAGATAGCTATTCTAGTGATACTGTTAACTGCAGTGGAATCTGAGGTGAAACATATACAAGTGGCAATCATCATTGATGTGGTGGCCAAACTAGACAAAAAAGATCAGTGGTAGTAAGACGATGAAAATGTAACTACCCAGATACATGGCAGCCTAGGTCAGCAGGGACAAGAAGCTCTTTCAAGGGACCAAAGTTGGGGAAAATTGATGTCAGAACTCTGCAGTGAGTTCAATCTCTTCCGCAATCAAACAGTGGAGCGAGATAAAGTCTTCACAGCGTCGCTAGTAGATATACATGATAGCTTAAAAGAACAGTATACGAGCTTGCCTACATTGCAAAGAGAGCAAAGGAAAATGGCTGCAGACACTTCGGAAGCTGCTAAGTCTTTGGTAAAAGCAACAAATGATTTAGCGGAGACAACAAAGGAACCGATGAGACCAGTCCTGGTACTACTGCATTCAGTGCCAGAAGAGGGAAATGATGAAGACTACTACTCCCCACCTACGCACGGGGAAATAAGGGAAAGGCAAGGAAGCCACCAATGCATCCCCCTTAGGGGTACTAGGGGGTGATCCTGAGGACCCACACGATGACAATGACGATGATGGGAATAGAGGAAGGAGAGGAAGTTCTAGCCTTGGCAGGCATAGACAAATACCAGATCAATCTGGAATGGCAGAAACACTTGCCAAGGCCAGAGTGCTAAATATTCAGCCACTGTCAGAACTGCTCCTATTCTTTAAGGCCAAATCTACACTAGACATATATGTCTTGATTATACAATATAATGACTACTGTGAAAGAAAGCAGCAAATTTGGTACAATGCATAAGAGTGGGTCACCTAGGCACTCCGTCATACCAAAGGAGATGTAGTCCTTCCATATACCATCTGCTATATGAAGCCTATAGACAGAGTTCAGAGAGAAACTCAGCACTCAGAGTTGGCTATGTGAATCAGGTTTGAACATGAGCTGATCAAACGATTCGCCTTAGCAGAAGCCGAAAGAAAAGCACTTCGCGACATGAAGCAAGTCAAGTATAAAGGTGATACTGTGCAATTTTTCACCTTCATGCACCACCTCAATATTCAAGCATGCAAGACAGGGGAATCCTGGCGGGAAGCAGTTGTAAACAAAATTCGCGAACCAATAGTCTGCAGATTGTCGGCGTTACAATATGATACGGATCAAGAATAGGAGGTAGCCTGGAAGCTGGTAGTTGCTTGAAAGAAGCGTTGCTTGCGCGAAAGAAGCTGGCAAGAGTCCAGCCACCTGAGCCACAAGAGGTCCAGGAAGTCAAAAAAGAAGACTGACGGGACTCAAAACCCAAGAGATAAAGGACTAATAAACCTTATGTCAAGGCAGGTAGAGCCCAAAAACAAGAACAAAAACAGGATGATGAGCTAGAAAGGCCAAAGAAGAAGATGGGGGGTAGGCAACAACAACGTATAAAAACTTCCGCCAGGCTCATACCAATATCCCGCAAAGTGTGATACACACTCGGATATGGAAGAACAATTGTACATGTTGTAGAAAGAAAAACCACACTTATTAGTTGTGTTAGGGAGATGCCCATATATCGTCGGCATTTGTCTATACAAGATTGACAAAAAGGGGAGCTCATCATGCAAGATCGGCTATTGCAAAGCCTAAATTAGGGTGCGGAGTCACTACCATCCAGCAGCTAGTCCGAATGAATAGGATTTGGGAACTGACAGATGAAGAAGAACTGACATTGGTAAGTTCAATGACACTAATGGTGAAGGTGCTTGAGTAGTCAACGTCCATATAAAGCTGGAATCAAAAAGGGAACCACCTTTGGCTGAGATGTATTGTGTACCGACCAAGATGGAGATTGAATATTCCCTGTACAACTACGGGAATCGAAACTCAAAATGATCCCAGTGGCATAAAGCAAGTCTCTCCTTTGAAGATCAAAGTAAGTAAGCTCTAAGTAAAGGGACCCCATGAGGAACCTGGGGGCTCAAATGCTAGGAATCAATATAGGGAGAGTCTTGATCGAAAGAGAGGATAGTTAACATGCCTACATGGCTTGGGAGTCAATAGTACAAAGTTCCTCGAGTCACTCGGTGGCCGCCTGGTACAGATGTGCAAGCAAGTTACTATACCATAGAAGTGGGAATATAGCAATGCAAGATCTACCTGATCATAATATACGCCGGGAGAACAACCGATGCGGGTTGTTCCACTCACCATATGAATCTGAGTGGCATTATATGTATGTACTGTCCTGCCTTCTGGCCAGATTGTGGGGCAGGTATGTATAGCTTCAGTGTGCAAAGCACCTCTGAGGTAGCTGGACGGATAACCGAAACCCTAAGGGAAAGGATCTGTGAAAGTATGAACCCCACACATGTGGAGTAAAATGGCTAATAACTGCCCAAAAATCCACAATAAGCCTAGGTCTAGTATGTTGAGGGATGGCATCCAGCCTCAAAACCTGTCGTGCGAAATTGCATATTGGTGAAATACCGCTTAGTGTATAGACCCAGATTGTTAGAGCTAAATGGTTCCTAGTTTGTCTGGGGAGACCTCAATGGTCGAAATTAGGTGGGCGTAGTAACAGACATCTGGTTACCTACATCCAACACCTATGATACCTAAATGCAAGAACCAAGCAAGTCTTATCTGAGCAAAGCGCATAGAATTGGGTACTCTAAAACCAAAACGATTCAACTCTCCGGCGGGGATCACTTACCTTCATATACAGGACTAGCGATACAAAGTTAATGTCTTATCAGACTCCAGATCCAATGTGTTTCTTATCAATAAGGCCCTAGTTGAAGACCTTTGCATTCCTCCTGTTGAACGGAGCACTGCAGTTGATATCTCAGGCTTTAATTAATTATCAAGCGCCTGAGGAGGGAAGAGTTATACCCTACCCCTAAAGTTAGAGATAGGAAAATACTGACACATTTCTGTAGTGTTGTATGAAGTGGCTAAAGCAGGTTATTATGGAATGATAATTCCATTTAGTTGGTGGCATTGTGAATACCCAGTATCTCATATAAAGAATACAGAAAATGGGACTTTCTCTGCAAGAAGTGGTGAAAACTGTGTAGAAGAAGATGCAGGAGTAGCGGATATGTTCGAATATGACGAATCAGTTGCTAAGAACCCAAATACCTGTTGTAATGGAAGAATCAGAACCATCGAAAATACGGTGGAACTCAAATTGTTATCAAAAGAATACTGGCATTACAAACATTTGTTTGCAGCCCAAATGGCAGAGATGCTAGCCCCAAAATAAACCTTCGATCGTGAGATTAAGTTCATTCTAGGATCAACTGCCCAATGGGGAACGATATCTCCACTCCCCGAAAAACACCTTGGAGCATTAAGAGAATACTTGGAAACAATGATTAAGCAGTGAAAGATTATGCAAAGTCAATCTCCTGCATGAGCACCTATCTTATTCGTACTAAAACCTGATAGAAGGCTAACCCTAGTAGTGGATTACTGGAATCTAAACAAGATTACCATCCTCAATAACCATCCCCTTCCGTGAATGTCTGAACTTCCAGACCGAGTATTTGGCACCAGGATCTTCACTAATTTAGATCTTAAAGATGGTTACCACTTGGTTAGGATTAAGAAAGGAGATGAAGGGGAAAAATCCTTTTGGACAAGATACAGGTACTACGAATATAATGTTATGCTGCTTGGATTGGTCAATGCTCCTGTAACTTTCCAAGATATGATAAACTATGTCCTAAAAGAATACTGTGACATGGGAGTTATATGTTACCTTGACGATATTCTTATATATTCGTATAATGAAATGGAACATATTGAAGTTGTCAAAAGGGTTTTACAAAGTTTATCAGACTTTCAATTAGCCATATCGGTAAAAAGGTTGACTTTCCTTGCCAAAGAAGTAGAATTCCCGGGCTACATAGTGGCGGTCGATGGAGTGTCTGTGAGCACCCTCAAAGTGAAATCCACAGTGGTCTGCAAATGCCCAAGTCAGTTCGAGATGTGCAAGTCTTTATTGAATTTGCAAAATTGTATTGACCATTTATTAAAACCTTCTCCGCTATTTGCAAGCTAACAACTAAGATACTGCAAGGCAATTCAAAGAATTTTAAATGCGGGGTTGGGCAGGATACAGCTTTTGAAAAGCTAAGGCACTGATTCGCCATATCCCCCATACTACATCATTTCTTGCCAGAAAGTGAAACAGTAGTAGAGACTGATGCTGGCGATTTAGCACTCTGTTGTGTCCTTTCTTAATACTTTGAGAAAAAACTACCTCAAGTAGCATTCCATTCACGAAAGTTAAACTCAGTGGAGCGCAATTAGCAAATTCATGATAACGAACTTCTTGCAATCCAAGAAGCATTAATGCATAGAAATACTACGTGATTGGAATTTAAAAACCGCTTATAGTCTTTACCGAGCATCAGAATCTACAATACTTTCTCACCTTCCAAGTCTGGAGTGGCTATGAAATTCGATGAGCTCACAAGTTAAGGGAATACATTTTTGATCTTGTATACCAATCAGGAACAAAGATTGGAAAGCCTGATATATTAAGCAGATGGCCAGAGTACCATCCTGCCGAGGGAGCTATGCATCACGAACAGAAATGGTGAAGCTAGAAAATTTATTGGTATCACTAGTATCGAGGGTTGGCGGTGAGGGAGAAGACTGGGATAGAGACAAGGATTTGGATTTGGCACCTCGAAGGGGTGGAAAGGAAGCTGTGATTAGGGTCAAGAGATTGAGCAAAATGGCATATTTGCCAACAAAGGGCTCAAGAATGGTGGCAGGACATGACTTGTACACCATAGAGGATGACATTGTCTCAAAATATGAACAAACATTGATAAGGTCAGGTATAGCTGTAGGGCTACCCGAAGGAACTTACAGAAAGGTTGCTGCAAGAAGTGGATTCGCAGTTTGGAGTGGAACCTCCAGCGGAGCTGGAGTAAGAGATGCCAACTACACTGGTGAACTCAAGGTCATATATTTCAACTATAAAGAGGTGGACTGCCAGATAAGAATAGATGATCAAATATCTCCACTGGGGGTAGAAAAGATCAATACGTCGGACATGATAGAGGTAAACGACTGGGAAGAAACAGGACGTGGGACCACAGGATTTAGTAGCTCCAATATAGCAACAAGGTCCATGATTTTCAAAGAATAGGAACCTACCATAGGCTACCAACAGGCATCGGCTAAAGACAACGAATACTGATATGATATTTCGGAAGTGCCAGATAACGTTCTAATGTTAAACCCCACTATCCTACCATTCTTCATCTCCACTACGCCCCTGGTCAGTGGAATTTATTTCCTGATTGGGTTAGACTCAACACCATACCAAACTATCACCACTTTCCGGTCTACACCCTCCCCTTCAGGGGGGTGTAGGCTATCACTATCCATCCACCTGGACTTCGGGTCCTTCTCTACTGCCCTCTCTGTTCGAGGTTTACCCTGGAGGGATACCCCATCCTCTTCTTCCAGCATCTCACAATGCTCAGTACCTCATTTTCCCCGCTTTTGCTAGGCATCGCTTAGCATCAGCACAGGCGGGCTTCCTTGTTTTTATTACAACAGATGGCGGGGACAACAGTTTGCGGTACGCGTTTATGATGGACACCGGTATTCCTCCCCCAAAGAAACTGAGGAGTTGTGTCACATCTCCTCAACAGGCTACGGTCGATCATGCCACTCTGATGCTCTTCGTCCTACTCCTTCAGCTGGTGGTATCCCACCTACTTAGTGACTCTATCTCTCTGAGAACAGGAGACTACATGAGAGACACGGTAATACAGCAGTTGGTTTATTTTGGAGTTTTATTGGAGGCCGCCTAGTAAGACACGAACACGATTCCAATACTTATTTGGACAGTTGGGTCTACCCCTCCTTCACATTTTCTTGGTGTGATCAGCTGGCACCCTACTGCTACCCTCCCAACTTAGCTGGCATCTTACTGCCCACTACACTTCCTGCTGGTCTCAGACAGGTACCACCCCCCCTAGCTGGTACCTTACTACCACTTCTTCCTGGTTGACACCCGGTCTGCCCACCTCCCCATCAGACCTGGTTTTCTGGCGGACCTCTGGAGGTTCCTCGGCTCCGCCACATACCTTCCTCCAGCTTCCGTAGGGCTCCTCCTTACTTTTGTTTCCCTTGCCCCTGTGGCCAAGCAGTTTTGTGTAGACACGTTTGTCCGTTTTGTGCTCAGGACTGGTTCTTTGATAGCAAACTCAGCTTGCCTGGTTAGCTTAGGCTTTATGGTATTCCTTAGGGTTGGATTTAGGGGTTTTCAGTTGTTTGGGGTTTCTTTCGGTTGTTTTGGTTAGTGTTCTGTTAGTGTTTTGGGATTTCTCTTATGTCGTGCATCAGTGGAGGTATTGAGTTCATGTACACTATAGCGGTTCTACTTGGGTAGAGTCTTTTATGCCGACTGGATTTTTAGTTGAATGCTTTTTCTTCAGCCTTTCTCAGCCACAGCAGGGGTGGAGGTTTAGGTCTACATAGCTTGCACTGACATGACCTTGTTCATTAATACTAAATAAATATGATTTAAAAAAAGAAAAAAAAAATGTAAAAAAAGACCCCTATTATCCTACAAAAGGATATGAAGCTGTTTAATCCAGAATCCTTATGTGAGATACAGGCAGCTATCGAGGCAGACGCAGCTTGGAGACAACGGGGTGAAGAGCCCATTAGGCCACGAGACGCCGGAACAGATTTCCACAAGGATCAGACCTTAACTGACAATCTACTATATTATAAGCAAAGACTATTTGTACTAAATAGTCAAGTGTTATACACCAAGATCACAGAAGGATATCACGATGCAAAAGTTGCAAGACATTTCGGACAAGGGAAGGCTTAGGAAATCAGAATGCTGGACTTTTATGGGAAACAGGTTGCAGAATAGGTCAACGATTATATACGATCCGGCAATAAATGTCACGAGAATCAATCGCTTAGACACACTAGGTATGAGCTATTACAACAATTGCAAATACCCTACACACCATAGGTGCCCATCTCTGTAGACTTTATCACATAACTGCCAGAGTCACAAGGATGCACCCAGATAATGGTAGTAGTGGCCCAATTTACAAAAATGGCACATTTCATCAGACTAGGGACATTAACCATAGCTAAGAATGTCGTAAATGCATTGCTGAAGAAAGTCTGGAGGCTTTACACCCTGCTGATCCAAATCGTCATGGACATGGATGCAAAGTTCACAGGAGACTTCATAGAATCACTGTCTAAAGCAAGGGAAATCAAGCCAAGCATGTCAACGGCATACCACCTTCAAACTAATAGACAAACTGAACGTACCAACTAAGTGCAGGAAAGATACCTTTGAAGTTTTGTGAACTATGATCAGGACCATTGGTATCAGTTACTATACCTAGCTCAATATGCCTATAACAACTCAGTAACCAACGCTCATGGGATGTCACCATTCTATGCAAACTACGGATTCCATCCACACACAGAGTGGATGAAGGAGGGAGAAGCTCAAAACCCATAAGCCACACTCTATGCGAACTGGACTTAGGCAATAGATGAACAATACCGAGGGTCACTAGAAAACAGAAGCAAAGGAATGTCAAAATATTACAAGGGGAAGGCTTGACAATAGCTGGACTTCAAGATCGGAGACAAAGTAATCTTAAATGCAAAGTACATTCGCACCTCACAGAAATCAAGCTGGCTAAGCCCGAAGCTTTACAGTCCCTTTAAAAGTTAGGAAAAATGGGGATCATGAGTATTCAAGCTCAAAATATCTGATCATTGAAATATTCACCCCATATGCCATCTCACACTATTGGAACCTCATCATGAGTCAGTTTATGACAATCATCAACACGCCCCTAGTGAACCAGAAAATATTGACGGCGATCTATAAAGGGAGGTTGAAAACATAGTAGCAAGCAAGATTCGCTCTTACAGGGACTGGGTACATGGCCGCTATCAAGAGAAGAGGGAACTGTGGTACTTTGTCAAATCGCAAGGGTGTTCACAAGATGAGAACACATAGGAGCCAGCCAATGGTATGGAAAATGTGGAGGAAGTGGTGGAGAATTGTTATAATGAAAATTGGGACATGCAAGGAAGGGTAGAGGTAAGATTGTGAAGAATAAGGTTTTCGTACTATGGCCAAGTAAACACAGAATGTTTTTTACCCTGATCATGGCTGTCATCAAAGGTATTTACAAAGGATTATGAAGAGGTTTTAATGGCATTCGAGGCGAAGCCTGGTAGGAGAGAGCTCAAGTTAGGCATTGGGAAATCTGTGACAAAAGGTACAGACCTTACAGGAGGGCAACTGTGCACAGACCCACAATTTTACAGAAGTGGCAATATCCTCCTCTGGCTCACTTATAGGGCCAGCAGGTTATTAGCGAGATTTTCTGAGTTGTGTCCTGTAACTAAAATGTCACATCAATGAAGCCTACTTCGTAACATAATATACACTGCCGTAGTCTATCTAAGTACAAGGTTTTCACTGGATATATGAGAGAGGAGCTATGGCAATATCAGGAAAGTGGCACGGAAGAAATCTGTGAGAGGCGCATTGAGATAGTAGGATTCAAAGTTAGGCTTACTAAACTATGGGCCAAAGATGATGGGATGGTTGCGGTGAAATACTTTAAGAGGATATCCCAGTAGCAGAAGCTATTAAGGACATACCGAATTCACCCATGCCCTTCGGAGATTAGCTGTATGTTTGTTGATCCTAGTAATGGGACACCTCTACGGAGGCTGGCGGACTAAGGATAAGCACGTGCAGAAAGGAAGACTTAGATAAGTCAGAGACCCATACAACGTGGACAGGTTGGATGCGCACTGGCGATTGGAACTAGGTAGCGCTGCATGAACCTGATCACTTCATGACTGCAGAGACTACTGGAACGATAGTCCACAAGACTAAAGTAATATAATAGTCTATGCAGACAACTAAGTTGAGGACTGCTGCTTGGCATAACAAATAGTGCCGTCATCTCAACAAAAGGATACTACTCCGTAACTGCAACAAGGGTATGATAAGTTTTAGTGACAAATAGTGCACGCACTTATAATATTCTGGACATTTGCGTATTAAAACAATAGTGGTACTGTGGAGGCATAGTAGTTCGAAGTAGTCCGCGAACACACTGAAGCGGGAAATAAATATCGTAGTGCCTCCCGAGCTTCAAAGTCATCAACAAGTAATGGAGAAGATATCTTATCAATATAAAATTGTTGGCCTTATGAATCTTTACTCTACCTATTGCGTTGCGACCAGCCTGCCTCGACATATTCTCCGAACGAATATTTTGGCCTACATTTCTCAGTTTTATTTGAGATCAGCATCAGCCTCACAGAAACCCCCCAAGTTAGTTACTGATGTGCAATTCTTTATTAGATTCGCAAACTTTGTGGACAATTCTTTATAAACTTTGTAGTCCTTTGTAAGCTAGTAATTGCAACATTACAAGAAAATCTAAGGAATTTAAAAGGTCGGGTGGAGCAGAATACCACATTCGAAGAGCTAAAATACCGCTTCATAACAACTGCTATACTACACTACTGCTTCTGAGAAAGAGAAATAGTGGTGGACACCGACGCTAGCAATTTGGCATGAGAGTTTGCCCTTTCTCTATACGTGAAGAGAAAGCTACATCTCGCAGCATTTTATTCTGGAAAGTTAAATTCAAGTAAAACCCAACTTTGAGATCCACAACAAAGAGCTTCTCGCAATCCTAGAAGTATGGAAAAAAGTAGAGACAATACTTGATCACAATGGAAAAACCCATCACAGTCTTTACTGACTATCAGAAACTATAATGTTTTTTCAACTCCAAAGTCTATAGTGGCAGTCATATTAGATGGGTGCAAAAATGGGTGGAATCCAATTTTCATATTATATACCAACCAGGCACGAAGGGTGGAATACCTGATGTAATGAGTCCATGACAAGGATAGTGTCCTGAGTAGGAAGCTTGGCATCATGAACAGAAAATTTTGAAATCTGAGAACCTTGTGGTTTCATTTGTAGCCAGGTCAGATGATGAATGTAAAGATTGGGACAGGGAAAAGGATTTATATTAAGAGTCTCGCAGAGGAGGAAATGAACTTGTAATAAGGGCTAAAAGACTGAGTAAGATGGTATATTTGTCAATGAAGGGCACAAGGATGGCTGCAGGCCATGACCGATAAGCTACAGAAGGTAAAATTGTTCCTCCATTGCGACCAGTGCTAATAAGAATGGGGATAGCAGTAGGGCTACATGAAAGCCCATATTGCACAGTTTCTCCAAGGAGAGGACTAACATTTTGCACCAGAATCTCCACCAATGCTGCAGTAGTCGATGCAGATTATACCATGGAACCCAAAGTCTACTATATAACTTTAAAGATCTGGGTTGTCAGATAAGAATGGGCCATTGCATAACTCAACTAGTGGTAGAAAAAATCGATAGTATAGATATTATGAAGGTAGACGAATTAGAAGAAATGGGACAGGGAACTATGGTATTGGGAAGTACTGATACAGTAACCAGATCATCAATTGTCAAAGCATATAAACCTAGTATCAGCTACCTACAGGCATCAGCTGAAGACAACAAACACTGGTACAATATTTCAGAAATACCAGTATAGGTTCTCATATCAAATGCTATCATTATATAGAATGGACTGAAGCAGTTTAATCCTGAATTCCTAGGCATGATAAAGGAAGCTATCAGAACTAGTATTTGTTACAGGGCCTATAGGCTCCATACCCAGCTCCGACCATCTCACGACCGCGGGGTGGGTTGTATTTTGAGGCTTGTCCTGCCCCGTTACCCACTAGGAGCCCTGCCCTACCTGTGCCCCCGACGGGCTCCTGGTAAATTTGGGTGATAAGAAATGGGTTCCTGTCTAGGGAAAGAGTGGGGTGGTAGCCTGGACAGGGGCGGGACAGGAAGGCTAACAAAATACCCCCCTGGCCCACTTGATGGTGGGGCGCCTGTGGGCAAAGCCCACCCCACCCAACCTTGTAACCAACTCTAATCAGAACAAATACAGCTTCGATGCAATGGAGATAAGTAATTATTAAGTTACAAGATAAAGGAAGAGATTTCCTGCAGGATTGTAACCTAAATGATGATCTACCATGGTATCAGCAAAGACTATTAGTACCAGATAGCCAGACATTAGATATTAAGATCGCGGAAGGATGTCAAGATGCAAAAATTATAGCACATTTTCGACCAGAAAAAACCTGGAAAATCATCATGTGAGACATCTACAGGACAGGACTTGTGAATTGGGTCAATGGCTAGGTACGATCATGTGTTGAATGCTAATATAACAAATCTGTCAGGCATGGTAAGTGTGTATTATTGTAAACATTGCAAATAGCCTATGCAGCATATGAGTCAATCTTCATGGACTTTATCACACAACTACCTTAGTTGCAAAGATGCTGTCGGATTAGATTAATAGTTAATCGCTTTACGAAGATGGCACACTTCATCAGCCTACAGATATTGACCCATGCTGGGAACGTTGCAAATTCATTCCGAAAAGAAGTCTGCAGACTATGTAGTCTACCAACAGACATTGTCTCACTTATGGACTTAAAGTTTGCAGGAGAATTCTGGTAATCTCTTTACAAGGCTTTTGAAATTATACGAAGAATGTCAATGGCATACCACCTTCAAACTGATGGACAAACCAAACGTACCAACCAAGTGCTGGAAGGATACCTTCCAAGTTTTGTCAACTATGATCAGGATGACTGGTATCGGTTATTACCATTAGCTAAACATGCCTACAACAAATCTGCTGAAAATGCCCATTAGATGTCACTTTTCTATGCAAACTACGAATTCCATCTACAGAAACAGGAGATGCAGGAGTAAGAGGCTCAAAATCAAGGAGCCACACTTTACACAAACTAAATTAAGGTATTACATGAAAAAGTGAGTGGCTTAACAGAAAAAAGATAGAAAGGAATGACAAAATATTACTAGCATCAGGCTAAGCAACAAGTTGACTTCCAAATCAGAGAAAAAGTAATGCTTTACACTAAAAACATATGCATGTGACAAAAATCTAAGAAATTTAGTCCCTAGCTTTACAAACATTTCCAAATCTGAGGAAAAAGAGGATCCTGGGCTTTCAAGCTTATCATATCTGATCGATGGAACATCCACATCACATTCCATATTGTGCTACTAGAACATTATCAGAAATCGGTTCCGGGTAATCGTCAACAATGTCTCCAAGAATCTGCAGATATTGATGGAGATCTACAATCGTATGTTGAAAAAATAGAAAAATGCAAGATAGTTCTTACAGGAAATGAGTACATGGTTGCTAGTAGGAGAAGCATGAACTCTGGTACTTTGTGAAATGGCAGAGGGATTCTGAAGGTGAGAACACTTAGGAGCCAGCAATAGGCAGGGAAAATGCAGAGGAACTTGTAGAGAGTTTTAATAGCGAAAGCCTAGACATGCCAGGAAGAGCAGGGGCACAAGTAGGATAGTGAGGAAAAGGTATTCCTACCATTGCCAAGTAAACCCAGGAGGTTGTTTACCCTGACCATGCGAAGTCCTAAAATGTATATGAAAAGATTAAAAAAAATCATTCATAGCAAAGCCTGGTGGGAGGGAGCTCATATTAGCTATATGAAAATCTGAGATCAGTGCACAGACCCATGGTACAGTGACTGTGCGTGTACCCTCGATTTTCTAAAAAGCCAACACCCTCTTCCTTTTTCCTTGTAGGGCCCTCACATCATTGGTGAGATTTCGTGAGTTGTGTCATATAACTAAAACGTCACATCAATGCATTCTACTTCTTAACACTATATACATCACTACAGTCTATCTAACTCTGTACTGTTTGCAGGCTATATGGGAAGAGACCTTTGGTGACATTTGAGAAGTGGAACAGAAGACATCTGTGAGAGGTACATTGAGATAGTAGGCTTCAAAGAAAGGCTTCCTAACAATAGATGAAATGTGAGAGGACATTTCCAGTGAAATACTCCTGCAAGATAAAATAGTAGCAGAAGTTGCTAAGGGTATACTGAATCTACCTATACCCTTCTAGGGTTAGCTAGAGGTTGGTTGGTCTTAGTTATAGGATCCTCTTATGGGGGCAAGTACATCAAGAAGAAGCACGCATGAATAGGAAGACCTAGACAAGTTGAAGACTCTTGAGATGTTAACATGTGGGGCTCTGACATGCGATTAGTACTGGGTAGCCTGGCATGAGACTGATTACTTCATGACTCAAGAGACTATCGCAATGATAGTCAACAAGACTGAAGTAATATAATCATCTCAGTGGATAACTAAGTTAAGGTCTACTGTGTGGTATAACAAAGAGTGCAGTTATCATGATAGAAGAATGCTATTCCGTAACTGTGAAAGTGTTTGAGAAGTTTCTGGGTCAAACAGTGCTCGCACTTATAAGATTCTAGACATTTGCATATTAACACCAGAGTGGTACTTCAGAGGCATAGTAGTTAGAAGTAGTCCATGAACACTTAGACATGGGATATAAATATCGTAGCACCTCCTAACCTTTACCAATATTATCACACAATTGAGAAGACATCCTATTCATATAAAATTGTTTTGCATGTTAAAATCTTTACCTTATCTATTTATTGACATGAGCCTTCCTTGACAGATTCTTTGATACAAGATTTGGCCTACATTTGTTGCACATTCCATTAGCATTGGGCGCCCGCTAAATAGTTAGGTAGCCTGAAGCGGGTCAACAGAAGAGGGGGGGCAGTAAGGTACATACTCTATCGTAGTTGTAAAGTACAAGCTGAAGGAGGTACTGGCCTATATACCAGTATTAGTAGGGAGTAGACCGTGAGTTGCCAGCTGATGGAATCGGTAATAGCCAGATACAACTCAGATAGATAGCAGTAGGATGCTAGCTGATAACAACTATTTATAGTATGGGAGTATGGAAAATAATCAGAATAATAACGTGACTATCAGCATCATATACATATCCTACTAGGCAGCCTCCTAAACCTCCAGCCAAGGCCTGGTAGTTTATTGTATTTATTCTGCAGTTCTTTATTCTGCGAGAGCTAGTATCACTATTGGATCAGATACTACCACCTAGCAAGAGTGAGGAAAGAGAATGTTGCAATGAACTCTCACTTGTTGAAGAAACCTGACACATCTTCTCGAGTTCTTTGTAGAATAAATTAAGCAATCTAGTATAATCATGTGATACAAACAGGGTTTCCAGCTGTCTATAATGATGAGAGGGAAGAATGCTGATCATGCTGGAAGTATGCAAGGCAATAGTATAAGTAAGGCAGTGAAGAAGTAGAGCAGTGTGAGATGGCTGCTGAAGAGAGTGGTAAACTGTACGAGGGTAGCCCTTAAGAGCAAGAGCAGTAAAAAAGCCCTAAAGGACTAGAGAGATACATAGTAATAGCCTATACTCTCAATGCAAGAAGGATACAGACATGAGAAATCTGTAATAGTTTAATGTAGTATTAAGTTTATTTCAATTAGGAAACAAATTCCAATTACTAAAACTATAGTGGGAAAGAAGAATGGCTATATAATTATATTCTTTTTCATTTATTCTTTTTTTCTTCTTTTTATATTAAATTTTATATAAGTTTAAGGGATACATAGGTACAGGCACCAGTAAAGAGTATAGTAGCTCCAAAGCTCCTCTGCCACTCCAGTCTGCAAAGGCTGAAAAAAAACTATTACATACAGAAAGCACCTCAAGGTGTAAAACACTCCTTTTAAATGCAAACATACAGTTACTATGAACTAACAACCTCTGTAGAGATGCAATATATGAGAAATTCTGAAACCCCAACATTGAACTAATCCAGCAACAAAGAAATCCTAAAAAAAAATTAAAACCCCTAAAGCCTAATACTATATGGCCTAAAAGGATAACTCACAGTATCCACTAACAGATATTAATAGCTAGCCCTAAGTACAAGTAGTAAGAATACAATCCCAGACAACTGGAGCTAAGGGAACAAATGGTAAAGAAAAACTAAATAAAGCCAGGAAAGCATGTGGCAAGGCCTAAGTGTTCTAGGAGTTTGCAGGAAATCTTGGCCCCAATAGAATACCAATAGCAAAAGTGCTAACTAAAACTAAATGGTTGTAGTAAGGTACTAGTTAAGAGTGGGTGCTATATTGGAAAAAAGTAAATGTTACATTCTGTGCATTCAGTGGGTCAGACAGGTAAAATGCCAGAACAAGAATTGCGATTTATAATGCAAAGCGGTGTAGTAAGCAGTTACAGGATGCAGTAATCCAAGCTCAGGATATACAAAATGCGACCAGATGTAGTAAACAAATCTATAGAAGATACATGATACAACCAGACTTGGCAACCAAATGTCATGGATGTATTATGTGGCAATCCAATATCAAGAACATCCGCAAACATCGGACTAGGGTCTGGAGCCCTAGGCACCTACATAACTACGAGGCTGCAAGAGTGTAACTCATGATGGTGCCCTAGGTCCCACTGGACAATTTATAGAATCTATGTACAAAAACTGTTTTTATAAAGATACGAGTATCCTACAAAAGCTAATGTACCAAAACTGCTAATAAAATACTAGTAAAAGACAACATTCATAATAGGCTATAGGTCCATGGATATTGGTGTCAAGTAGACATTTTATAGCTCGCTGGATAGCTGGCACCGAGTACTACGAGGTGCTAAAGTGACATAAGCTGTGTCCCAGGTGGTCTAATAAAGTCTGACATCATAGTAAGAACTTAATTAAAGTCAGGCGAACCTGTAACTTTATGCGTATTCATGTGGAGGGGACATTCTATAGCTCGTTCAATAGCTAGCATCAAGTACGCCTAGGTACCAAAGCATTGGATGCTGCACTCTGAGGGCCCTGAAGGAATCTGGAGTCAAAGTCAGTCCTTAGTCATAGCCTTGACTGGAAATACCACTTTCATAACAACCTGTAACTCCATGGGTATTGGGGTTAAGTTGATGTTCAATAACCCATTGAATAGCTGGTATAAGGTCAGTCCTGGTACCAAAGTATCGCATGCTGTATCCCTGGCACCCTGAAGGAATCTGATATCAAAGTCTATAATGAGGCAAAGTCTTGCCAGGAAATACCACTTGCATAACAGTCTCTAACCCCACAGGTATTGTCATCAAGAGGATGATCTATGGCTAGTTGGATAGCTGGCGTCGCATATGTCTAAGTGCCGAAGTATGGCATACTGAGTTGACAGTGCTCTGAATCAATCTGGTATCAATTTTAGCACTTTGTCTAAGCTTTGTCAGGCAATACCAATGCCATAACAGCCTGTAAACCCATATGTATTGTTATCAAGTAGACATTCTATAGCTTACAGTAAAAACTCAAATAAAAGAACTATGTGCTAAGAGGTTGATTTAAGGTGAGTCATGCCAAGATGAGTGATGACCTATCTGGCAATATCATTTTCTGAATACTTGGCACTAGTTAAAGAAAACATTTAGATCATCCTCCACCTCTTCTTCTTCAGTGTTTACTAACTCATTCTCTACAGCTTTATCCACCTCTCTCCAGCCAATCTTGTAGTCAACCAAGGTACCACCCTCCTCTTCTTGACAGTTTACTAACTCATGGACTAGGAAATCATTTTCTATTCCCTTGATAGAGATTTCGGTATCGGCACTTCCATATATTGGAAGTGCGAATCCCGCTACCCGAAATGCTTGTCCAATAACCTCTGCTTTCTCCTCACTGAGCTTTGCCCAAGCCTCCCCTACTGCCCAAGTGGCTGCGATCTGTTGGCGACCAACCATACTTCCAGTGAATTTTCCTTGTCCTAGTAAGATATCTTCCTCCTCGTTATCAATCATATCAAGACACGTATTTTACTCTTCCTAATATGAAATTGTAATTCAGCATTTGAAAACAGTAAGTCTATACTCTCTACCCTATCTTCACCTACCTTTAGAATATCTTTAAAAGGGGGATTAAGGGAAACATCAAGAGGTTGCACAAGTCCAGTGCAACCTCCTGGTATGATGCTAACAGTAATATCATTAGTACATAAAGTGTCCAAAACATCTTCAGCTTTATAAGCGGCAAAGAGGTCCATTGTAAGTAATGTAGGTGGACAGCGAAGTATAGGAACAACCTACTCCTCCAGCCACTTGATGATATTTTCTGAGTTGGCCTACGCAGTTGGGCTGAATTTTACAACAACCCGATTATTGTACTTTTTTGGTTCTTCAACAATGGTAGGTCCTATTCTCTTTCCTCTGAAGAAGATAAATGCCTGAACATGGGGAACTCCATCACCAAATACTGTGAGTTGTATCGTCTCTTGTCTTTTGTCTCACCCTGATGTACTACTTGACTGAATCTAAATTGTTTTTTCACCAATAGGATTAAAAGTCTACCATTTGAGATACTTGAAGGGCAGAGGGGTTGAATCCATATTGCAGATATTGTACAATCTGTATCTTTCTACCTCAGTAGGTAAGTCCCCAAAACCCAACTCATGATTCCCTCTGTCAAGTAAGTCTCAACGATTAAACCTCATCCATACTAGTGTAGCATTCGTGAGATCCGCAGGAAGCTTACAGGCCTTACTTGTTACAAGATATAGGCTGATAGGATGTACTCGCAGGAAACTCCAACCCCGACTATTGGTATACTTGAAAAGATTTGTCCGATTCCTGGCATAAACCTTTTCCAAGACCTCTTTACTGACTCGCCTAAACCATCTCTTTCTTACCAGCCTTTCAAGTGCCCTTTGCTGTCGAAACTCCTTATAAAGTACCTGTTCCAATTCCCCGTATTTTCGTGGCCTCTCTCCTCCTGGTAACTTTCTCTCACCCCTTTTGGCATCTGCGTACCTCCCCGCACTCTCATCTTTCTTCTACTGAGAAAGATTACCTCTTGGTATTTTGAAGTAGGTAGCAACTTCAAGGCATGTGGGCTCTTAGGTCTTGGTAGGTCCGCTGGTATTCGAGTTCCATACTACCACAATAATACGCGAACCTTATAACTAACTGTATAGGATTGGTAGGGGCTCTGGGAAGCAGTTGGGGATTTGTGAAATATTTCGGTAAGTGGTTTTCGCTTTGGTACACGTTTATTCTTTACTGCAGTGCAAAATCTATCTGCTGGCAGCGCTGGGAGTATAGGCTGCACTTTAATTCACCCGCCATTGGTCTTCTCCTATTTGGCTGGCATTTTGATGATATATATATCGATTTGAATTACTAGAGTAGTGCAGAGTAGAGTATAATGGAATAGATATCATAGAATATGATAAAACTTGTATCTAGCTATAAACTTCTAATAAATACATTCTCTCAAACATGCAAGTTGCTCTAGAGTCTCTACTGATACAAAAGTTTGTTGTCAAGTTTGCTGTTGACTTAATCTGAGTCATGTAATTTCAAAATGCTAAATTTACATTCAAGACATTTTTTCCAATCATTTTCACTGACTCACTTAAAACCAACTTCATAGTACAGGGTTCTTTTATTTGAGTTTTTACGGTATTGAATAGGTGGTGCTATGTACGCCCAAGTACCATAGTATTTTGTGCTGGGCCCCCGACATCATGGAGGAATCTGCTGTCAAGCTCAGTACTTACTCGAAGACTCACTAGAACATACTAATTGCAAAATAGCCAGTAGCTTATTGGCTATTAGTATTGAGTAGACAGTCTGTAGCCCATCGAATAGCGGGTACCATATAGGCCTAGGTGCCAAAGTAGCACATGCTGTTTCTAAAGTGTACTGAAGGAATCTGGATTCAAATTTAGCACTTAAAAAGTCGGGAATGTGATTCAGGTGAGAGAAGTGGTATGGTTGGGAGAATGAATGTACTAGGAAAATGAACTATATCTGGTCCCAGGTCAGGTTACTACTAGCAGAACTCAACTATTACTCACTTTTACATTCAGAACTTGGAGTATTTTCACTCTACGATTCTTTTATATCTTAAAATAGATTTCTTGTAATGTTTGCTATTTCTGCTTCTACATCAAAATTAGCTTTCTTGCATGGAGGCTGGTTCTGGTACTCATTGGGGCTGGCATAGTATCAGATCTTTATTGATCTAGCTGTACTCGTATGACCTATAGGTGACAATAACTAGATCCAGAAATGGGGTTTACCAGATCATCTCCTAGAATGTCTTGGTGATATCCTGGACATTGTCAGTTATAACTAGATGCTCCAGACATCTCCTGTTCCTACCCGATATTTCTGACAAGCCATATTACCACTGGATATACATGACACAACAGGAATATCCATAGTGCCTCCAGATTTACAGGATGTACTGGGAACATCCATGCTAGTAGTACTACCTGATTTACAAGACACTCTGGATGTAATTGACACCTACCTGTTATCCTAATATCATACCTATACATCTGATGCAGCTATTCTTTTTGCTAATCTAGCCTAAGTGCTAGCTGGATAGTGTAAAGGTGGTGAGGTGCCTCCTAACAAGTAGGAGTTGGATGTAAGCCTATATAGTGTGGTGTGTGACAGTAGAGTGCTAGCTAATTACAAATGTGGAAAGTAAGGAATGAGGGGTAGGCTAGAACAGCATTCAACTATCAGTGTCATATTCATGTCCTGCTAGGTTGCCTCACGCAAGCCCAAGTGAAAGCCATCAATTCTACTAGATCTCTCTTGTAGTCACTTGTTCAGGAAGAGGTAGGATCACTTAGTGAATAGGATACTACTATTAGGCAATCAGTGGGAAGAAGAGTGGCAAATCAACTATCACCTTTCAAAAAGACTTGACATAACACTTACAGTTCTTTGTAGAGAAGGTACAGGAATCTATTGTAATTGTGTACTGCACACCACATTACCAGCCATCTGTTGTAAGGTACAAGTAGAACCCTGACCATATTGATAGTAAGCTGAGCTTCAGCTAAAGTAGAGAAAGTAAGGTATCTAGCATTATAAGATACTGGAAGAAGATGATATGGTATCCCAAGACAAGAGCTCTTAAGGGACAAAGCAAGAAAACAGTGCCTGCTATGGCAGGAGATAGAGAGTAATGACCTGCACCCTCTGTTAGAGTGGAAAAGTGCAGACGTGAAACGTGGTAATAGTTTCACTTGATGTTGAGTTTGTCTCAAATAGGAAATAAATTTCAATCACCCGAAATATAGTAGAGACAAAGGATGCCTATATTATTATATCAATTTTTCTTCTTTTGTTTTATCCCTCATATATTACTTGTTAAAGTACAAGAAAATGTATTCAGTACTAGCTATGGCAAAAAGAAAACCATAATTTCAAACAAACAAATAAAAGAAACTATCGGCTGAAATTCTCCAATCTGATAAACTTATTATTTGTACCAAAAATAGTGACCACTAATAACTGTAAGGAAATAATACCATGCTCAGCAAGTTAAGGAAAACCATTAACACATAAAGTGGGGCAAAGCTCAAAAGCATAGGGGAGTCAATTCTGTGATTGGTCTAATATCAGTAGAGGGGTGTGGAGTGCAGGCATCAAAGGTAGGAATAATCTGGGTGAGCGTGATATACTTTTTATATCATAGTAGTACCATGTCACGAATGTGGCTTAGTGAGAAAGATGTTTTTACATGACTCAGAGTTATGAGTTATAGGTATGTTATGTTTCGCACATGACCTCATTTAGAGGTCATGGGTTTCACGCATGTAGCCACTTTGGTCATATGACATGGTTCTGATAATAGGTTATGTTTCACACATCACCTCAGTTAAAGGTCATGGGTTTTGCGCATGTGACCGTTTTGGTCATATGACTTGTTCAAGAGGATTTAAGATGAGTCACAGTTGTGGGTCATATGTGTTATGGGACTCGAGGAGTGAGTCACACGGGCGTGAAGAGCAGCTATATAAGGTGGTGGTTAAGACCAAGGAGATAGACCATCCTCCGTCTCCTCTACACACCCGGCGATTGAAATCAACCCTCACGGCTTGATCTTCACGAACCATCATCCACCCCCCCCTCTCCTCCCACGATGGCTTCGGCCTAGGAGTGACGGCCATCTCCCTCCCCCCCCTCATTGTCCTCTTTCGCCGTTTCACGCGTCGAGGCCTTTCCTCCCCTGAGTTCCGGTACTGCTTTTCTGCTGCCCGTTCTCGCC
>JACCEG010000006.1:6253-41188 GCA_014065205.1 Tuber brumale | reverse complement strand
GGCAGCCACGGGGGGCTGTGCAGCTGGGGGGGTGCTCGGGAAGCAAGGGAGGAGACCTTGGAGGTCAGGTCGCGAATAGTTGCGGTCAGGGACGGGTCCAGGACCGGAGCTGTGGGGGCCGGAGGAGGGGGAGGCGGAGGAGGAGGATGGGGAGCGGCAGCAAGGGCTGCCACTTGCTCCAATAGGTCACGGACTCTCGCAACCAGGTGGGAAAGAATAGGGAGGATAAGTCTCTCGCCAGGCGACAGATCGTCGGCAAAGGGTGTTTGTCCAAAAAGCGTAGGGAAGGTGGCAGGATTAATGCCTAAAGTAGTCGCAGCAGTGGAGGAGATGTGGCAAATCGCACGGTCCTCCTGCGAGGGCGGCACGCCAGGTGTGGAAGAGCGGGTGATACGGTCAGATCTCATGCTATTGCGAGAGGAGGCTGTGCAGTGGGGGCCCCGGCCCGATGGGATGGGAGGGGTGCCGGAAACCGACATTAGAGGAGGAGGCGAAATCTTTACCCGGGAGGGGTAAAGCTGAGGCGGTGAGAAAAGGTTCTCAACCAAGAAGAGCGAGGCTTGGCAGAAAACTTGGAGTGGCGTTTTCTTTCACTGTGGTTGTAACGGAGGCTGAGCATGTGCCATAGCTAGCGCTGCATGCAAGTTCTTGTACCATAAATCAATGAATACATGAAGATAAAAAGAAAGAAAAAAAGAAAAAAGACCAAGTAGATAGGTCATCCTCCGCCTCCTCTACACACTCGGCGATTGAAATCAACCCTCAACGCTAGGTACTCACGAACCATCCACCCCCCCTCTACTCCCATGATTACTTCGGCCTAGGAGTGATGGCCACCTCCCCCGTTTTTCCACTACCATCGCTTGCTCCTTTACGCGGCGTGGCATTCCTCCCTCTGGGTTCCGGTACTGCCTTTCTGCTGCCCGTTCTCGCCCCTTTCCTCGCTTAGCGAGGCCCCTCCTCACGGTCGGCGACCGCTCACTTCCCATGCTTCACATGGCTGGGAACAAAGTTTCTGCGGTACCCGAGGACTGCTCTTTAGGCCTGATGGTCGACCTCGCTCCTCTCCTTCCTTGGGAACCTCTCTTCTTCGGTTCCGATTGGCGTTGGCTATGGTGGACGCCTGTCTCCCTCTGTGCACGCGCACCGTGGGGGAACGCCTCGGCTAGTAACTTCGGGGCCTGCCTCGCTTGGAGATTTGGCCATACCCTCCTAGTCTTACGGTTCAAGTTGGGACTACTCTTGTTGGAGACCGCCTTGGAAGACACGAACACGATTACTGATAGTCGACACGGTCGCGTTCAGTTTCTGGCCCATTCTGGCGGTTGGATCGGCTTGCTCCCTACTGCTGCACCGTCCCTCGGCTAGCATGCTACTGCTCCACCCCCTCCCGCCGCAGCCCACAGGCGGCTCCCTTTCTCGGTTACGTCGCGTTCCGAGATAACTTCTACGGTTTTCTGCTGCCAGCGCGTATCTCTGGCTTGGTTGTTGCGTGGCTCACCCTGGTGCCAGATTTCTTTTGTTCTTTTTTGAGATGTCGCAGGCGGTTACCTTCTTATGTTTTCCTGCTTTCTTCTTAGTTAGGCTTCCCCTATTCTCTGAGTTCACTTGCGAGGTAGGGACAGGTTTTTCTTGGGGGCGAGATGTGCGGTTAGGCCCATACCAGAGGGTCTTGGAGATACGGGCGGGCCGGGCGGGGTGAGGAAGGGGGATTGTTTATGCCATAGCTAGCGCTGCATGCAAGTTCTTGTACCCTAAATAACAATGAATACATGATGATAAAAAAAAAAANGAAGGGGGATTGTTTATGCCATAGCTAGCGCTGCATGCAAGTTCTTGTACCCTAAATAACAATGAATACATGATGATAAAAAAAAAAAAAAAGAAAGAGACCAAGTAGATAGGTCATCCTCCGTCACTGTTAGGCATATGGAAATCCGAGACATGTGCACAGACCCACGGTAGGGTTACTATGCACAGACCCTCAATTTACCGGAGCCAACACCCTCCTCCGGCCCCCTCATGGGGCCCGCACGTCATTAGCGAGATTTCGAGAGTTGCGTCCCATAGCTAAAATGTCATATCAATGAAGACCACTTCATAACACCATATACGTCGCCGCTGTCCGCCGGATCGCATGCGGTTCGCAGGATATATGAGAGGGGACCTTGGGCGACATCTGGGAAGTGGAACGGAGCAAATCCATGGTAGGCGCATTAAGATAGTAGGCTTCCAAGTTAGGCTTCCTAAACTATGGGGCGAGATTGACGCGACGTTTTCGCCGAAATACTCTAGGAGGATATCCCCGTGGTCAAAGCTACCAGGGGTATACTGAATCCACCCATACCCTTCTGAGATCAGCTGTAGGTTGGTTGGTCCTAGTAATAGGACCCCTCTGCGGAACCCCGCGGACCAAGGGGAAGCATGCTCAGAATGGAAGACCTAGATAAGTCGGAGACCCTTAAGACGCTGACACGTTGGGCTCGGACTTGCATTTGGCACTAGCTAGACCGGCATGAACTTGATCACTTCATGACCGAAGAGACTACTGCAATGATAGTCAACAAGACTAGAGTAATATAATAGTCTATGCGGACATCTAAGTTGTAGGCCGCTGTGTGGTATAAAAATAGCGCAGTCATCTCAACGAAGGAATACTATTCTGAGTCCGCGAAAGGGTGTGATAGGTTTCAGGGTCAAATAGTGTTCGCACTTATAAGATTCTGGACGTTTGCGCATTAAAACCGGGGTGGTACTTCGGAAGGACTGTAGTTAGAAGTAGTCTGCGAACACACAGGGGCGGGATATAAATATCGAAGTGCCTCCCGAGCTTTACAGACATCATCAAGTAACGGAGAAGAGATCTTATCAATATAAAATTGTTTACCTGATAAATCTTTACCTTACTTTTATTTTGTCGAGGCGACCCTTCCGCGACAGATTCTCTGAACAAAGATTTTGGCCTAAGCCCCTCGGTTATATACTTGAGTTTGGCATCAGCCTAACACTCTCCTGTATTCCCCTCTCGCTTGAAATTAACCTTTAACGCCGGGGATCTTACCAACAATCCACCCCCCCCTCGCCTCCCACGATGGCCTCGGCCTAGGAGTGATGGCTATCCACTATCCCTTATTGTCCCCTTCGGCTTTATTGCCCGTCGAGGCTTTCCTCCCTCTGGGTTCTGGTATACCTTTCGTGCTGCCCGTCCCCGCCTCTCGCCTCGCTTAGCAAGGCCCCTCTCCACCGTCGGCGACCTCTCGCTACCCATGCTTCAGACAGCGGGGAACACTGTTTGCGGTACGCGAGAACGCTCCAACAGGCCTCAGGGTCGATCTCGCTATTCGCCTCGGTCAGCTTAAGCGGTGGTATCCTAACTACTAAGTGACCCTATCTCTCGTAAAACAAGGGACTACATGAGAGAGGCCGTAAAATGCTTGCCTTCCACTTTTGGGGACCGCCTAGAAAGACACGAACACGATTACCGATAGTTGCCACGGTCGCGTTCAGTTTCCTTCCTGACCTGATAGTTGGATCGCCTTGCACCCTACTGCTGCACCATTACGCGGCTTGAAACCTACTGCTACACTTCCTTACCTCCACGCCTCTCGCGTGTCTACACCGGGCTTTCCTGTCTGGACGGCACTACTCGCTGTGCCCTGCCACGGGTTTCGTTTCCTCGGTTTGGGCTTCCCCATCTACGGTTCCCCTCCTACTTTGCCGGGTATAGCCCGTAGCCGCAGAAAGGTTTTCGTCGTAGGTGGCACTGATCGGCTGCGTTAAGACCATTAAGGGTGGCTCTTGCTATGGGGTTTGGACCTCTGTCGGGAAGTGGGGTTTCTTTTGTTCTGACGGGCTTCGGTTGCTTTCGTTTACAGTCTTTTCCGTTTTTGTATACTAGAAGTTGGGGGCGCGGGAGCTTTTTCGACTGCGCAGGGTTGGACAAGTGGTGTCATGTTCGAGGGGTTTCGGTCCTGTCTGCCAGTGTGCCTCCCTGTTCTGGTTCGTTGAAGGTTTTTCTTCTGGCTGTTTCGGGCTGGTGTAGGGCGGGAGGTTTATGTGTCTGCCATAGCTAGCGCTGCATGCGGACAGTGTACCTTAAATACAGAATAAAATTGCTTATAGAAAAAAAGAAAAAAAGAAAAAGACCAAGTAGATAGGTCCTCCTCCCTGAAGAAGGCAAACGGGGTAGTCCTCGACAGGCCAGGTTAGCCCCCCTACGATATGGCAACGTCATTTCGCATCATTTTCCTCCTTGGGACCATTCCCAAGATCCTCCTGTGGGTCGCGGCCACCTGTCTCTCTGCCCTTGCTCGGCTCCGGGGCCTCCTGTGCCCCCACCAAACTGGATCCCTTCCCAGTCTGGGTACCTTCGACGCAGTGGCAACCCTCTTCCTCGATATCAGAAGTGCTTTTGACAATGTCTCGGCCCCCAATCTCCTTGACTAGCTCGCCACTAAGGTGGTCAACCCGTACATGATCTCGTCGATCAGGTTCTTCCTCCACCGTCGCTCCTGCCACCTGGTTTTCCAGGTGGCCCCCCAAGTCTTTTCACCGGTCTCTGTTAGCACCCCTCAATGGTAATCGATATCCCCCCTCCTATTCGTGATCTACGTATCCTGCCTGCACTTCTTGGTCCCTCAGGCCCTCATGCTCTCCTGCCTGGACGACTTCGCGGTCACGTTCGCCTTTTGCTCCTATCGCCGGAACGTCCCAAGGCTACCAGGCATCACCAAGGCCCTCCAGGCGAAGGCTGGTAGGCTGGCGGTAGCCTTCTCGATCCTGAAAACAGAACTCATGCATTGGGTAACCCCAGCTCAAAAGGTCCATCCTCTCGTAATCTCTTTCTTGACAGACGGGTACCTCTTCTGCTCCTCCAAATTGATATGTTGGCTTGGATACTGGTTCGAGCCCTCATCTACCTCCTGCACCAAAGGCACTACCTCCCATTTCACGAGAAGGCTCGGCTTAGCCCAAGGGGCCTTTGCAACGATCATACGGCTCTCCAGGCCCATCCAGGGTCTCTCTCCCTTTTTCTGCCACAGACTGGCTTCCTCCCTCATCTCCCCCATCCTCCCCTCTGGGGCGAACCTATTCTTTTCAAGTCTCACCCTCTGGGACAGGATGTCCATCTTTTGGAGATCTGTCCAGAGGTGGGTAACGAACTGCTTCTCATCTACTCCGGTTGGCATCTTGGCGTGTGAATTGGCCCTGCCTCCCCTGTCGCTCTTAGTCCTCCACCGACAAAGACTGGCGGCCATCCAACTCGTTTGCCTCCCCCCTGTGGCCAATCCAGCGACAACCAGGCTACACCCGTCCTTTCCCACTTCCTCCTCCTTTCAAGCTCTGGAGGACCACCGCTGATACACTAGGGGCCTGACGTCTGTCTACGCCCCGCTTCTCTGGCAAACCGCTCCTCCCTGTCCCCAATACGGAAGCACCTTCCGTTAGACGCAATTGCTCACAGGACCCTGCTATTTATCAACGCCTCAGGCCAGATTCCAGTGGCCTCCCCTGACCTTCTTCCTCCCGACCAGCTTCCCTTAGTGGTGGGGACCCCGTCTTACCATTCAGTCAAGTTGCGACTGAGGAATGCTCTTCTTTGGAACTGGGCCACCTAGTTTCCCCCCCTGCCCTATTACCCTTGCTCCTGTGCCTTAGGCCCCACCCTTTCATGGGTTTCGTGAGGTTCAGAGCGTGCGGAATCCATCGAATGTGCACTGGCAAGAGCTACCGCACTGCCCACCCTTCCTGGTTCATGGACGACCCCTCCCCCCTCTGTCCCTACTGCGCGGAGGACGAGGAGGATTTCGCCCATGCTATCCCATACTGCCAGTCTGGCAAGGAGCCTCATGAGCGCCACCTCCAGGGGCTCATGGACATTGGCAGAGACAGCCCTCTATGGACCAATACAGACTCCCTCCACTCCCTGGCGAGATACCTCAACGTGACCGCCGCAGGCTTTCCCCCCTGCATGCCACGTGCGTGCTGGGACCCTCCGCTCGATCCCGACTCAACTGGCGAGGGCCTTCGAATCCCCGGCTTCTTGCCCCATGATGCGGCGCCCACCCTACCATTCGCTCATCCTGGCACCTGAGTTTGCCTTGGCTCTGCTGGCTGGATTTCTTTTTCGTTATAATTTTTCTATTTTGTGGTTTTAGTTCCTTGGGATTTAGTGTCGGCTATCGGACACCATTAGGAGGTTTTTATAGTTTGGTGTGATTATTTCTTTTCTGATTGCAAGCTTTTGTGATGAAGGTTTTCTTTATGCCATAGCTAGCGCTGCATGCAAGTTCTTGTACCGTAAACAATGAATATATAATGAAAAAAAAAAAGGAAAAAAAGAAAAAAGAAAGAAAGAAAAAAAGAAGAAAAGAACAGACCAAGTAGATGGCACATCCGCCATCTCCTCTATTTTCCTTGCGCTTGAAATCAACCCGCAACGCTAGGGAACTCACAAACCACCCACATCCCCCTCTCCTCTCAC
Organism: Tuber brumale; assembly: GCA_014065205.1. Taxonomy (NCBI): domain Eukaryota; kingdom Fungi; phylum Ascomycota; class Pezizomycetes; order Pezizales; family Tuberaceae; genus Tuber; species Tuber brumale. The sequence continues at coordinate 34,704 of JACCEG010000006.1, read as the reverse complement.
GATGGCTTCGGCCTAGGAGTGATGGCCATCCACATCCCCTGCACTGTCCTCCTCTGCTTTTTTACGCATTGAGGCTTTCCTCCCTTTGGGTTCCAGTATGCCTTTTGTGCTGCCCGTCCCCGCCTCTTTCCTCGCTAAGCGAGGCCCCTCCTCATGGTCAGCGACCGCGGGCTTCCCATGCTTCAGACAGCTGGGAACATGGTTTGCAGTAAGGGAGAACTGTCCAACAGGCCCTGGAGTCGATCTCGCTACTCCCTACTGTTGGCTTAAGCGGTAGTATCCCATCCACTAAGTGACGCTATCTCTCGTAGAACAGGGGACTACATGAGAGACGCGGTAAAACCCTTGCCTTCTGCTACTGGGGACCGCCTAGTCCGCGATGAACACGATTACCGATAGTGGACACGGTCCCGTTCGGTTGCCATCCTGACTCGATGGTTAGATCGGCTTGCATCCTACTACTACATCCACCCTCGGCTGGCCCTCCCCTACTACACCGCCTTACCTCGACACTCTTCAGGTGTCTTCACCAGGCTTCCCGGTCTGGTTGGCACTAGTCCCTACGCCCTGCTACACGTTGTTTTTTCCTAGGCCAGGGCTTTTCTCTCCTCGGTACCCCTTCCACTTTGTCAGGTTTACCCATTATCCGTAGACGTCTATTTGTCGTAGGTGGCAATGTTCGGCCTGGTTAAGACCGTTTAGGGCAGCTCTTGTTATGGGGTTTAGACCACTGTTGGGTTGTGGGGTTTCTTTTGTTCTGACTGGCTTGGGTGGCTTTCTTTTTACAGTCTTTACCATTCGTGTATACTACAAGTTGCGGGGCGGAGGAGATTTTTCAACTGCACAGGGTTCAGGTGGGGGGGGTCATGTTGCGGGGGTCGGGGTCCTCTGTGCCAGTGTGCATTTCTGTTCGCATTCGTTGACGGTTTTTCTTCTGGCTGTTTCGGGCTGGTGTAGCGGAGGAGGTTTATATGTCTGCCATAGCTAGCGCTGCATGCTGACAGTGCACCTTAGACACAGAATAAAATTGATGATAAAAAAAATAAAAAAAACGTAAAAAACATAGACCAAGTAGATAGGTCATCCTCTGTCTCCTCTATTTTCCTCGCGCTTGAAATTAACCTTCGATGGTTGGGATCTCACAAACCTTCTGCCCCTTCGTCACCGCCTACTTTTTCGCTAAGCAAGGGCCCTCGCCACTGTGGGCGACCGGTTGCTTCCCATTCTTCAGACAGCTGGGACATGGTTTACGGTAGGCGAGAACTCTCCAACAGGCTCTAGGATCAATCTCGCTCCTCTCTACAGTCGGCTTAAGCGGCAGTATCTGATCCACAGAGAGACGCTATCTCTCGGACAACCAGGAACTACAGCAGAGACGCGGTAAAATGCGTGCCTTCCGCCTATGGGGACTGTCCAGAAAGACACGAACACGATTTCCGAGAGTTGACACTGTCGCGTTCGGTTTCCTTCCTGACCTGATGGTTGGATCGGCTTGCACCCTACTGCTGCACCCTCCTATTGCTTGCATCCTACTGCTACACCTCCTTACCTCGATGCCCTTTGGCCATCTCCAGCAGGCGTTCCGCTCTCGATGGCACCTGTTCCTGTGCCCTGCCACGGGTTCTGTTTTACACATCCTGGGCTTTTCTCTTTTCGTTTCCCCTTCCACATTGCCGGGTATATCCCTTCGCCGTAGGAATTTTCTGTCGCAGGTGGCACTGTTTCGGCCAGGCTAAGGCCGATTTGGGTGGCCCTTGCTATGACGTTAGACCACTGTCGGGAAGTGGGGTTTCTTTTGTTTCGACAGGCTTGGGTGGCTTTCTTTTACAGTCTTTACCGTTTGTGTATACTACAACTGTGGGGTGGGGGAGTTCTTTAGACTGCACAGGGTTGGGGCGGGAGCTGTCATGTTCCGTTGGTTTCGGTCCTGTCTGCCAGTGTGCCTTTCTGTTCGGGTTCGTTGATAGTTCTTTTTCTGGCTGTTTCAGGCTGGTGCAGGGGGGGAGGTTTATCTGTCTGCCATAGCTAGCGCTGCATGCGAACGTTGTACCTTAAACACAGAATAAAATTGAGAATAAAAAATAAAAAAAGACAGAAAAAGAAGAAAAAAGACCAAGTAGATAGATTTCCTGGTCCATTGTGGCCTAATTCTCTCCTCAGTACACAGCTTCGTGATCACGGTTGCCTGTGGTTCGTATTGACAGAATGTTCAGAGGCTGCAAAGCATCAACAACATTCTCCTACCAAACGCTTGTAGGCTCGGGGTGGCCTTCTCGATCCCGCAGATAGACCTCATACACTGAGTGACCCCAGCGCAGAAAGTCCCTCTCCGAGCAATTCTAGTCTTGATAGACGGTCACCTCTTTCACCCCTGCCGGCTGATACGCTGGCTTGGATATTGGTTCTAGACCTCTACCACCTCCTAAACCAAAGGCACCACCTCACTCTTCACGAGAAGACTTGGCTTGGCCCAAGGAGCCTTCGCAATGATCAAGAGTCTGGCACGGCACAGCAAGGGTCTCCCCCCCTTCCTCTGCCATCATCTGGCATCCTCGCTTATCTTCCCGAACCTCCTCTATGGGGCAGACCTATTCTCTGCAAGCCTCACTCTCTTGGACCCCATGTCCATCTTCTGGAGATCTGTCCAGAGGTGGGCGACAAACTGCTTTTCTTCAACTCGTGTTGGCATCTTGGCATGTGAATTGGCTCTCCCGCCCCTCCCACTATTAGTGCTCCACCGACAACAGTTGGCCACGGTCCGGCTAGTGTGCCTCTCCCAAAAACCAACCCAGTGACTGCTAGGCTCCACCCATCCTTCCCCAACTCTTACCCCTTCCCAGCAGTGGAGGACCATTGTCATTTCACCAAGGGCCTGACATCTGTCTATGCCTCTCTCCTTTGGAAAACCACCTGCCTGCCCCCCTATTTGGAAACACCTGCTGCTAGATACGATCGCTCACTGTGCTCTCCCATTGATTGACGCCAGAGGCCCCATCCCCGTGGCCTCACCCGACCTTCTTCCTCCTGACCAACTCCACTTGAGGGAGCAGATCATGTCCTACCAGTCGATCAAGGCACGACTGAGAGCTGCACTCGCCAGGGATTGGGCCACCCAGTTCCCCCCCCCACCCTACTACCAATACTCCGTGTCCCTCTCACCCCACCCTTTGATGGGCGTGTGGAGGTTTATAGCGGGCAGGATCCACCAGATGCGCGCAGGCAAGAGCTACCTTGCTGCCCACCCTTCCTGGTTCACTAGCGCGGCCTCCCCCCTCAGCCCCTATTGGAAGCAGGATGAGGAGGACTTCGCTCATGCCATCCTATACTGCGAGTCTCGTAAAGAGCCTCATGAGCGCCACCTCTGAGGGCTCACGGACATCGGTAGAGACAGCCTACTATGGACCACAACAGACCCCCTCCACTCCCTGGTCAGCTACCTCGACGGAACTGCGACCGGCTTCCCCCCTGGCATGCCGCCTGCAAGCTAGGACCCCGCGCCTGAACCCGCTCCCTGTGGCGCGGAACCCCCTATCCATGGTTTCAGGCCCTGACATATGACGCCAACCTCTTGCTTTGATCCACCCAAAGAGCGTATTTGTTTTTGTTTCAGTGGCAGGATTTATTTTGCGTTATGATTTTTGTACTTTATTGTTTCGGTTGCTGGGGATTTCGTGTCGGGTATTGGACACTACTAGGAGGATTTTATATTTTTGGTACGAGTTTTTCCTTCGTGCTAGCGACAATGAGATTGAGGTTTTGTTTATGCCATAGCTAGCGCTGCCTGCAAGTTCTTGTACTGTAAACAATGAATACATGATGATAAAAAAAAATAAAAAAAAAATAAAAAAAAAAAAGAAGTGACCAAGTACATAAGTCATCCTCTGTCTCCTCTATTTTCCTTGTACTTGAAATCAACCCACAATACTTCGGATCTCACAAACCATCCACCCACCCCCTCTCCTCCCAAGATGGCTTCGGCCTAGGAGTGACGGCCATCCACCTCCCCCCACTATCCTCTTTTGCTTTTTCGGCCATCGAGGCATTCCTCCCTCAGGGTTCCGGTATGCTTTTTGCACTGCCCCTTCCCACCCCTTTCCTCGCATAGCGAGGCGGATCCCTACGGTTCGTGACCGGTAGCCTCCCATGCTTCCGGTGGCTGAGAATATGGTTTGCAGTACACGAGATCTCTCCAACAGGCCCATAGGTTGATCTCGCTCCTACTCACAGTTGGCTTAAGCAGTAGCATCCTATCCACTAAGTGACGCTATTTCTGGTAGAACAAGGGACTCCATGAAAGACGTGCTAAGATCGCTTGCCTTCCGCCACTGGGGACCACCTGGAACGACACGCACACGATTACCGATAGTCGACACGGTCGTGTTCGATTTCCTTGCTGACCTCGCAGCTGGATAAGCTTGCACCCGACTGCTACACCCTCACTCAGCTGGCACACTACTGCTGCACCACCTTACCTCGACGCCCTGTGGACGTCTCTACTGGGCTGCCCGGTCTGGATGGCACTAGTCCCTGTACCCTGCCAAGGGTTCTGCTTTCCTCACTTTGGGCTTTTCTCTCTGCAGTTCCCCTTCCACTTTGTCGGATTCATCTTTTAGGTGTACAAGAACTTCCATGCAGCATAGGCTATGGCATAAAGAAAGCATTAACTCCAAAATACGAAGACAAATGAGAAAGCACGCTAGAAAAATCCAACAAACAACCAAGCCGGATATATGCCTTAGCTAACAAAAAGCAGGGAAGGTATACTAGAATGTGATATAATGGAGAAAGAGAGCCAACTGTGGAGGACTACAGAAAAAGGTAGTAGTGGTAGGGTACCAGCCGTAGAAAGGGGGGAGCAGTAGGATGGAAGCTGATCCAACTAGGAGAATGGAGCGGAAACCAAGCATGACCAAGTCAACTAGCAGTAATCGTGTTTGTCTTTGACCAGGCAGTCTCCCAGAGAAGAGAAGGACAAGATTGACCGAGGGGTTGTTTAAATGTTCTCGTATACTACAAACTGTATTTCCAGTCATCTGTTGCATGGGAAGCAACTGGTTGTAGAGCACCATGACCATGAGGTGGGCCCTGCTAAGAGAAGTGAGGAGGCAATGGACAGCAGAAAGGCAGTACTGTAATCCAAGGAGAGAAAAGCCACAGCGTATAAGAAAGGGAAATAAGATTGTAAGGAGAGGATGAGCATTGCCATCACTTCTAGGCTGAAGCCATGATAGGAGGAGTAGAGGTGCGGGTATTTGTGAGAGTCCTGCATTGAAAGTTGATTTCAAGTGTGAGGAAAATAGAGGAGACAGAGGATAGTGTCCTTTTCAATCCCTATGACAGACCTTATATATGGACGCACTTCCAAGAACTAGGAGCTGGTATCCTACTCCCCCATTGCCCTTAATAGGGCACTCTTCTAGCCTTTGGCATATCTTCACTATCGGGCCTACTGGTTTACTCTAACTATGAAAGCTACTACTCATTTCCGCAAATGTCTCACCTCTTCAAGTAGTGCTATTACAATAATTAGAGCCGCGGATTGGCCTTATTCCACATAGGTGCTAGTGCCTGGTAGTTGGCCTCATCCTTTCTATTCTTACCTATAGCTTTGAGCTGATACAGCCTACCCTTATAATGGCTGACTAGATATCAGTTTTGTAGAATAAGGCCTTATGGTGGGTCACCAACTACTTCTCTACTACCCCTCACTACTATACTTGCAGACTAGGCAGGCCTCCTCCTACTAGTTATTCTGATAGCCCATTGGCAGAAGATAGTAGTGTGCCTGCTATCAGATTTCCTCTCTGTGGGATCATCTGAGCTTCCCGGTACTAACTGTGTACTACTCCACAGAGGTAAATAAAACTGCATACATCTGAAGTGGACTCAATATAATACTAATCAGGCCATGAGATACTACCTTCGAATTGACACCATGGTTCACTCTCCCTTCCTAATGACAAAGGAACTAGGAACAATTTCTATTGCCTCTCAGCACCTAGACCTAGACATCTATCTCTCCATTTGTAGAGCTAGTAGTAGCATCTACCTTCTCCGCAAAAAAAGAAGCGATGGGTTTCCCTGCTAGAAAGCTGAGCTTCCCGGACCCCACTTCAAATGTACTATATCTACAAGCCTACATGCAGACTTGCTGCCTTCACAGGAATGGATGGATTCAGGGTGGGAAGCCTGTATGAGATGCATGCAGGCAAAAACTACATGACCTCTCACACTTCCTAGAGCGACTCACAGATACCGATGATATGCCCTTTTTGCAAGAAGCAAGACAGGACATTCTCCCATGTAATACTTTACTACCCAGCCACAACTGACAACAGAAGGCACATGCTCCGGGGTGCAGACAATGTTAGTAAAGGCTCTGCCATATGGTCATTGCTTCTGGTCTATTACGATCCCTAATCGGTATCAGTTCTCAGCAACGGTTAATGCATACTTCTCTTTTCTCTTCGCAACGATAGTTCATAGGCCAATGCCAATAATAACTTAGGAGAGACTCTCGTATCACGGGCCCTTATCGCATATTGTATTCTTTCTTCAACTCAACACGAGTAGTAGAGTCCTTGCCTGCTATAGGTAATTCTTAAAGAGTATAAAAGGTTCTCTATTTGTAAAAGCGTAACGTAATAAGTAAGGAAATAACTTAGAATAAAGTGTGAAGAGCCTATCACCTCAGTCAGTTTTTTTTTTTTTTCTATTTTTTTTTCTGTCATCATGTATTCATTGTTATTTAGGGTACAAGAATGAGTATACAGCACTAGCGATGGCATAAACATACCCCATTCCTGCTCCCGCCAGGCCCTATTGTATCTCCAAGAACCTTGCGTATGGGCCTAAGGATACATCTCGTACCCAAGAAAAGCCCATACCTACCCCCTAAGCAAACTGGGAGGAGAGGAGAAACCTAATTAAGAAACAAGCAGGAAAATGTAAGAAGGTAACCATACAGGTCATCGCAAGAAAAATAAAAGAAAAAGTTCAAAAAGCAGTGTCACTTATGAACCGAGCTAAGTATATGGGCTAGCAGCAGAAACCGTAGAAGTTATCCCTGAACGTGGCATAAGCAAGACAAGGGGTGACCTGTGGGTGCGGCAAGGCAGGGTGGAGCAGCAGGGTGCAAGCAGAGGGAGGGGGCAGCAGTAGGGTGCAAGCCAATACAACCATCAGAACGGGGGAGCAACTGAACGTGACAGTGTCAACTCTGGGTAACCGTATTCGTGTCTTGCTAGGTGGTCCCCAGTGGTAGAAGGCAAGCGATTTTACTATGTCTCTCATATAGTCCCTTGTTCTCAGAGAGACAGCGTCACTTAGTGGATAGGATACCACCGCTTAAGCTGAACGTGGGGAGGGGGGAGATTGACCGGTGGACCTGTTGAAGAGTTCTTGCATACCGCAAAACGTGTTCCTAGCGGTCTGTAGCATGGGAAGCGATCAGTCACCAACTACTCGGTTGGGCCTCTCTAAGGGAAGACAGGGGCGAGAAAAGGCAGTGCAAGTGGCATCCTGCAACCTAGAGGAAGAATAGCCTGGACTCAGAAAAGGAAGAAGTGGACAGTAAGGCGTGGAGGTAGATGGTGGTCACTCCTAGGGTAGAGCTATCATGGGAGGAGGGGGGAGGTGGATTGTTAGTGAAGTCCACGGTTTGAAGGTTGATTTCGAGTGCATGGAAAGCCTATGTCCACGGTCTCTTCTTTTTTCCATTTTTCCATTTTTTCCCATTTTTTATCATTATGTATTCGTTGCTATTTAGGGCAAAAGAATATACATGCAGCACTAGCTATGGCATAAACAACCTCCGTTCCTCCCTCCACCCAGCCCAACTGTATCTCCAAGAGCCTCAGGTATAGGCCTAATCACACATCTCACTCAAAAGAAAAACCTGTCCCTACCTCACAAATGAACTCAGAGAATAGGGGAAGTCTAACTAAGAACAAGAAGGAAAACAGAGGAAGGTAACTGCGTGGAATACCATGGAAACAAACAAAGGGAAGAAATGCTAAGGAGATCCGCGCTCAACCATACCAGGCATATGCGTGGGCAGCAGAAGCGGTAGAAGTTATCCCACAATGTGACACAAGTGAGAAAGGGTGACCCCTGTAGGGGATGGCAAATGTGGGTACAGGAGTAAGGTGCAAGTCAAAGAATAGTGTAGCAGTAGAATGCAAGCCAATCCAATTGCCGGAACAGGTCAGCAACTGAACGAAACCCTGTCATCTCACGCAACATCTGTTCGGGTCTTGCGTGGCAGTTACCAGTGTAGAAGGCAAACAATTTTACCACGTCTATCATATAGTCGCTTGTTCTTTGCAAGATACCATCACTTAGTGGATATGATACTACTGCTTAAGTCAACCATGGGGAGGAGCGAGATAGACTTGGAGGCCTGTTGAAGAGTTCTCACGTACTGAAAACCGTATTCCCAGCCATCTGAAGCATGGGTAGTGAGCGGTCACCGACCGTGGAGAGGGGCCTCGCTAAGCGAGTGAAGAGGCAGGAACGGTCAGCGCGAGAAGCATATCTGAACTCGGAGGAACAAAAGCCTCGACTTGTGAAAAGGAGAAGAGGACAGTGAGGGATGGAGGTAGAGGGCCGTCACTGCTAGGCCGCAGCTATCATGGGAGGAGAGGGGAGGACGAATGGTTCGTGAAGTGCAAGGGTTGAGGGTTGATTTTTAGCGCGAGGAAAATAGAGGAAACAGAGGATGGCCTGTGTCCTCGATCATAATGCACCCCTGGTATAGCTGCTCTACATGCCCATGTGACTCACTCCTCGAGGCACATGCCACATATGACGTACAACTGTGAGTCATACCAAATCCTCTCAAACAAGTCATATGACCAAAATCGTCACATGTGCAAAACCCAAGACCTCTAACTGAGGTCATGTGCCAAACAGAACATATCATCATAACCATGTCATATGCCCAAAGTGGTCAAATACGCGAAAGCCATGACCTCTAAATGAGGTCTTGTACAAAACATAAAATACCTATGACTCATAACTATGAGTCATGTAAAAACCTCTTCCTTGCTAAGTCACATTTGTGATATTAGCTCCTCCCACCTCAGGCTCAAGTCCCTGCGAGCTTAGAATCACCCATTGTGGAGGCGATCTACACACCACTAGAAGCAGTTGAAAGAAACGGTCACCCTGCGACCATGTCCGCATACATCGTTGATGATGGCTCTTTGCATGATCTGTTCCTTCTGCAGGGCTTTGTCCACCTTGGCTATCTTCTCGTAGTCACAGGCCCGGACTAGGTCCATCCTGCTTATCGCTCCCTCAATCCTTTGTGAATGTTTCTTTTTTTCATCCTCCATGCGAGCGATTGTTTCTAGCTATCTTTTCATTTCCTCTGTGTGGCGATCGCTTGATCATCACAGTCGTTCAACAGTTCTGCCTAGTTCCACTTCGGATACTCAGGTTTTTGTATCTACCCCCTGCTTAGGTTCCGTCCTCGGAACCTCTTGGGTTGCCTCCTTGGCTTCCCATTGTTGTCTTCTATGGTGGGGGCAGTATCTGTGCATGCAGTTCCGCCAGGAAATCTTTTAGTGTGATGGGCTGGGGGGTGCAGGTTCTGGTTGTGTTGCTCAGGTGGCTACGAACGGGGTGTTCGGTGGAGACATGCGTGTCGCTGACTTCATGCTCGGGAAGAGGTTGCTTGGTTGTTGTCCGTCTATGTGCACAGGGCACCCATCATTGGTACATACCCTCCAGTGCTAGACGGTATGGTTTTTTTCATTGTCATTGACTACATTGGCCCACTCAGCTTCGCTGGTCGTCACTTCTTCCTGCGTCTTGATTCTGACATCTTCTTCAGCAGCAGCCCACTGGGCTGCATCATGTGGCGGGCTCGTAGGGCTACCCACGTGGTTGATACCATCGGGAATGTCCACGACGCTCGGTTGCCAGCTTCGGAGGATTGCGTTGGGGGAAAAGGATCACAGCATCTTGAGCATTGCCAACTTGGTAGCAGGGTACCAGTCCTGATCGTGTTCTGCCAAATAACTAGTCCACTTGGCATAGTATTAAAGTTTGATGGGCGCAAGTGGGTTGTGATTATTTATACCAGTTCGTATTCGGGTACTCTATCTAGTTTGATATGCGGAAGATCTCTGATCGCTTGCCAGGCGCGCTTGTTGTTCTGATAAAGTTCCCAAATAGAAATGCGGAATGTGTAGTGTATCTTCAGGGACGGGGGAAGGTCGAGTTTATATGCGCAGTTCCCTATCCTTTCCAGTATCCCGAATGGTCCCATTTTCCCGTAGTCTAATTTCTTCGATGATCTCATTGTCCATATATTTCTTGGTAATAACCATACCTTGTCTCTATGTTGTAGGTGTGGATCAGATTTTCTCTGTTCAGCCTGGTTTTCTTTTTGTCGTAGTTGTGCTATCTTCATTTCTGCTCCCAGGGTCTCATGTAATTGACCCCTATCTTCTTTCTCCATTATCAGTCTTTTGGCCATATGCCCTATGGCCTGATAATCTGGGTTGAGGCTGTAGTTTGTGTAAAACAGGGTCGTCTTAATTGTTTCCAGTTTTATGTCGTTGTATGCAATCTCCACAATCACTAGTAAGTCATCCCAGTTGTCCTGCTGGTAGTTGATGTAGGCTTGGATGTCTTATTCCAATATACCATTTGTTGATTCAGTTTGTGCATCTGTTTGCGCGTGGAACACCGTAGTTAGCTTCCTCTTGATTCCAAGTTCTTCAGTGTTCTCTTGCCATATACCTGATGTGAATATGGATCCTCTATTGGTGATGATGTCTTATGGTAATCTATGCAGTTGAAAGATTTCTTTGATGAATATTTTGGCGAACTGCTGTGCCATCATATCCATTTGTGTTTGTATAAAATTGCTCATTTTTGTCAGGTGATCCACTACGATCAAGATTGAGTCATATCCATTGGCCTCAGGTACATCCATTATGAAGTCCATAGATCTGGATACCCATGGTTTGTCTGGTACTTCGTTAGGTTTTATCAACTCATGTGTTGCATGTCAAACGACGTTAGTCCTCTGGCAAAGGTCACAGTCCTTGAAGTATTGTTGGACTGATTCCCGCAGTCCTGGTCTGTAGTATTTCCGCGTGAGGAGCTCTGTCATTTTCCCCATTCCTCGGTGTTCTGCCAGTTTATTGTCGTGGTGTTTTCTGATAAGGTTCGTTCTTATCTTTTTGTCTTCTAGTATCTATATCTTCCTGTTATACTAGAGGTAGTGGTCCTTCCATTTGCATAGGCCTAAGGCCATTCCTTTCTTTCTTTGTCTCCTCTTTTCAGGCTCTCTCATATTCCTTGAAATTCTTGTTCTCCTGCGATTTCTTTTCGTAGTTCTGTGTCATCCTTGTCCTGAATCTCTGTTGCCTCCATAGCTTCTAACTATTCTTTCGGCCGCACTACAAGAATTTTTCATGCGTGATCCTTTTGCCTTCCTTGTCTTTTGGTTTATCGCTTGTGATCCTTATTGAGGCATCTGGTTTTCCTCCTTCTTTTCCAGGCCGGTATTCAATCTTGAAGTTGTATTTGCTCATGTTCTCTATCCCTTCGATTTGTCTATCTTTGAGCTCCTTCGTTGTCATGAAGGGAGCCAGGTTCTTGTGATTGGTTAGAACTCTGACCTGCTAGTCATTGTTCTACGTGTATCTTCTCCATTCTTTGAGTCCTAGAACTATCGCTAATAGTTCTTTGTTTGTGACATCGCGGTTGTCTGCGGCCAGTATCCTTGTTTTTGACTAATAGCACACCAGGTACCATTTTCTGTCCTCAGATATTTGAGACAGAATCCCATAGCAGACGTATTTGGATGTGTCTGTTGCGCTTCTCGCTTCTCTGCAAGGGTCATTGGGCTCCACTATTGGTACCGATGAGAGTTTGGTTTAGATGTCGTCATAGACCACCGGCTCCTTTTCTCCCCCTTCTCCTTTGACCTGCTTCTTCATTATGTTATATAAGGGTTTTGCCATCTTGCTAAATCCTTCGATAAACCTTGTGTAAAAGTTGCAGAATCTTATGAAGCATAGGATATTTGTTTTGTTGTTTGGTTTTCTCCAATCCTATATGGCAGCTGTCTTGACATGGTTCCCTTAGACTCCTTTCCCATTGATGATGAATCTAAGGTATTCCGTCCCCGTCTGGTGGAATTGGCATTTGGATCTCTGGATTTTCTTCCCTGATTTCTAACTTTCCTTCATGATGTTGCTGACGTCCTTTTTGTGTTGTTCCAGGTTTTCCGAATATATGAGTACATTGTCCTGATTGACTATGCAACTTATATCCCGGTATTTGTTGAGTACCTGGTTGATCTGTGGTTGCAATGATGCTCGTGTGTGGATCATGCCGAACGGCATAACCAAATATTCGTACATCCTCTATCTTGTAGCAAATATTGTTTTCAATTGGTCTCCTTCCTTTATCCATATGTTGTGATAGGTGTCCTTGATGTCCAATTTGGTGAAGTATTTTGCCATCCTTAGTCAATCCAGTCTTTCGCCTATAGGCGGTAGTGGATGTCGGTCCTTTTTGGTTATTGTCTTGAAGGCTCGGTAGGCCATGCATAGCCCCATCTTTTCATCCTTTTTCTTGACGAAAAGAATTCGTGATCTAGCCTGTTCAAACTACTGTTTTATCCATCCTCTCTTCCTGTTCTGTTGGATGTACTGATGTAATTCCTACAATTCCTTCTCCCCCAATGGGTAAAGCAGTTGGTACGCGATCCTCTTCTTTGGTTTTGTTTCTTTGTCTTTTCGATGTGGATTTTGTGATCCACTCCTTACCTTCTTGGTGGTCGTCTGATGGCCTATTTTTCCTGAAATAGGTTTGTGAATCGGTGGTATTCGGGTAGTATTATATCATACTACTCTCCTTCTTTTTACCGTTGCTTTTGTCGTATTGCCAACTTGGTGCTGATATTGATTCATGCCAATTTCCGCTTCCATTCTGGTGGATTGTATTTGAAGATCCCCGTATGGTCTCCTCTGATATAATATCTGCCAAACACGCGGGCTGATATTTTGAGAATCTGAGCTGATTCTACTTTCTTAGTCTTGGAGCTATTCATGCTACCAAAGTCCTTTGTTCCTCTTTCGGTATCATGAAGCTCTAGTACTTCCTGCATCTCTTCTTTCCTGATTTTCTTGATGATCAAGTGCGCTCTCCGATCTCCTTGTCAGATTTCTTGGCTGGTATCTCCCAGATCGGCCAAGACCGCTTTGATCTGCCCGGTGTAGTCGGTGTCGATGACCCCCGCATTAGTAATAAGTCGGATCACGACTGCCAGTCTGCTGCATGGTGCTATCTGTCCACTAGTACAGGGAGGTAGTCTTATCGCTATCCCTGTGGATATCACCTCTTGACACCTCGCTTGGACCGTCTTATCTTGGTCGGCATATAGGTTGTGCCCTACCACTTCCCTGGAGCCCTTTCTTAGTTCCAATGCCTTCTTGTGCAACTTCTTGAATCAGATCCTCCAGTCCGGTTCTTCTCCGAGTTGGTCCAATCATACTTTCAGATTCTCCTCTGGTGCTTCTCTTTCAGGTGTCGTATACACCACCAGTGAACTGTTGAGACATCTTGTTCTGCCTTGTTTGCTAGCGAATGTAATCTTGTTATTGTCCCAGTCGATCACGGAGTTGTGTTGTTTTAACCATAGCATCTTTAGGACAAGCTCATGGTTCTTCCGGTTCGCTACCTGGAAGGTCACCTCTTCCCTATAGCTGCCTATGGCCATAGGTACTTGCACTGTATGGGCTATTGGTCCCATAGTACAGCCCTTTCCATCCGCTAGATAAACCTGTCTCTTCTTTCCTGTCGGTATCAGGGGGTAGTTGTATTTCTCGCAGATTCCCTGGTTGATGAAATCTTCTATTGCCCCTAAGTTGAGCATTGCATGTATCACCGTGCTTTTCTTCTTCCTGTCCTATAATATCATTTTGATCATTATATGATCTCCTTCTTCTTCCAGTAGTGCCATATAGTAGTTTGCCAGAGTGATATTCCATGATTCTGCTTCTTCCATCTGATCTTTCTCCATGATTTTCGCCTCTTTCTTGTCCACTAGACTGCCTCTTACTGGGGACGAATCTTTTTGTCTAGTTGTTCCTCCTTGGTGGGAATCTCCCTCCAGTTGGTCGTCTTCTGTTGTCGGATCTAGTTGTTACCGGGGCAGGTGTAACTCTTTTCTGTCTATTGTCTGACCTGTTTCAGCATTCACAGATTTCATATCCTTTTCCCCCACATCTTAACCCGAGATTCTGATCTCTTGGCTTCTTGTACTCCTCATTGGACAGGTTGAGGGGTTGTCGTATCTGAGCTTTGTTCATTTCCACTTCAAAGTCCACAGTTGGTTTGAAACTTCGTTCGTAGGCTTGTGTTGTGGCTCTGCATGTCCCATCTGTATTCCTCGGGGTATGGGTTCCCTTTGTTTCCCCATATTTCTTCCTTCTTAGCTTTTTCAGTATTACCAGCCAGGCCTCCTTTTAGATGGCCCAGGCTGCCAGTTCCTCAGCAGTGTCGACTTGCGAGTCTTAATGCTCAAACTCATGGTGCAACCTTTCTGACATGCGCACGTATCGGCACTGTGATGCTGTTGCATTTTGCACCAGTGCTTCCACCTGATGGAGCCTGAACTCGTTCGGGTATTCCATCATTTATCAAGATTCTTGCTCAATGTTCATCTGCTGGATCCTAGCTGCGCCCCTTATGTCCCGCTCTCTGTACTGCTTTTGGATCCATTCCTTTCCCTGAAGTTGTGCCAGCTCCTCCATTCCGTAGGTTTGTTGCATTTCATGTATGGTGTGAGCCGATGGCTCGCGTCTCCTTGGAGGAGGCTTGAAATATCAGCGATACTTTCCACAACATGACCTTCTTGCCATCCCGTGACTTGAAAGTAGATCATTAACACGGCCAGCCAATTTCAGAGTTGGCTCCTGATTGCTCCGTAGGACTCAGGTTGCTTGACCTTAGGTTGGTGTTGTCCCATCAGTGGGAGGATCTGTTCCATTTGTTCGCAGCTGAGCTCTGGCACTGCCCCTGGTCTTGGACCTGGTCTGAGGCCCACCCCTTGTCTTCCAACCGGTGCAGATACCTCCATCCTTTTGTCTCTCTCTTTTTCATGGCTGGATTCCTCATGAACTGACCGTTCTTCTTGTCTTACTGGGCTATGTGTTCGTCCAAGTTGTAAAACTATTACTTATAATTCCTCTGCTACTTCGGGTCACTACAAGGACAGGTCCTCCGAAGTGTAGTCCGTCTTAGTATCGTCTAAGCATCAATGTAAGTGATAATTCATAATGTTATAATCCCTAATCGATATCTGTTCTCAGCCAGTGGTGCAACTTATTCCTCTCTCATTCTCACACCAATAGTTCTTACGCCAATGCCTATGATAAGTTAGGAGAGACTCATGTGTCTGTGGTCCTTATCACCTGTCGTACTCTTTCTGCAAATCTACACGCATAGTAGAGTCTTGGCCTCCAGTAGGTAGTTTATAAAGAGCGTGAAGGGGTTTATATTCGTAAAAGCGTAAAGTAATAAGTAAGGAAATAACTTAGAACGAAGCATGAAGAGCCTATCACTTTGGTCTTGTTTCCTTTTTGCGTCTTTTTTTTATTTTTATTTTTACTATCATGTATTTGTTGTTATTTATTGTACAAGAACGTGCATGTAGCTCTAGCTATGGCACAAACAATACTAATTCCTCCTCCCTGCAGGCCCAACCGTATCCGCAACACCCTCTAGTGTGGGCCAAACTGCACATCTTACCCCCAAGAACAGGCCATACCAACCCCCCAAGGGAACCCAGAGGACTGGAGAAACCTAACTGAAAAACAAGCAGGAAAATATAAGAAGGTAATTCTAAAGGACATTTCGGAAAAGAACAAAAGAAAAGCACGCAAAGCAGAATTCGCATATCTACCATGCCAGGTATACGCGTTGGCTGCAGAAACTATAGAATGTATCCAAGAACGTGATAAAAGAGAAATATCGGGCCATCTGTGAAGGCGGCGAGAGATGATGGAGAAGTAGGGTGCAAGCGAAGTGCGGGTGTATCAGCAGGGTGCCAGCCGATCCAACTGCCAGAATGGGGCAGCAACCGAACGCAACTATGTCGACTCTCTGTAATCCTGTTCGTGTCTTACTAGGCGGTCCTCAGTGCAGAACGCAAGCTATTTTAAAGGGTCTCTCATGTAGTTCCTTGTTCTCAGCGAGATATCGTCACTTAGTGGATGGGATACCACCAGTTAAGTCAACCGTGGGAAGGTGCGAGGTTGACCTGTGCACCTGTTGAAGAGTTCTCGCGTACTGCAAGCAGTGTGTACAGCTGTCTAAAGTATGGGAAGTGAGCAGTGGCCGACCATGTGCAGGGGCCATGGGAATCGAGGAAAGGGGCAGGAACGGGCAGCATGTAAGGCATACCAGAACCCTGAGGAGGGAAAGCCTCGACTCATGAAGAGGAGAAGAGGATAGTGATGGATGGAGGTAAATGGCCGACACTTATAGGCCGTAGCTATCATGGGAGGAGAGGGGGTGGGGGATGGTTCATGAAGTCCAAACATTGATGGTTGATTATAAGTGCCAAGATAATAGAGGAGACGGAGGATGGCCTATTTTCGGAGTCTTTTTCGCTTTTTTTATATTTTCTTTATCATCATGTGTTTATTGTTATTTACAGTACAAGAACTTGCATGCAGCGCTAGCTATGGCCATGCTCCGTTTCCGTTACAACCACAGTGAAAGAAAAAACCACTCCAAGTTTTCTGCCAAGCCTCGCTCTTATTGGTTGAGAACCTTTTCTCACCGCCTCAGCTTTACCCCTCCCGGGTAAAAATTTCGCCTCCTCCTCTAATGTCGGTTTCCGGCACCCCTCCCATCCCATCGGGCCCGGGCCCCCACCGCACAGCCTCCTCTCGCAATAGCATGAGATCTGACCGTATCACCAGCTCTTCTACACCTGGCTTGCCGCCCTCCCAGGAGGACCGTGCGATTTGCCACATCTCCTCCACTGCTGCCACTACTTTAGGCATTAATCCTGCCACCTTCCCTATGCTTTTTGGACAAACAGCCTTTGCAGATGATCTGTCGCCGGGTGAGAGACGTATCCTCCCTATTCTTTCCCACCTGGTCACGAGAGTCCGTGACCTATCGGAGCAAGTGGCAGCCCTTGCTGCCGCTCCCCCTCCTCCTCCTCCGCCTCCTCCTCCTCCGGCCCCCACAGCTCCCGTCCTGGACCCGTCCCTGACAGCAACTATTCGCGACCTGACCTCCAAGGTCTCCTCCCTTGCTTCCCGAGCACCCCCCCAGCTGCACAGCCCCCCGTGGCTGCCACCTCCTCCTCAGCCCAGCCCAAGAAAAAACTCCTTCTTACCCGCCAGTCGGGCCTCACAGTCCCCTCTCCAGACTTCCCTATCCAGGTCTCAGGCCAATGGTATGGCTCTCCCGAGTCGTATGCTAGGAACAACAACTCCACCCATGAAGCGGACGTCTTCTATGCCTCTGTCAACCCCTCTGAGGGGGAGGCCAGCAAGGTCCCAAAGAAAGATCGTTGCCCCCTCCCCTTTGATAAACACTTCCTGCCTGGTCCCCCTCCGGGCTATTCTATCAAACCCTCCACCAACTCTCCTCCTGGCGGCAGCTATGCCCAAGTTGCGGGGTCTTGAAGGAGGGCAGGAAAACGTGCCACCGCGGCCCAGGTCGCCCTTGCATCAGCCCCTGCTGGGAAGGAGCCCCTCAAGGCGCCACCCCCTCTCCCGGCTGCCCAACGCCGTTTTTACGCCCCCCGCCTCCAACCTGCTCCCTTTGAGGACTCTCTCACCATGGCCGCAGCGCCCCCCTGACATTATGGCCTCAGTCCTTCGTTCCGCTAGCTGCACTCTCCCCCTCTCACTCGCCTCCGCGGTTAATTCCAACGGGGCGGTCACCCTCACTGCGAACCCCCGGACGCCTTCCACCTCCTATGCCCCCTTCTTTGAAGCCCTCACTCTGAAGCTCAATCAGTCTTTCCCTGTGGGAGATAACCCCTTCCAAGACTTCAGGACCGCCCCTCTTTTTACCGACATCTTGATCTACAACCTCCCTCTTAACATGCTCCCTCCCGACCCGGCTGAGCTTTTTGAACGCCTTCACGAATCAATCCGTAACTCCAACAATGCCTCCATCCTCATGGCACGCTACCTCCAACGTGACCATGCCCTCCGCGAGTCCAAGACAACCACCTCTGTTGTCGTGGCAGTCGCGCCCCAAGACCTTCACCTCTGCGGCCCCAGCCTCCAACGCAACGGCTCTCGTATCCGCCTTTTCAATCGTTCCCGTGAGGTCCGCCTCTCCCATCTAGTCTCCCGTGACACCCAATGCAAGAAATGCTACCGGTTTGGGCATTCTATGCCCTTCTGCAAAGCCTAGAACCACACCTGCCCTATTTGCGCCAAATCCCACCCGATATCGTGTCATCGGTGCCTCTACGATTCCTGTCCCTAGTTTGGCAACATCAAGGTTGTTCCGGACTGCTTTACTGCTACGCGCTCCCTATGCATCAACTGTGATGGGGAACATCCCGTCACCTCCCCCGATTGCCCTACCAGGGTCTCTATTCGCGTGTCTATTCGCCCCCCTAGGGATCAACTCCTGCCCTACGTCCCCATTTCGCCCGCCCCCCGGACCCCTTCCTGCAACGTCCAAGTTCCTTCGGCGCCTGCTCCTCCCTCCACTGCCCGGTACGTCCCTGCCGACCTCTTCTCCCGTCCTCCTCCCTTGGTCATACCAATCCCCTTACGTTCCCTCCTCCCCTCAGCGATTCTAGCTTCCGACTGGGCTGTGGAACCGATGTCCGACCACGTAGACAATTTGTAAATGCTTGCACAACCCGCGCCCCCGTACCCTGATGCTTCACTACGCCTGTCCCCCCCCCCTGAGGCTAGTGCTTCTAAACTTTCCTTTGCTCAGCATAACTGCCTCGTAAGCAGCTATGTCTTTTATACTTTGTTTTCCTTCTTTACCTCGGTTGAGAAGTTCCCTCTTGTTGTTTCTTTACAGGATGTTCCTTTGTTTAAGGGGCTGCCTCTAGGGGCTGCTTCTTTTAAATGTTTTTCACCTTCTTCTTCGGGTTTGTATAAGGTTAGGGTGGCAGTTTATGTTTCTGATCGCCTGCTACCTGTTCTTTGGATTCTTCCTTTGTTTTTTGACCGTTGCGATCACATGGTGATTTCTTTTCATTCCCCTTATGGCGTCTTTGGTTCTGATCATCAGATGTTTCTCTTGTATAATTCCTACTCTACAGCCTCCAGAGATTCTTCCCTCCGCACCCTACTGCCTTCTGTTTTGTTTCCACTTCATCAATTTCCCACTCTTTCCCTTGGGGACTTCAACCTCTACCACCACCTCCCGGACCCGTTGCGGCACATCCCTCACTCAGAGTCCTCCATATCCTCCCCCTACTTCTCTACAGCTGCAAGCCACTCCTACTCCCTCCTCAACCAGCCCGGGGTTTATACCAGATTCCCCTTCAATCCGTCAGATCGGCCCTCACTTCTTGACCTTTCTTTCGCAAACCACACTCTCCTCCCCTTCTTCCAATCCTGGGAGACCCCTCTGCCCTCCACTGGCTCTGACCATGTGGTTGTCCTCCTCTCCCTTGCCTCTATTACTGAACGGCTCCCCCCCCCCAGGCCTAACTGGTCTGCAACGGATTGGGATAGCCTTACTCCAGTACTGGAGGCCACAGCCATACCGGCGCCTCCCTCCTTCCCAACTTCGAACACCCTCAAAGCCTGGTTCGACAACTCCCTCTCTCTCATCACCACCCCGCTCAATACGTTTACGCCCCTCAAGAGGCCCTCTCCCCACTCCAAACCATGGTGGACCCCACAGCTGTCCGCCCTCCGTCGCATTCATCACTCGATTACCCGGGCCTTCCGCCTATCCCAATCCTCCCATCAGGAAATGTCAACGGCATGCAACACCTACTTCAAGGCTATCAAGAAGGCCAAAGCAGATCACTGGAATCGCTTCCTGGCTGGGGCTGACTCCAGGACTATCTGGAATGCTAAGAAGTTTGCTTATGGCCGTACTCCTGAACATTTCCCTTCCCTCCCGGATGCCACCACCCCCTCCGAAATCAACTCCACCCTCATCAATCACTTCTTTCCGGTCCCTCCTCCCCCTCCTCGTCCCTCCTGCCTCCAGCCTCCCCTCTCCAACACACCTCCTGTCACGGCTGAGGAAGTTTCCCTTGGCCTTCGCCGCTCCTCCTCGTCTTCCGCTCCAGGACCAGACTGCATACCCTATGGGGCATGGAAAAGGGTTCATCGTGCCAATAAGCTCCTTCTCCCTTCCCTCTTGTTCCCCCTCCTCCTCTATGGTTACCACCCACCATCCATGAAACGCGCCAATGGTGTGGTCCTTGACAAACCAGGGAAACCCAAATACACCAGCCCTTCCGCGTTCCGTATCATCGTGCTTCTCGAAACCGTCTCCAAAATACTTGAACGCATAGTGGCATATCTTTTAGCCTCCTTTGCTCTCTCTTCCTCCCTTTTGAACCTCCACCAGTGTGGGTCTCTTGCTGGCCTCGGCTGCTTTGATGCCGTATCCACCCTCTAACACGAGGTCCGCCTTCTCCAAACTGCCCGCCTCAAGGTCTCTACCCTCTTCCTAGATATCAAGTGTGGTTTTTACAATGTCAACTCCTCTCAGCTCTGCACGCTCCTCCGCCGACACAAGACTCCTCCCTACCTCGTATCCTGGGTTTCCTCCTTCCTCTCCTCACGGCAATGTCGCCTTATTTTTCAAGGCGCTCCTAATGTTTTTTCTCCCTTTGCCGTGGGCACCCCTCAAGGCTCACCTATTTCTCCTCTTTTATTTGTTTTTTATGTTTGTCAACTTCACCTATCAATTCCTCTTGGCCTCATCGTCTCGTACGTCGATGACTTCTCAGTCACGTTCACCTCTCCCTCCTACCGCTCGAATATTCGCCGCCTTCAATCCCTCTTTAAGGCCTTGCTGAACAAAGCGGCTCCCCTTGGTGCGGGTTTTTCCATCCTCAAGACCTAACTCATCCACTGGCGCACCCGTCGCGACAGGAATCCTGTTTCCCACGCTCCTATTTCTCTGAATGGGTCTCTCTTCAAGCCCTCTGCCGAAGTCCGTTGGCTGGGTCATTGGCTTACCCCCACATTTGAATCCTCTTCCCACTTCAGCCGCCGGCTAGCTCTTGCGTGGGGGTCCTTCTCCCTAGTAAGACGCCGCAGCCCAGCGGGCAAAGGCCTCTCACCTTGGTGCAACCGCAAGCTCGCCGTCGGTCTCCTCCTTCCTGTCCTCACCTTCGTGGGAGACGTCTATTCTCCCAACTCCACCACCCTCTGCAAACTCGAATCCTTCTGGCACACCATCCTGCGCTGGGTCACCAATTGTTTTCGCTCAACGCCTTCCTCTATCCTCTACTGTGAGGCTGCCCTGCCGCCCATTGGCACCTACTTGGCTCACAAAAGACGCCTTGCCGCCATTTGCCTTCTCTGCTCCCCTCCTACTGTCAACCCTGCCGCTGCCCGCCTACACCCCAGGGTACCCACCTGGGACACCTGGCGTGCCCCCTCCCATCGACACCTCCTCGCCCCCCTGCAAGGGTCAACTCAACCCCCTCTCTGGTCTTCGCCCCCCTCTGGGGGCAGAATTCACCTCCCTCTAGACTCCGTCGCCTACTCGGTCAAATCAATCCTTCCTCCCCGCCTCCCTTTGGCCTTGCCGCATCTTATCCACCCCACGCCGTATGATCCGACTGGCCTGCCCTCCGATGTCTCCCTAAAGGCTGCCACTCCTCCTCTTTTGATCTCTGATTGGGCTTCCGCCGCCCCCACCCCTTCCGCCTATCCCTTTGGCCCCTCGCTAGCTCCACACTCCTTCCTGGGCCTCCCCAGGTTCACTGCGGGCCGTATCCACCAAATGCGCTCTGGCAAGAGTTATCTTGCAGCGCACACTTCATGGTCCTCCCGTGACGAGTCCACCCTTTGCCCATTCTGTGAGGAGGCAGAGGAGACTTTTGAACATGCCATCCTCCACCGCCCAGCTAAGGTCCAACAACGCGAGTTCCTCCTCCAGGGAATCGATGACCTCGGCCCTGATGCCCCCCTCTGGCACTCTTCAGACCCCATCTCGAGGTTTGCTAAGTACGTCTCCGAGACCGCCTCCCGCTTCCCTCCCAGGATGCCTGCGGTGGCCGGCTCCTCCACTGCCTCTCCAGCCGCGGCTGGCGCTAGTCCATAGCAGTGCTATCTTTCAGACTGCCCTACGTTACCTGATACAACCAGCGATGGATTTCTTTACTTGTTTGGATTTGTTTTTCAACGTTATGATGTTTGTTGTGATTGTTGGAGGATGGGTTTTGCTTTTGTTTAATTTTCAAAGGGACCTTAGGGTGGCCTGGGAATGTTTTACTTTTGCTGTCAGTCATCGTTGGCGATGCGTGGGTACATACGTACCCGTTTTGGAGGAAATCTTGCAATATTTGAGTTTTGTTGCTTCTTTTGTTACCGCATTGGAATTAAGGCTTTTTGTATGCCTTAGCGCGAGCTGCATGTACGTTTTTGAGCCATGATCAATAAACAAATGAATAAAAAAAAAAAAGAAAAGAAAAAGCGCTAGCTAGGGCATAAACAAAACCTTAATCTCAAAAACTCGCAAGTAACAAAAGAAACAATCGCACCAAACTATAAAATCCTCCTAAGTGTCTCCGATAGCCGACACCAAATCCCTAAGGAAATAAAACAATAAAGCGCGTGATCATGACGAAAAAAACAATCTCTTGGCGAACCAAAAAGACAAAACGGGGATAGACCGGTCCCTCCTCAGGGAGCGAAAGCATGAATCGGTAGAGTAGACGCGTCCCTGTCAGGGGGGTGTTGCGGGTCCCATTCTGCTGGGGGCATGCCTGGCGGGAATCCTGTGGCCGTGACGTTTATGTACCTGGCGAGGGAGTTGAGAGCGGAGGGGTTCGACCAAAGGGGGCTGTCCCTTTCTAACAAAGTGAGGCCTTGGAGGTGGCGCTCACGAGGTTCTCTGCGGTACCTGCAGGACAGGATTGCGCGGGTGAAGTCCTCTTCGTCCTCCTCGCAAAACGGGCAGAGGGGGGAGGGGTCCTCAGTGAACCATGATGGGTGGGCGGCGAGGTAACTCTTTCCTGATCGCATCTGGTGGATTCTTCCCACCATGAACCTGCCCAGCCCCATGAAAGGGTGGGGCGTTAGGGACACGGCATAAGGGTAGGTCGGGGGCGGCGGGAACTGGTCGTTCCAGTCTTTGACTAGTGCCGATCTAATTATCAACTTGATCAACCTGTAGGAGGGGGTGCCTTCTTTGATAGGAATACAGGCTGGCGGGAGGAGATCAGGGGAAGCCACCGGCAGGGGGCCAGAGGCGGGGATGAAAGGGAGGGCTCAGTGAGCAATAGCATCAATCGGACGGTGTTTTCTTATAGGAGGGGATGGGACAGCGGATCTCCATGAGAGGGGAGCGTAGACCGAAGACAGGCCCCGTGTGTGGTGGCGGTGGTCGTCAAGGGCCCTGAAAGGGGACGAAGTTGGGAACGTGGGGTGGAGCCGGGCAGTTGCTGGATTGGCCTACAGCGGGAGACAGACCAGCCTTATTGCTGCAAGTCTTTGGCGATGGCGTATCAGAAGGGGCATGGGGGCCAGAGCTGACTCGCAAGCGAGGGTGCCAACAGGTGTTGAGGAGAAGCAGTTCGTGACCCATCTCTGGACAGTCCTCCAGAAGACCGACATGCAGTCGAGGAGGGTGTGGCTTGGGGAGAAGAGGTCTGCGCCGTAAAGGAGGATCGGGGAAATCAGGGATGTTGCCAGACGGTGGCAGAGGAAGGGGGGGAGGCCCTTATCGGGCCTAGACAGTCTCTTGATGGTGGCGAAGGCGCCCTGGGCCAGTCCGAGCCTTCTAACGAAGTGGGACGTGGTGCCTCTCGTGCCTGAAGTGGAGGAGGGCTCGAACCAATAGCCGAGCCAACGTACTAGCTTAGAGGGGCGGAAGACAAGGTCGTCCAGCAGGACCGGGATTGGTGGTGGGGGGATCTTCTGAGAAGGCGTCTCCCAGTGCATGAGTTCTGTTTTCGGGATCGAGAAGGACACCCCTAGTCCGCCAGCCTTCCGCTGCATGACTTTGGTGATTCCTTGCAGTCTCTGGATATTCCTCCGATACGAGCCCAAGGCAACCGTGACCGCGAAGTCGTCCACGTAGGACAGGATGAGGCCTCTGGGGACCGAGAAGTGGAGGGTAGAAACATAAATAACAAACAGCAGTGGGGAGATCGGGGAGCCTTGAGGGGTACCGACAGAGACAGGAGAGAAGGTTTGCGGAGCGCCTTCAGAGACCAGGCGGCAAGTGTGGCCATGGAGGAAAGACCTTATCCACGAGACCATGTAGGGATTGACCGCCCTAGTGGCCAGTCTGTTACAGAGTATCGGGGCCGATACATTATCGAAGCCTCCTTTAATGTCCAGGAAGAGGGTCGAGACCTTGAGCTTGGGGCGCATAAAAAGCTGGACCTCGTGGGACAGGATAGCCGCCGCGTCAAAGGTACTCAGACCAGGTAGGGAGCCAGTCTGATTGGGGGAGAGGAGGCCCAGGAAGCGAGCCAGGGCCGAGAGCCGGTTTGCCATCACCCTCTCCAGGATCATAGAAACAGTCTCCAGGAGGACGATGATGCGGAACGATGCGGGGGTGTCATAGGAGGGCTTGCCAGGCTTGTCCAGCACTATACCGTTGGCCTTTTTCAGGGAGGGGGGGTGGTGCCCATATCTAACCAGGGGACTCAAAAGGGATGTGAGGATGTCTGGGTTTATCGAGTGGACCTTCTTCCATACCGAGTAGGGTATTTGGTCCGGCCCAGGGGCAGAGGACGAGGTGGACCTCCGAAGAGCCGCGGATATCTCTTCCGCTGACAGTTCTGGTACGTCTCTGAACTCACGCAAGATGCGAGGAGGGGGAGAAGACCTCTTCTCGGGGAAGAAGTGCTCAAGAAGGGCTTTGTTAATTTCGTTGGGGCTTTCTGCCCCCGGGATCTGAGGGAATCTGTCTGGTGGTTTGCCGAACGCGTATCCTTTCGCCGTCCAGAGGGTCTGGGGGTTTGCTGTCTGCAGGAAGTTCTTCCAGTAATCATTCTTGGCCTTCTTGATAGCCTTGAAATACAGGAGGCGTGCCTTCTTGCACAGTTCTTTGGACGAGGGGAGGGGGTCTTTGCGGGCATTTCGGACAGTGGAGTGGAAGGCTGATCTTTGTGTCGTTAGGTTGGGGGTCCACCAGGGTTGCGACCTGTGGGAGGGTCTCTTGTCGGGGGTGTGCCCTTTGAGTTGGGACCTTATCCTGTCCAAGGCTGTGTCGAACCAGACTGACAGCGTTCTCGGTATAGAGAGGGAGTGAGGGGCGTGGAACTTCATCCCTTTTAGGCCTTCCTCGAGGGTGGGCCAGTCGGTCTTTGTCCATGACGGAGAGGGTGGGGGGGGGGCGAGCCAAGGGCTCTGCTAGTGTGATGAGGATTGGGACATGGTCTGAACCCGTTGGAGGGAGAGGCGTGCCCCAGGATCGGAAGCTAGGCGAGAGGGGAGCATTGGCAAATGCCAGGTCAAGCACTGGGGGGCGGAGGTTTGAATCGAAAGGAAAGTAGGTCAGGATACCGGGTGTGTTTAGGAGGCAGAAGCCTTCACCGGCAGCCTTCGCGAAGAATGGAGAGGATGTCTCAAATTCCTGAATGGAAAAGAGTCGGCCTGGGTCAGCAGAGGGATGGTGGATATTGAAGTCTCCCACTACCAGCGTGGGGGAGGGCGTGTGGGGGAACGCAGCATCTGGCGAGACGGTTCTCTTGAAGGGGGATCCGTTCCAGGTGCTGTAAAGGTTTATCACGCGGAACTTGGTTACGAAGGAGTCAAAGAAACCAACTGAAGAGAAAAGATCCATCGCCATCCAGTCTCTTGCCTCAGAGAAAACAGGCAAAACTGAGAACTGCTGTGTGGAGGGAAGGTTGAGGTAGCATGCCACTCTGGGCTTTCCACCGTTAGGGCATGGAGGCAAAAAAGGTTTAAAATTCGCAAAAGCGGGGGGCTTGCCCCTGTAGAGAGGGGGGTCTTGAAGAGCGACAAGGGTGGGGGGGTGATCCAATAAAAGAAAAGAGTTAAATGAGGAAGGAAACACATCCCAGCTTCCCAAGCAGTTGTGTTGTAGAATGGATATGGGTTTATTGGAGCCCGTCGCCAGCGTGGAACTCAGAGGGGAGGTGCGACCAGCCATTACACGCCTTCCGGCGTCTCAGGCTGGGGGAGAGGAGTGGGAGTTGCCTGGCATGCGGGATTCGGCAGGGCACCTCCTTGGGGTTTTGGGGCAGGGACGGGGGGACGTGTTGGGGGGGCATCACTATGCCTAGGGCGGGGTGTCTCAAAATCGATGGGGGGTAGGAGGGGTCGTGCACCAGTTGAAGGACCCTCGCCGGAGTCGTTCGTCGTGTCCATTCATTCTTCATCCTGCGGTAGAGGGTGCTCCCTACGGAGAGCAGAGGGGGCGGGTCTTGATGGGCAGTCTCGAGCAAAGGCCGGGTGAGAGCCCTTGTACACGGCGCAGAGCGGGGGGGAGGTCGGGCAGCAGTTGGCGACTGCTCTGAGGTTTCCGCCCTTCGGGCAGGTAGGGTTCTGGCACCTTTGTGCCTGTTTTCTGTGGAAGAGGGTGCAGATGGGACAGACCGGATGGTCAACCTTGCATCTAGCTGAGTGGTGTCCTTACTCACAACAGTTACGGCATTGAGTGAGGCCATTAGCTGAGTATGCACGCTCGATCTTGCATCGAGAGGAGTAAAGGTAAGAGTTGCCCAGCATTGCGGCCTCATTCTCCGGGGCCACTGTGACTACCACTGAGGTTGCCTTCTTTAGGACTTGGGAGCCATGGTCGGGGTTAAGGTAGCGGGCAGAGAGGATCTGGACGTTCTTGACGTTGAGAATAGTGTTGGACAGGGATCGGAAGAGGTCGTTGTCCTCCTCAGGGAGGTATGCAATAGGTAGGGAGTGAACAGCCAGTTGCACCTCGTTTGGTGCTGGGCGGAAGGGAAGCCAGGGGGAGTCCCCAACAGGGAAGGATTGATTTAGTTTCGCGGAAAGTGCTTCATAGTAGGGGGCGTAGGAGGTGGATGTGACAAAGGGCGAAAGAGCCAGGAGGGTCACTGCTCCTCTGTCGTTTACCCGGGCAGAGAATGATAGGGGGAGGTTGCAGCCGGCCTCTCTCAAAGCTGGGGTAGCAGAGTCAGGGAAGGAGGCAGCTATAAGTTCGGCCTGGGGGTGAGGGAAGGGGGATGAGCGAGGGGCGAAGAAGCGTCTCTCGGCTGCCGGGAGGCTCTTTGGTCCCCTGGACGGGGAACTCTCAGCCGTGCCAGACGCAACCCGGGCAGCAGTCGGGGCGCTTTGGCTTTTGCTCGTCTTGCCCTTCCTCTTCTGACCAGACGAGGCGGCTTGAGCGTAAGAGGAGGGGCCGGATTGGGCCAATGATGATGGGACTGGGAGGAACTCGGAGGCAGGAGGGTACTTCCCTTCCCGGAAGGTTTGGGCCTCCCAAGAGCGTGGGAATTTAGCTGCGTAGGCAGCCGGGTTCCCATACCACTTCTGATCCTTGGTACTATAGCAGGGGATGTCTGTGTCACCCCCACCCTCGTAGAGTGGGGTGAGCTCGTTGGCAAGGGTGGGGGCAGAGTCCACCAGTGCCTTCTCCTTGCCCTTTTTAGATGGGGCCACCCGAGCCGTCCTCGTCGTGGCCTGCATGGTTGCGTTTTGTTGGGGTGGGGGCTGCAGGTGGCGTGTTGTTTGGGGGAGGGGGGTGGTCAGACGAGACACTAGGTCTCAGACCGAGAGCTGGAGGGCGGATAGTGAGGCCACCGTAGTGTTCTCAGAGGGGGGGGGTGGGGGGGGAACAGAAGGTTTCGCTTTGCGTGCATGGAGGTCGTCGATCTGGCCTGAGAGTCTTGCGACCTCAAGAGCGAGTGCGTCTATCTGAGTGGATAGCGTCCTGGAGGCCAGGAGTGAGGTGCATAGCAGGGGGAGAATGACGGCCTCGCCTGGCGAGAGGTCGTCTAGCTCTCCGGAGCTGATCGCGGGAAATAGCTGTGGGGATACTCCCGCATCCGTCGCCGCGTTCTCGAGCAGGGCGAGCAGAAGGGGGACATGAGGGCGGATTCCTGATACCGAGGAGTGTTCTGAGAGGGGGAGGGGGACCGAGGCTGAGGACATTTCTGACTAGGCAGTGAGGCCTCAGCCAAGAGGCTTCTGGGAATAGCACGATCGTGTAGGTACACCGGACGCTGATGGTGTTGAAGGCAAGGTGGAAATGTGGGGGGGGGAAAATAGCGGAAGCGGAGCGTGGCCTATCTACTCGGTCCTTTTTCTCTTTTTCTTTTTTTTTTTTTT